>JAEPBF010000258.1:600000-1092228 GCA_019739055.1 Passiflora organensis | reverse complement strand
AATGAAAAAAAAATATCAGCGGAAGACTTATATTAATACTAAAAGCAAGTGGAAACATAACACATAAGCTCATAGGAATCACAAAACATCAACCAACAGTATCATGCATATTTCGGACACAACAAAAAGAGAAAGAGGGATTGGAAAGCCAGAATGAAAATCCACATAAATTCAAAGACGTAGCATGAGCATTCAATAGAAAAGGGATGCATATTCGTCCAGTTGTGCAGCCTTGATCTCACACCTTTTGGTATCATCAATAAAGTACACACCTAAACCTGCAAAGGGGGAAAAAAGAAGGGATGGGATTACAAGAGTCTCAGTAAGGTCACAGCATCATAAGTCCTAAAGATTCCCAATCAAACATCTCCCAAACAACATGAGATCATCCCTACTCATCTAAGGGTATCACGCAATTAAAGAATCAATGAAAAAGGTTAGAAATGAAACTAAGGCTGAGGGTGGACTACAAACACTTCTTAAAATTAGAAGTACACAGACAGGAAAACGCATCAGGTTACTCTCGATAGTAGGAAAAGAAAAGGACATCCCCTTCCACCTGTGTTGTCCAAAGTTTTGCTGTGTAAAGGGTAAATGGTTAGACAATCAATACTGCAGCAAGCCTTTGAGTTGTCTCTTACATCCAGACTTGAATTGGCTTAGGAGTACTCTTGCAGCAGCGCATACAAGTCATCTTGTCACTCTCAAACAGGACAACCTTACGTCTAGACTCGAATTGGCCTATAGGGCATTTTGATGTCTAGACTCGAACCAGCCGACAAGGCTTCCTGGTGTCTGGAGTTGAACTGGCCTACAAGGAATCCAATGAGTTCTTGCTGGGAATAACCACCCATAAACCTCCCAGTTAGGTAAGCAACTCTCCTCTCTCTTGGGGCAACAATACTTACCTCGCATGGCTAGTGACAAAAGGATCCTTCAAACAAAGCATAAACAGGTCACATACACGCATACATGCATACACACATAGTACACACATACACAAATCACAATAAAAGATCCTCAATCAAATCACAATACAAATCAAAGATCAATCCTCAAAGTCATAACCGAATCAGGAAAACTATTTTTCTATTAACTTCCGAGATTTCCTATCAACTACTTCAATGGTCTAGCAAGTGATGAAACATTCTCCATAAAACGACGGTAGTATCTGTAAGGACCCATACCCAACCTATTAGAACCCTTACCGTCATGAAACCTAAATAAGCCCTCGGAAGGTCCTATTTGAATCCCACAAGGCTCAAGTCACTTAACTGTCAATTTTATTGTTTGATTTATGTGCTATTTTAAGGTTGTAACAAATTCGTACATTAATGAATATCTAGTTTATAGGGAATGAAAAAAAATATCAGCAGAAGACTTATATTAATACTCAAAATAAGTGGAAACATAACACATAAGTCTCATAGGAATCTCAAACCATCAACCAACAGTATCATGCATATTTCGGACACAACAAAAAGAGAAAGAGGGATTGGAAAGCCAGAATGCAAATCCACACAAGTTCAAAGAGATAGCATGAGCATTCAATAAAAAACGGATGCAAATTCGTCCAGTTGTGCAGCCTTGATCTCAGACCTTTGGTATCAGTAATAAAGTACACACCTAAACCTGCAAAGGGGGAAAAAAGAGGGGATGGGATTACAAGAATCTCAGTAAGGTCACAACATCATAAGTCCTAGGGATTCCCAATCAAACATCTCCCAAACAACATGAGGTCATCCCTACTCATCTAAAGGTATCACACAATTCAAGAATCAATCAAAAGGATTAGAGCTGAAGCTTAGGCTGAGGGTGGACTACAAACACTTCTGAAAATTAGAAGTACACAGGCAAGAAAACTCATCAGGTTACTCTCGGCAGTAGGAAAAGAAAAGAACATCCCCTTCCACCTGTGTTGTCCAAGGCTTTGCTGCACAAAGGGTAAATGGTTAGACAATCAATACTGCAGCAAGCCTTTTAGTTGTCTCCTACATCCAGACTTGAATTGGCCTAGGAGTACTCTTGCAGCAGCGCATACAAGTCATCTTGTCACTCTCAAACAGGACAACCTTACGTCTACACTCGAATTGGCCTATAGGGCATTTTGATGTCTAGACTCGAACTGGCCTACAAGGATTCCTGACGTCTGGAGTTGAACCGGCCTACAAGGCATCCAATGAGCTCTTGCTGGGAATAACCACCCATAAACCTCCCGGTTAGGTACGCAACTCTCCTTTCCCTAGGAGCAACAATACTTACCTCACATGGCCAGTGACAAAAGGATCCTTCAAACAAAGCACAAACAGGTCACATACACGCATACACGTATACACACATAGTAGACACATACAGAAATCACAACAAAGAATCCTCAATCAAATCACAATACAAATCAAAGATCAATCCTCAAAGTCATAACCGAATGAGGAAAACTATTTTCCTATTAACATCCAAGATTTCCTATCAACTTCATCAATGGTCTAGCAAGTGATGAAACATTCTCCATAAAACGATGGTAGTGTCTGTAAGGACCCATACCCAACCTACTAGGACGCTTACTATCATGAAACCCAAATAAGCCCTCGGAAAGTCCTATTTGAATCCCACAAGGCTCAAGTCACTTAACTGTCAATTTTATTGTTTGATTTATGTGCTATTTTAAGGTTGGAACATATTCATACATTAATGAATTTCTAGCTTATACGGAATGAAAAAAAATATCAGCGGAAGACTTATATTAATACTAAAATCAAGTGGAAACATAACACATAAGTCTCATAGGAATCTCAAAACATCAACCAACAGTATCATGCATATTTCGGACACAACAAAAAGAGAAAAAGGGATTGGAAAACCAGAATGCAAATCCACACAAGTTCAAAGAGGTAGCATGAGCATTCAATAAAAAGGGGATGCAAATTCGTCCAGTTGTGCAGCCTTGATCTCTGACCTTTGGTATCAGCAATAAAGTACACACCTAAACCTGCAAAGGGGGAAAAAAGAAGGGATGGGATTACAAGAGTCTCAGTAAGGTCACAGCATCATAAGTCCTAGAGATTCCCAATCAAACATCTCCCAAACAACATGAGATCATCCCTACTCATCTAAGGGTATCATGCAATTAAAGAATCAATGAAAAGGGTTAGAAATGAAACTAAGGCTGAGGGTGGACTACAAACACTTCTGAAAATCAAAAGTACACAGGCAGGAAAACTCATCAGGTTACTCTCGGCAGTAGGAAAAGAAAAGGACATCCCCTTCCACCTGTGTTGTCCAAGGCTTTTCTGCACAAAGGGTAAATGGTTAGACAATCAGTACTGCAGCAAGCCTTTTAGTTGTCTCTTACATCCACACTTGAATTGGCCTAGGAGCACTCTTGCAGTAGCGCATACAAGTCATCTTGTCACTCTCAAATAGGACAACCTTACGTCTAGACTCGAATTGGCCTATAGGGTATTTTGATGTCTAGACTCGAAATGGCCTACAAGGCTTCCTGACGTCTGGAGTTGAACCGGCCTACAAGGCATCCAATGAGCTCTTGCTGGGAATAACCACCACCCATAAACCTCCTAGTTAGGTAAGCAACTCTCCTCTCACTAGGAGCAGCAATTCTTACCTCGCATGGCCAGTGACAAAAAGATCCTTCAAACAAAACACAAACAGGTCACATACACGCATACACGCATACACACGTAGTACACGCATACACAAATCACAACAAAGGATCCTCAATCAAATCACAATACAAATCAAAAATCAATCCTCAAAGTCATAACCGAATCAGGAAAACTATTTTCCTATTAACTTCTGAGATTTCTTATCATCATAATCACACATTTCGCAATCATATAACCAAGATTGGAAATCGAATTCACTCATATTCAAACAATCAAATAATAAGTTAACCAAAGGAGCCAATGAGGCATAGATCCTACCTCTCACTTGTCTAAATCAGATGCAATCTTTTTCCTTTCCAGTAAGATCAAAATCTTCTAAAAAATTACAAAGCAAAGACCACATAATACTAAGCCACAAAACTATTTAATTTAAAACTAAAGGCATTGGGAATCCGTACCAATTAATCTACCCTAATCCAATGATCCGTATATAGCAATATCTTTCTCCTGAATCCGTGATGTGATGGCCATTAAGTCAATAAAAATCTACTTGATATTTGACCCTAATTCAATATACAAATTTTGGCAACATCTTAAGATTTATAGGGCAACTTGCGATTTCAACATTAGAGAGGTTAGAGGTTTTGATTAAGAAAAGAATAAGCGTTGATAACATGTACAATTAAAAGAAACAAGGTCAGAATCTAATAGGTTAATCAGTTGATCAAGATAGGCAGCAATAGGGCAAAGGTAGGGCGTGTTGATTTCATGAATAGGGAAGATTCAAAGGATGAATTCATGATTTTAAAATCGTATGAACAAGAGGAAGAATAACTGAAATTAATTGAAGGCAGAATCACACAATTTTGAAACCTAATCCCGCCGAATTTTAACCTAAATTACAGAAAATAAAAATAATCTCCTAAAAAAACAGTAATTTATGGATAAAGAATGGAAAGATCTTTCCAACAACCTATTATTCACAAGAAGCTGACAAAGGATGAGAGAGTTATGCTATTTTGAAGTTCAAGTAGATTTTGGCAATTCTGCCAAAATACGATTTAATGTTTAACAAAGAAAAACTAACTTTCAGATAAAAAACCCAAGATTATTGGAAAGAGGATGAAGAGATATTTCCATCAAGTTACTATTCGCAAGATTTTGATAAAGGATGAGAGAGTTATGCTATTTTAAAGTTTAAGCAGATTTTGGCAATTTTGTCGATATACGATTTAACTTTTAACAAATAAAAGCTAATATCCAGATGAAAAACCCAATATTTCTGGAAAGAGGATGAATAGAGCTTTCCAACAAGCTATTATTCGCAAGAATCCGAAAAAGGATGAGAGAGTTATGCTATTTTGAAGTTCAAGCAGATTTTGACAATTCTGTCGAAATACGAATTAACTTTTAACAAAGAAAAACTAACCTCCAGATGAAAAAACAAAGATGGTTGGAAAAGGATGAAGAGAGCTTACCAACAAGCTATTATTCACAAGAATCCAATAAAGGATGAGAGTGTTATGCTAAGATGAATATCAAGGAGTTTCGGAAAAAATCGGAAATTGTGAAGAAGAGGATAAATTACAAAATTTCTATGTGGGTTTTAATATGTTTAGGTGGGATAGGCTGGGCACTCTTTTATAGGTATCTAAGGAGGATTAACTAAGAGATAAATCCCTAATTTTAAGCTTAAAAATATAATTAAAGGATAATTCTATTTAAAAGGATAAATCTATTAAAAGAGATATTCTATTTAAAAGGAAGAATTATCTAATACCTTAGATAATAAGGGATAAAACTAAGCATAATTAATATAAAAATACCAAAATTAAAATAGAAAATATCTGGTAGTAGCCATTTTAGGCCATCAAATATCCATTTCTTTAGGGGCAAAATAGTCATTTCAACTGCATCGGCTACTGGACTTCCTGAGCATCTAAACTAAAAAGGAAACTGCAGTATCCGGCTAAGCCATAGAAACTACAGACTTCAAACACAGTTTGCAGGGGTTTCCAAACAACTATGGCTTCAATCTTCTTCGGATCAACTATCACACCTTGGGCGGAAACAACATGGCCCAGGAAACCAACTTCGTATATGTGAGACCCCGAATTCTGAGTCTTAGAAATCCAAAAGCCAGTGAAGGTGAAAAGACAATTTTGCTCCTGAAGGAAAGGATATGTGATGGGAGAAATTGGTAAGAGTTGTATGGTAGTTAATTCTGGTTTTTATTCCCTTTAATCTAGGTCCTTATAGATAGATAATTGCCTTAGAAATTAAAATCCCTAAAAATAGTTGCAGAATTTAAATCTGATAGTTTTCTAATCTTAATAAAGCCTTTAAAGTAGGAATTATAATTCCATAACCATCCTCTATAAATAGGAAGCCATCCACATAAAAATTTTACACCAAAGTACACAAATTTCGTAAACCATAAAACCTTACACCGCCCTACTTCTGTCCAAATCCACTAGGATTTCAAATGAGCATAACTCTCTCATCATCGGTCTGATTCTTGCTAGTAATAGCTTGTTGGAAATCTCTATTCACCCTCTTTCCAAAAATATTTGGATCTCTTTCGGGAGGTTAGTATTTCTTTCTCTAAAGATAAGTTGAAATTCGGCAGCACTGTCAAATCTTCTTGAACTTCAAAATAGCATAACTCTTTCATAATTTGTTGTAATTTTACAAATAATAGCTTGTTGGAAATCTCTTTTCATCCTCTTTCCAACCATATATGTTTCGTTTTTTGTAAATTAATATTTCCTTGTCTAAGGTTAAGTCGAAAAACAGCTAAGGAATTAGGTTTTTAGATTTCTACAGTTTTTGTCTTCAGTTGATTTCTGTTGTCGTTTCGCATGTTCTTATGATTGCTTAACATCTATTCATGATGTTTTTCTAGGTTTGGTGAATGGAATTGGTAAGGAAATAGGGTATTCAATTGATTATTGAATATGCATGCTTAGTTTGTTTTTGTCTTTGCCTGGTGATAATATAGGTGATTTTGAATTACCTAATAAAGGCAAAGGAGTAGCTTCTTGTTCAGAGACAAGAGAGGTAGGATCTATGCCTCATCAGTTTCTACAGAGACCTCTATTATTTTCTTGATGTTTTTAATACCTGCCCTTGTTGCATTGCATGCAACTTGATTATAAGGTGAGAGTATGAATTTCGGAATGAGATATAGATCTCATAGGCTATATCAAACCCCTGAGTTAGGTATTTAATGCCTGAGTTGTATATGTTATGTGAATTGAATATGTTGATTGAGTTCTGACATGATTGAGGATACCCTATTATGGTATTAAGCTTTGTACTTGCCTGTGTGTGCTTGTACGTGTTTGTGTGTCAGGATCCTTTTTCAAATGGCTATTCGGGGTAAGCGTTAATGCTCTTAGGTAGAGGAGAGGTTCTTATTGGTATGAGAGTTGTATGGGTGGCAAATCCCAGCATGCGCGCATTGGATGTCTTGCCCTTGTGTGACAGGAAGCCCTTATCGTTGTGTGGTTTGGGATGCCCTAGTCCTTGTGTGGCTTGGGAAGACTTGTCCTTGTGTGGCAAGACGACTTGTCCATGTGTGGCAAGATGAATAGGATTACTGATTAGCTTGTGTGTTAACCGTTAACCCTTCGTGCAGTAAGCCTTGGACAACACAGGTGGAAGGGGATGGTTTTTCTTCTTCTTTTCCGAGAGCAATCTGATGAGTTTTATCTGCCTGTGCAATTCTGATTTTTCGAAAGTGATTGTAGTCCTCCCTCAACCATAGATTCGGCCCTAACCCTTTTTTATTGGTTCTTGAATTGTGTGATCCCCTTTAGTTGTTTAGGAATGATCTAATGTGAATTGTGAGATTTGTGTTTAGGGTTTCTGTAGATCTTATGATGCTGTGACCCTAGTAAGATTCTTATAATCTCATACCCTTGTTTTACTATTTTTTAGGCTTAGGTACATCCACTGTCTGTGGTACCAGTGTGTGAGATCAAGGCTTCACGACGTGGCGATATCGCATCATATTTGCATACTTATTCCTTGTTTACTTGCGCATATAACATGAATGATTGGGCTACTTTCTGCTTTATTTTAAGATCCCTCCTTTGCTTGCTATTTCCGAAATATGTTGGAGGATTTCTTGCTGGTTATTTCAATCCTTATGGGATTTGTGTGTTATGAACCCAATGATTTAATCTAAAGACTTCCGCTGATGTTTTATTCACTCCGTATGTTACCAGAATATTTGTCCAATATCATGCTCCAATTATTGTTAAACATTAAAATAGACATGCTAAAAGTCGGAAGTTAATGGTAAGCCTGGTGAGATTCAGATAGGTCCTAGGTGTCATTTGGGCTTATTTAGGTTTCACGGCAGTGATGACCTTAATCGGAGCAAATAGTAATAGTTAGGAATTAGGGTCGTCACAGCATAACCAGAATTCGCATTTGGAATACTTTGCGAACAACTGTTGATCCCTGAAAATATTCAGCATAATCCGCAAGTGCTCAGCATGCTCCTCTTCCAATTTTGAATAAATCAGAATGTTATCGATGAAGATTATCACGAATTTGTTCAGGAACTCACGGAATACATGATTCATCAAGTCCATAAACACAACTGCTGCATTGGTTAAACCGAATGGCATAACCAGAAATTCGTAGTGGCCGTATCGTGATATGAACACGGTCTTCAAAATGTCAATATCACAAACTCACAATTGATGGTATCCAGATCTGAGATCGATCTTGGAGAACATGGCTGCACCTTGGAGCTGGTCGAACAAGTCATCGATGCGTGGTAAAAGGGTACTTGTTCTTTACGGCCACACGATTCAGTTGCCGATAGTCGATGCACAATTGCAGCGAACCATCTTTCTTCTTTACGAACAAGACATGTGCTCCCCAAGGTGACATATTGGGCCGGATGAAACCACAATCCATAAAATCTTCCATTTGCGTTTTTAGTTCCTTCATTTCCGCAGGAGCCATACGATACGGAGGAATGGAAATTGGATTTTTACCAGGCACTAGCTCAATGCTGAATTCCACTTCTCTTACTGGTGGTAAACCAGTTATGTCTTCTGGAAACACATCCGTAAATTCATGAACCACTGGAACAGAATCCAGATCCAAGGATTCTTTAAAGCATTACGCATATGCGCGAGGTACGTTGTACATCCTTTGCTGATCAATCACTTCGCATCAAGCCAAGAAATCATGCAAGTTGGGACAACTCACCTATCACCTTCAAAGCAGTATTCAGCACCATCAAGAAAAGTGAACCACACACACTTGGTGAAACACTCCATACGGGCTTGATATTTTGCTAAATAGTCCATGCCTAAGATCACATCCAGCTCTTGGATGTCCAATAGAATCAGATCCACCACAAGTATATTCGGACCCATATGTACAGCACAGCCGATGTAGACTAAATCACAAATCAATTGCTCTCCCAAAGGAGTCAGAACCACAGTAGGAGGAGACAAGGGAGATAGAGACCGATCTGTGCTAAGTGCTATCCTTGGACTTACAAATGACTTGTTTACTCCGAGATCTAACAACACTTTAGCATTTTGAGAAAAGACTGAAATAGTACCTTTCACCATATCAGGTCAAGCCTCGACATCAGTCAGGGCTAATAGCCTTGTTGGTCTTGGTTGTGCTTCACTTGTGGATCTGTTTGGTGGTCCTCCTTGTGTGCGTGCTGGTGGTTTGGCGGGACTGGCATAACCACCTAGGCCTGCATTCGGTGCGCCTGTGATGCGTCTTGGTTTCAGGTAGTCTGTGACGACCCCAATTCCTAACTACTACTATTTGCTCTGATTAAGGTCATCACTGCTGTGAAACCCAAATATGCCCAAATGACACTTAGAACCTATCTGAATCTCACCAGGCTTACCATTACCTTCGATTTTTGTAGCATATTTATTTCAATTTTTAACAACAATTGGAGCATGATATTGGACAAATATTCTGGTAACATATGGAGTAAATAAAACATCAGCGAAAGTCTTTAGATTAAATCATTGGGTTCATAACAAACAAGTCCCATAGGGATCTAAACAATCAGCAAGAAATCCTCCAACATATTTCGGAAATAGCAAGCAAAGGAGGGATCTGAAAATAAACTAGAAAGTAGCCCAATCATTTATGTTATATGCGCAAGTAAACAAGGATCAAGTATGCAAATGTGATGCGATATCGCCCCGCCGTGCAGCCTTGTTCTCACACACTGATACCACAGATAGTGGATGTACCTAAGCCTGATAAAAAAGAAAAAAAAACAACGGTATGAGATTACAAGAATCTCACTAGGGTCACAACATCATAAGATCTGCAGAAACCCTAAACACAAATCTCCCAATTCGCATTAGATCATTCCTAAACATCTAAAGGGGATCACGCTATTCAAGAATCATTCAGAAAGGGGTTAGGGCCGAATCTATGGTTGAGGGAGGACTACAAACACTTCCGAAAGTATCAGAAGTACACAGGTAGGTGGAACTCATTAGATTGCTCTCGGCAATGAAGAAGAAAGACCATCCCCTTCCACTTGTGTTGTCCAAGGCTTACTGCACAAAAGATAAACGGTTAACACACAAGCTAATCAGTGAGCCTAGTAAGTTGTCTTGCCACACAAGGACAAGTCTTCCCAAGCCACACACGGACTTGGGCATCCCAAACCAAACAAGGATAAGGGCTTCCTGCCACACAAGAACAGGGTTCCGGCCACACAATGACTAGACATCCAGCGCACACATGCTGGCCTTTGCCACCTATACAACTCCCATACCAATAAGAAACTCTTCTCTCCCTAGGAGCATCAACGTTTACCCCGAATGGCCACCGGAAAAGAATCCTGAAGCACAAACACGTACAAGCACACACAGGCAAGTACAAAGCATAATACCACAACAGGGTATCCTCAATCATGTCAGAATACAATCAACATATTCAATTCACATAACATATGCAATTCAAGCATTCAATTCCTAACTCATGGGTTCGATATAGCCTATGAGATCCATATCTCAATCTGTAATTCATACTCTCACCCTATAATCAAATCGCATGCAATAAAATAAGGGCAGGTATCAAAAATATCAAGAAAATAACAAGAGTCTATGGAGAAACCAATGAGGCGTAGATCTTAACTCTCTTGTCTCTGAACAAGAAGCTACTCCTTTGCCCTTATTAGGTAATTCCGAACCACCTATATTATCACCTGGTAAAGAAGAAAACAATCTAAGCATGCATATTCAATAATCAATTGAATACACTATTTTCTTACCAATTCCACTCGCCAAACTTATCATAAACTAGTGATCAGATGCTGCAGGTGCCTCCCCTTTGAATGTGTGATGTGATAGTCAGGAACTTAACAAGATTCAACCTGAATTACCATTCCAATTAACTATGCAAATTTTGTCGCTAAAAGTAAGGTATAGGACAATTTTGACTTTAAGCATATAGAAGTTTAAAAGAAGGAAATTCATGATCCTACATCATGAATAGATGCTAGCAATCATAAGAACAAGGAAACGACAACAGAAATCAACCGAAGACAAAAACTGTAGAAATCTAAAAAAAACTAATTTCATCGCCGATTTTTGACTTAACCTTAGACAAGGAAATATTTACGTCAAAATAACAAAACATATATGGTTGGAAAGAGGATGAAAATATCTTTATAACAAGATATTATTTTTAGAGATACAATAAACAATGAAAGAGTTATCCTATTTTAAAGTTCAAGAAGATTTGGCAAAAACCTAATTCCATTGGCAATTTTCGACTTATCTTATGAGAAAGAAATACTAACCTCATGACAAAAAAACAAAATGTTTTGGAAAGAGGATGAAGATATCTTTCTAACAAGCTGTTACTTGCAGGAATATAACCAACGATGAAAGAGTTATGTTATTTTGAAGTTCAAGAAGTTTTGGCGAAAACCTAATTCCTTCCCCGATTTTTGACTTATTTTATGACAAAGAAATACTAACCTCTTAATAAAAAACTAAAGATGGTTGGAAATAGGATGAAGAGAGATTTCTAACAAGCTATTATTTTTAGGAATCCAACAAGCGATGAGTGAGTTATGTTGGTTTAAAGTTTCAACGAATTTTGGCAGATATAGGAAGGTGTTAGGGTTTTAGGCTATACGATTTTTGTGTGTTTTCTATGAATGATTTTTGTGGGGGTTGGCTTCTATTTATATAAGATGGTTATGAGATTATAATCCCTATCTTCAAGGCTTAATTAAAGTAACATAATTATCAGAATTAAATTCAGTAATTATCTTTCCCTATTTTTAGGGATTTTAATCTCTAAGGCAATTACCTATCTATAAGGATTTAGATTAAAAGGAATTTATACCAGAATTAACTACCATACCACTCTTACCAAATTTCAGCCATCACACATCCTTTCCTTTAGGAGCAAAATCATCTTTTCACCTGCACTGGCTTCTGGACTTCTAGGACTCAAAATTCGAGGTTTCACATAGTCCCTCTGAACATGGCCCATCTCGTCACAATTATAACATCAACGTGGCTGCGGATTCCATGCAGATCCATTAGAATTTGGACCAGAAAAGTTTTTCCTATTGTTACCTCCATTTCCATTGTTTTTCGAAGGCTAGGACATTAAAGGATAGGATACCGTACGCCAATTAACTTCTAATCTCACCTGAAGGATCCACCACTTGTTGCTGTGGACGACTTCTAGTTTTATATGGTCTTTTCGGCTTCAGTTGCTGCAACGATTGGTTCTTCCAAATTCTGCACCGGTGTCGTACCAATGATGGTTTTGAGCTCGATACTCAGCCCATCTTGAAATCATCTCGCAAGCTGGTATGGTGAACAATCCTCCTCTGGTGCAAATCGGGACAACTTCCTTAATGCCTTCTTGTATTCCAGCACCGAACGGGTGCCCTGTTCAAGCTTATAGAAAGCTTGTCGCTGCTCGCTTATATGGAATCTCTTATAAAACCTCTCGTCGAACTCACACTGAAATTCCTCCCAAGTAGGCAAACAATCTCCGAATCATAAGCTCACGGCTGTCCATTATGCCAGGGCTTCTCCCTCAAGTAGGAAAGTAACGATGGCAACATTTTCATCGTCAAAGATATATAAGAATAAAGACACTTGAAAAAAGGTGTCTATCCATTCAAAGCAGCACTGGCTAAACAGCTGAAATTTTTACATCCTAGTTGACGAGCTACCTTCAGCAACTTTGTAATAATGACTGGAAGTCTCTTGGCTTCTTTAGGATGTGCTGGCTGAACAGGTTCAAGTGGAGGAATGGGATCCTCCTCAGGTGCGGGTGCAGGAGCATTCTAAAATTGCACCTCCATTCACTACTGATTTGCAGCAATCCCTTGTAATACGTTTAAGATTTGTACCATCACAAGATCGATTGCTAGTTTGTTTGGTGTCTTAGGCTGGTTTTCGGGCTCAGTTTGCCCTTTCTATTCAATTTGTGCATTCGGCTCCTCTTGCTCAATAGGTTGCTATTCGGCCTAAATCCAATACCTACCTCGTCGATCCCTTTATACACTTGGTCTTGCCATACTATACGAATACATAATTGTCACTCAACACATAACCAATAGTATAGATACGAAGAAAGAAGTGGTAGCTGGTGGAGAGGCGTACACCGGGCAATATGCATATGCTGGAAAACAAAATATACATGCACACAAGTATGCAAATTTTGGAAAACACATGCGTACATACAAACGCACACTCGGCAATCATATTAACACACACATAAGCACTCACCAACAATCACAAAAAACATTCGGCAAGCATGGATTCACACAAGTCATACTCGGCAACCAACATACAGAAACATACTCGACATGCGTACAAATCAATCACATATACTCAGCAACCACATAGGAACACTTGACAACACTTGCTATAAGGCAGAAAACACATACATATAAACTTGGCAGCGAAAAATGGAATACAACAGAACACATCAAGTTATACAGGGCATAAAAACACACATAAACACACAACACAAAACCAACTAAATAGTTTAGCATATAACAAATCATATTCCCTAAACCATGCTCTGCTACCAAACCTGTAAGGACCCGAATTCCAACCTATTAGGACCCTTACTGCCGTGAAACCCAAATAAACCCATACTATAACCTATCTGAATCTCACAAGGCTTATCCCTTTAGAACCGATTTTTAACAAATTTTATTCTTATGTTTTTTAGGGTTGGAGCATTATATTGGACAAGTATCCTGGTAACATACAGAGTGAATAAAAACATCAGCGGAAGTCTTTAAATTTAGTCAATGAAATCCCAACACACAAGTCCCATAGGGATCCAAATATCCAGCAAGTAAACCTTCAACATAATTCGGAAACAAACAAGCAAAGGAGGAACTTGAAAAACCAAAAAGTAATCCAATCTCAGTTCATGGTATATGTGCAAGCAATTAAAGAAAGAGGAATGCGAATGTGATGCAATATCATTTAAGATAGAAATGAACCAAGAAGGAAATGAAACAAAGAAGAAATGAATTCGGAAATGAGCATTGAACCTTCAGCACCATTTTCGTCTATCACACACCCATTTCTTCAGGGGAAAAATGGTCATTTCACCTACACTGGCTTCTGGACTTTTAGGACACAAAATCGGCGTCTCAAAGAAATATTTTCAGTTTTTTCCCTTTTTTCCATCAATTTCGGCCTACCATTATATTGTGTGTGCCTGTGATGATTGCGGGCCTTATTATGTATGATTGATGCTTGCGGTTTTAATTGGATATCAAATGCGAGACCCTGATTTTTGTGTTCTAGAAGTCCAGAAGCTAGTGCAGCTGGAATGACCATTTTTCCCTTGAAGAAATGGATTTGTGGTAACCGAAAATGGTATTGAAGATTCAGTGTTCATTTCTGAATTCATTTCTCCCTTATTTCATATTTAGTATCAATGATACATTATCTATTCTTAAGAGATAATTCAAGAATTAAATCCTAATGATTATCGCCTTATATCCAGCCTTAAAAGTAGGAAGATTAATCCTATTACACCCTATAAAAAGAAGTAGTCAGCCACACATAAATCCCACACCAAAAACACACAAACTTATCATATGATAAACCTTACTCCTTATCCTTGCTACCAAAATTCACCGAACACTTACCCTAGCCAAATTCATTCATCCTTCATTAGATTCCTGCAAATAATAGCTTGTTGGAAACCTATTTCCATCCTCTATTTTGCTATCTTAGTTTCATTATCAGAAAGTTAGATTTCCCTTGTCCTTTTTCGTATTGCAAATACCTAGGGTTTGGTTCTGAAATTCTTTGATTGATTCTTTAATTGGTTTACGTTATTCTTATTGTTCATATGATTGTTTGGCACCTATTCAAGTTGTAATGTTATGAATTCATCCTTTGAATCATCCCTATGTATGAAATCAGCATGCCCTATACCATTACCATATTATTGCCGATTTTTAGAAATTAACTTCTTTGTTGGTTCTTGATCTTGTTCCTTTTAATCAAATATGTAATTAACATATAACCCTTCCTTGCTATCATGAAATCGCAACCTTTAAATCCCTTATGTATAAAATCGTAATTTTCCCTATTGCCCTATCTTAGTGCTGAAATTTGTATGGTTAATTGGGATGGTAAATCAGGTTGATTCTTGTTGTGTTCCTGGCTATCACATCACACAACTGAGTGAGAGGTATCAGCAACATCTGATTACTGGTTTCTGATAGGTTTGGTGAGTGAAATTGGTAAGGAAATAGAATGTTTACTTGGTTATTGAATATGCATGCATAGTATAGTTTTTTCTTAGCCTTATGGTTATATAGGTGGTTTGGATCCTCTTAATAAAGGCAAAGGATTAACTACTTGTTCTGACACAAGAAAGGTAGGATCTATTCCTCATAAGTTTCTCCAGAGATCCTTGTTTTTTTATTGATGTTTTGGTATTTGTCATTGTTATTGTGTTTGCGCATGTCTTTTTTATTGTATGCATGAGTTCCGGATTGACTTGTGGATCACCTAGGAAATTTTTAACCCTTGAGATAGATTGTGTGTGCCTAATTTGCATGTGTTATATGGATTGAACATGCTAATTATGTTGTGATATGATTGAGGATGCCCTGCTGTGATGTTATGCTTTGTTCTTGCTTGTGTGTGCTTGTACATGATTATATGCAAGGATCCTTTTCTAATGGCCATTCGGGGTAAGCGCTGATGCTTTTGAGGAGAGGAGAGGTTTTTACTAGTGTGGGAGTCGTATGGGTGGCAATCCACAGCAAGAGCTCACTGGATGCCTAGTCCTTATATAGATAGATGCCTTGTCCTGTGTGCTGGCCAGATACCCTTATTCTTGTGTGGTTTGGATGCCCTTATCTTTGTGTGGTTTGGATACCATTTTCCTTATGTGGCTTGGATACATTGCCCTATGTGTTAGCAAGATGAATAGGCTTCCTCATTAGATTGTATGCTAACCATTTACACTTTGTGCAGCAAAGCCTTGGACAACATTGGTGGAAGGGGATGACCTTTGTATTGAGGAGATTGAATGATGAATTACCTGCCTGTGTACTTCTATTTTTATAAGTGTTTGTAATCCACCCTCCGTCTTTGACTTTTGACTCTATCCCTATTGTGATAAATTAATGATTGTTTGATATTTGTTTAGTTGTGTAGGCGGATCTAATATTGTTTGGGAGATTTTTGTTTAGATTTCTACAAATCTTATGACGCTGTAACCCTACTGAAATTCTAGTAATCTCACCTTGTTGTATACAGCATTTTTTAGGCTTAGGTACATCATCTGTTCGTGGTACCAGTGTGTGAGATCAAGGCTACACAGCGGGATGATATTGCATCACATTCACATATCTTCTTCCTTGATTGCTTGCACATATAAGATGAAGTTTGATTAGACTACTTTCTAGTTCTTTGAATCCCTCCATTACTTGTTTGTTTCAAGAATTTATTGGAGGATTATTTGCTGGATTTTGAGATCCCTACCGGACTTGTGTGTTGTGGTACCTTTGATTAATTTTAAAGACTTTCACTGATGTTTTTATTCACTCCGTATGTTACAAAAATGTTTGTCCATCCTTATCATGCTCCAACCTTTAAAAACATAAGAAAGGAATTTAATAAAATGGTTTAGAATGATTAAAGCCTTGTGAGATTCAAATAGGTCGTAGGTTTGGCTTGTTTAGGTCTCACGGCTGTAAGGGTTCTAATAGGTTGGGTTTGGGTACTTACATCTTAGTTGGTTTTAGATGTTAATCTTTTGTCTATTAGAAGATGTTTGATTGAAAATCTCTAGGAATTATGAAATCGTGACTCTACTAAGATTATTGTAATCTCATTGTGTAAGGATCCAATTCCCATATTCCAAAATTGCTCCTAATGGGACCTTTACCGTAGTGAAACTCAAACAAGTCCAAACTAGGACCTATCTGAATCTGACAAGGCTTATCCATCCAGTTCCGATTTTAGCATGTTTCCTTTAAGATTTTAAAGCTTGGAGCATGATATTGTACAAGAATTTTGGTATCATTTGGAGTGAATAAAAACATCAGCGGAAGTATTTAAATTTAATCAATGAATCCACAACACACAAGTCCCATAGGGATCCAAATATCCAACAAGAAAACCTCCAACATAATTAGAAAACATCAAGTAAAGGAGGAACTTGAAAAACCAGAAAATAGTCCAATCATTGTTCATATTATATGCGCAAGCAACCAAGGAAACACGAATGCGAATGTGATGCACTATCGTCCCACCATGCAGCCTTGATTTCACACACTGGTACCACGAACAACGAATGTAATTAAGCCTGAAAAAAGGTGAAAACATTAGGATGAGATTACAAGAATCTTAGTAGGGTCATAGCATCATAAGATCTATAGAAATCTTAAACAAACATCTCCCAAAAAACATCAGATCATCCTTACACATCTAAGGGATATCATGCAATTCTAAGAATCAACCAAAAGGTTAGGTCCGAAACTAAGATTGAGAGTGGACTACAAACACTTCCGAAAAACAGAAGTACATAGGCAGGAAAAACTCATCAATTATCTCAGCAATAAGAAAAGGTCATCCCCTTCCACCTATGTTGTTTAAGGCTTCGCTGCACAAAGGATAAAGGTTAGCACACAAGCTAATCAACAAACCTATTCATCTTGCCACACAAGGACAAGGCATCCAAGCCACACAAGGGCAAGAGCATCCAAACCACATAAGGATAAGGGCATCCAAACCACACAAGGATAAGGACATCTTGCCACACAAGGACAAGGCGTCTAGCCACACAAGGACTAGGCATCCAATGCGCAGGCTGGGGATTATCACCCATACAACTCCCATACCAGTAAGAACCTCTCTTCTTCCTAAGAGCATCAGAACTTACCCTAAATGGCCTCCGGAAAAGGATCGTGACACACAAACATGTACAAGCACACACAGGCAAGCACAAAGCACAATACCACCATCGGGTATCCTCAATCATGTCAGAATACAATCAGCATGTTCAATACACACAACACATGAAAATTAGGCACACATAACCTATATGAAGGGTTCGAAAATGTCTATGTAATGCTCAAATAAATCTGTAACTCATGCATACATTCCCTCACATATGAGCATAAATTTTTGGCACTAAGAATAGGGAAATAGAGCAAGTTGCAATTTCATGTTAACAAGTTATAGGGGGTATGATTTTATGTTAACATAGGAGGATTATGTGTTTATAACACATACAATCAAAAGGAACAAGATCAGAAACCAATAGGTTAATCAATTGATAAAGGTTGACAACAATAAAGAAAGGGTAGGGCATATCAATTTCGTGATTTTATAACATGAATGGATGCCAAAAAATCATACAAACAAGAGGAACAACAACAGAAATCAATTGAAGGAAGAATCACCCAAGTCTGGCACCAAACCCTCCAAATTACGATTTGAATTTCAACAGAGTTAGAAGATGAAAATATATTTCCAACAAGCTATTATTTACAAAAATCTGACAAAAGATGAGAGAGTTATGCTAGTTTGAAGTGGAAGAAATTTCAGTAACAATAGGGAGGTGTAGGGTTCGAGGTTTGACAAATTTTGTGTATTTTCTGTGTAAGATTTATGTGTGGATGGCTTTCTCTTTATATAAGGTGGTTATGAGATTAATTTCCCTTCTTTAAAAGTTATATTACAGTAAGATAATTATCATAATTAAATTCTGTAATTATCCTCCCTTAATTTTAGTGATTTTATCTCTTAAAGTAATTATCAACCAATAAGGAACCAAATCAAAGGGAATTCAAACCAGAAATAATTACTAGACATTCCATACAATTTTTGGCCATCACACATCCATTACTTCAGAGGTAAAACGGTTATTTTATCTGCACTAGCTTCTAGACTTCTAAGACTAAAAATTCGGGGTCTCACACATTCTTTTCTTTCTCCCCCTTTGCAGGCTTAAGTGTGTGCTTTGTTGTTGGTACCAAAGGTGTGAGATCAAGACTGCACGGCTGGACGAATTTGCATTTCATTTGCACTCTTTCCCTATTGAATGCATATGCCATGTCTTTGAACTTGTATGGATTTGCATTCTGGCTTTTCAATCTGTCTTCCTTTTTCTTATTGCTTTCAAAATAAGCATTATCTTATTGGTTGATATTTGAGATTCCTATAGTACTTGTGTGTTATGTTTCCACCTGTTTTCAGTGTTAATGTAAGTCTTTCACTGATGTTTCTTTCACTCTTTATAAGAAATTCATTAATGTATAAATATGCTCCAATCTTTAAATAACATATGAATCAACCAATAAAATTGACAATTAGGTGACTTAAGCCTTGTGGGATTCAAATAGGACCTTGCAAGGGCTTATTTGGGTTTCACGGTGGTAAGGGTCCTAATAGGTTAGGTTTGGATCCTTACAACTTATGAAATGTTTTGTATATTTTCCCATCTGCTCACCTAATAGGATTCTGCCTGAATATTGGCATGTAATGAAAAAAATTATAATTAAAAGCTCACTCCCAAGCAAATCGAGGAAACAAAAAAGAAATAAGGATGGAACAAGTGCAATGAAGAAAATTTTAGGAGCATCATATTCGTAGCATTTCCTCTAGAATGACTAAGTTTGTTATAGGCAATGTATTAAATTGATTCCTGAGTAGTAGTACAAAAATAGATCATTTACCGATGCCACCCGGATAACATCGTGTTTTCTTTTAATTCCACTGCATGATATATTGAATAACTCTTTTGATTTCTTCTTCATTTATTTCTATACCACTAGCTTTGTAATTTTATTATATGTATTGCTAGATGATATGATAGTGTATATCATAGGCCTACGATGATTGTCATGTGAAGTTTTCAGGTCTGGGTGTAAGGATCCTGATTCCTGAATTCGCTCCTATTAGGACCTTTACTACCGTGAAACCCAAACAAGTCAAAAACCACGACCTATCTGAATCCCACAAGGTTTAACCATCTAATTTCCAGTTTTAGTATGTTCATTCTTTATGTCTTTAAAGATTGAAGCATGTTAGTATTGGACAAACAATTTGGATTCATACGAATTGATAAATCCTCAACGTAAGACTTTATGATTAATCAAAGGAACCACAACACACAAGTCCCATAGGGATCCAAAAATCCAGCAAGTAAATCCCCAATAAGTTTTCAAAACAAACAAACAAAGAAGATATTCTAAAAAACAGAAAGTGGTTCAATCAATCCTCATGTTATATGCGAAAGTAATCAAGGAACAGGTATGCAAATGTGATGCGATATAGGCCCGCCATGCAGCCTTGATCTCACACACTGGTACCACGAACAATGAATGTGCCTAAGCATGAAAAATGATGAAAACAACAGGATGATAATACAAGAATCTCAGTAGGGTCATAGCATCATAAGATCTACAAAAATCTTAAATAAAAATCTTAAACAAACATCTCCCAAACAACATCAAATCATCCCTACACATCTAAGGGATATCACGCAATTCCAAGAATCAACAAAAAGGTTAGGGTCGAAACTAAGATTGAGAGTGGACTACAAACACTTCCGAAATTAGAAGTACACAGTTAGGTAAATTCATCAATTACGCTCGGCAATAGGAAAAGGCCATCCCCTTCCACTTGTGTTTTCCAAGGCTTCACTGCACAAAGAGTAAAGGGTTAGCACACAAGTTAATCAGCAGTCTTATTCATTGTGCCAGCACACAAGACTAGGCATCCTAACCAGCACAGAGGATTAGGGCATCCAAACCACACAAGGATAAGGTCATCTTGCCAGCGCATAGGATAAGACATCTAGCCAGCATATAGGATTAGGCAGCTAGCCAACTCTTAATGCGGATTGCCACCTATATGACTCCCATACCAATAAGAACCTCTCCTCTGCCAAGGAGCATGAGTGCTTACCCCGAATGGCCATCGAAAAAGGATCATGACAGACAAACACATACAAGCACACACAAGAAAGTACAAGGCACAATACCACAAGAGGGCATTCTTAATCATGTCAGAACATAATCAGCATGTTCAATGCACACAACACATAGAAATTAGGCACACATAACCTATCTCAAGGTTTTGGTATAGCCTAAGTGAGCCTCAAATCACTCCACAACTTATGCATACACTATCTCACATATGTGCATTAAAACAACAAGTACATGCACCGAAATCCACAAGCAATTAACAAGGATCCCTGAAAAAATCGATGAGGCATAGATCCTAGCTTTTTTGTCTATAAACAAGAAGCTATTCCTTTGCCTTTATTCAAGCCATCCGAACCACCTATAACAGTATAAGACAAAGACAAAACCATACTAAACATGCATACTTAATAATCAAGTAAATATCCTATTTCCTTACTAGTTCCACTCATCAAAACTATCAGAAACCAATGATCAGATGTCGCAAATGCCTACCCCTTGGATGTGTGATGTGATAGCCATGAACTTAACAAGTTTTAACTTGAATTACCATCCCAATTAACTATAAAAATTTTGGCACTAAAGATAGGGCACATGGAAATTGTGATTTCTTGCATATAGGGTGTAGAGATTGTGATTTCATGATTACAAGAAAGGATTAGGTGTTAATAACACATACAATGAAAAGGAACAATATCAGAAACCAATAGGTAAGTAAATTGATCAAAATTGGCAACAATAGGCCAAAGTGTAGAGCATGCTGATTCAAAGATTGAATTCATGATATTACAATATGAATGGAAGCCAAACAATCATGTGAACAAAAGGAACAACGATAGAAACCATTTGATGGAAGATTCATACAATTTTGATCCCCACTTCAAGAGAATTTCTATAAGTATTTTAACAAGGAAAGACTGACCTTCTAATGATCAAACCAAGATAGCTAAATAGAGGATGGAAAGAGCTTTCCAATAAGCTATATTACTCAGAGAAATCTAACAAAGGATAAAAAAATTCATTTATAGTGAAGGCAAGGAAAAATCTACAGCCAAAGGGTAGTGTGTAGGGTTTGATTGCTTGATAATTTTGTGTATTTTTGGTGTTAGAACTAAGTGCGGCCAGCTACTCCTTATGTTGGGTGTAATAGGATTAATTTTTTATTCTTTTAAGGCTAGATAAGGGGAGATAATCATTATAATTAATTCCTTGAATTTTCTCCTTAATTTTAGAAAATTACTATCTAAGGTAAGGTTGAATCAATAAGGAAATGAATCAAAGAGAAATGAAATCAGAAATGAATACTAAACCTTCAATACCAATTTCGGTCATCACATATCCATTTTTTTAGGGGAAAACCGTCATTTCACCTTCATTAGCTTCTGGATTTTTAGGACTAACGGCATCTCACAATGGAGCTTGAAAATCCATAGCATTAATCAAAATGTAATCTAATCATCAGTAAAACAACAAAGCTTATAACATTAACCAAAATGCAATCTGCTAACAACTTAAAACAATCAGATTAACAATTAAGGTAACCAACATAACAAAGAAATCTTAAATGATATTGGCAACATGAAGGCATACATAAAAATTAAAATAAATTTTTATAAGGTACCCTATCCATAGGGTCCCAACAAGCCTCCTACAACGCTAATAATATAAAATTAAAGTGGAAATAATGATATAAGAAGTAATCGAATTACTATACAGAGGAATTCATATAAAATATGACGTTGTCCAGGTGGCATTGTATAACAATTAAGGACATGACTCAAAATGAAACACAAACAGACTCAAGGGATTTATTAATGCGAATATAAACTCCTTTAAAGTTACCTCGAATTTAGCAAAAAAAACAATTGATCCGTAATTGTCTTGCCGAGATGCCTAGGTGTGAGCTTCTATTTATATTTTCTTGCATTACATGCCAATATTCTGGCAAAATCTTACTAGATGAGTGGACGGGGAAAAAAGACAAAGTAGTTCACTTTATAGCATATGTCAAAAACATGCTGGCATTTTATGATTTAATCAATTCATGCATTAACATATGCAATCATAGTCATATAATATGGAGCAAGCATATGACTCTTCAATACACGCATGACTGTGATTTGAGCTTGGTAATATCTTCCAATCTATAAGGACCCAAACCCAATCTATTAGGACCCTTACTACCATGAAACCCAAATAAGCCCTCGCAATGTCTTATTTGAATTCCACAAGGCTCAAGTCACCTAATTGTCAATTTTAATGGTTGATTCATATGCTATTTAAAGGTTGGAGCAAGTTTATACATCAAAGAATTTCTGACGTATATGGAGTGAAAAAAAATATCAGCGGAAGACTTACATTAACACTATAAACAAGTGCAAACATAACACACAAGTCCTATAGGAATCTCAAAACATCAACCAATACTATCATGCTTATTTCAGAAGTAACAAGAAAGAGAAAGAGGGATTGAAAAGCTAGAATACAAATCCACACAAGTTCAAAGACATGGCATGCGCATTCAATAGGAAAGAAACAAATGAAGTGCAAATTTGTCAAACCGTGCAACATTAATCCCCCACCTTTGGTATCAGCAGCAAAGCACACGCCTAATCTTACAAAGGGACAGAAAAGAGATGATCATTATAAGAATCTCAGTAAGGTCACAGCATCATAAATCCTAGAGATTCCCAATCAAACATATCCCAATAACCAAAAGATTAACACCTAAAACAAGCTAAGAAATCCAATTAAACTCGCAAGCATCAATCACAAATAATAGGGGCCGAAATCATCACAACCACACACAATATAAGGGTAGACTGAAATTGGTAGAAAACAAGGGGAAAAATTGAAAAAATTTTCCATTCAGAAGCACACAAGCAGTTTATAACATAATCTGATTTTCAAAACCAAGGTTTGTCCCCATCTGCCCATGTTGTCCAAGGCTATACTGCAAAAAGGGTAAAACGGTTAAACAATCAATATTATAGCAAGCTTTTTAGTTGTCTTTAACATCCAGACTTTAACTGGCCTAAGAGTACTATTGCAGCTACGCATACAAGTCTTCCTACCACATATACTCAGGGGATGCTAACTTCCAAACTCAAACTGGCCTATATGGCATCTTGATGTCCAGATTTGAACTGGCCTACAAGGCATCTTGACATCCAGTATAAGGACTCAAACCCAACCTATTATGACCCTTACCGCAGTGAAACCTAAACAAGCCCTCCAAAGGACCTATCTGAATCCCATAAGGCTCTAATCATCCTAATTACATTTTATTAAAGTTTATTCTTATGCTTTTTAAAGGTTGGAGCATGATATTAATGGACAATGATTTTGGTAACATACATAGTGAATAAAACATCAGCGGAAATCTTTAGAATTAACTAAAGGAAACATAACACACAAGTCCCAAAAGAGTAACAAAATCCAGCAAGTAACCCTCAATTATGTTTCCGAAATAAGAAGGAAAATAAAGGAAATTATGAAACCAGAAAGAAGTCCAATCAAATTGCTTGTTCAGGGGTATATGTGTAAACAATCAGTAAGGTTGGATGTATGTGAATGTGATGCAATATCGTCCCGCCTAGCAGCCTTGATCTCACACCTAAGTACCACTATCAGAAAATGTACCAAAGCCTGAAAAAGGGAAAAAGCAACAGGGTGAGATTACAAAAATCTCAGTAGGGTCACAATATCATAAGATCTGGAAAAATCTAAACAAACATCTCCCAATCAACATCAAATTTCCCTATACTACTAAAGGGGTATCAAACAATAACAATAGGGATAGGGCTGACAGTAACAACCTTCGGTTGACTAAGAACACTTCTGAAGACAGAAGTACACAAGCAGGTAATTCATCATCTGATCTGAACAATTGAAAGGCTATCCTCTTCCACCTGTGTTGTCCAAGGCTTAACTGCACAAAGGATAAATGGTTAGCAAACAATCTAATTAGCAAGCGTACTCATCTTGCCACACAAGAACAAGGCCTCCATGCCGCACAGAGAGAAGGGCATCCAAACCACACAGAGACAAGGGCATCCAAACCACACAAGGATAAAAGCATCCAAGCCATAAAAGGATAAGGGCATCTTGCCATATAAGGACAAGGCATCTAGCCCACAGAAGGACTTGGCATCCAGCGAGCTCATGCTGGGGATTGCCACCATGCGACTCCCATAACAATAAGTACCTCTCCTCTCACTAGAAGCATCACTGCTTACCCTGAATGGTTACTGAAAAAGGAGCCTGACACACAATTAAGTGCAAGGCATAGTACCACCACAGGGCATCTTTAATCACATCAAAACACTATCAGCAAGTCAATTGCACATAACACTACCGAAATAGCCACACTCTACCTATCATAGTGATTCACACTAGCTTAAGGATTCTCAAACCAGTCCGCAGTCATGCACAACACACTCAAATCATATGCATACACAAAGATGATACACCAAAACATCAATCAAACAAAAGGATCTCTGGAGAAGTCGATGAGATATAGATCCTATCTCTCTTGTCTCTGAATAAGTAGCTAGTCATTTTCCTTTATCAATAGAACAAGAACCACCTGTACAATCAATAGGCAAAGACAAAACCACGCTAAGCATGCATATACAATAACCAAATAAACATCTTAGTTCCTCACCTATTCCACTCACCAACCTATCACAAACTAGTGATTAGAAGCTGTTAAAACCATTCCCTTAGATATGTGATGTGAGACCCTGATTTTTGTCTTCTAGAAGTTCAGAAGCCAGTGCAGCTGAAATGACAATTTTGCTCCAGAAGAAATGGATATATGATAACCGAAAATGGTATAAAAGTTTCTTTCCTCTTTTGGTTGATTTTATTTCCTTCTTGGTTCATCCTTATCAAAAATAGTGTATCTCTTAAAATTAAAAGAAAATTCTAGACTTTAGTTTTAATGATTATCTCTTTATGCCTAACCTTAAAAGTAGGAAAAATTAATCCCGCTAATCTTATAAACATACTAGCCAGCCACGCATGTCCATACAAGTAAAAAACACACAAAATCATCAAGCACTCAGACCCTACACCTTACCCTTGTTGCAAAAATTTGTTACCCTTCACCATTGTCTAATTCTGTCGTCCTTTATCAGATCTCTGCAAATAATAGCTTATTGAAATTCTCTTTTCATCCTCTATCTTGCTACCTTGGTTTCATCATCAGAAGGTTTGAATTTCTTTGTAGTTTTCCTTATCAAAATTTTCTAGGGTTTGGTGCAAAAATCCTATGATTGATCCTTTAATTGGTTTCTGTTGTTCTTTTTGTTCATATAATTGTTTGGCATCTATTCATGTTATAATATCATAAATTCATCCTTTAAATCTTCCCTATGATCAAAATCACCATGCCTTATACCTTTGCCTATTATTCCCAATTTTGATCAATTAACTTGTCTATTGGTTTCTGATATTGTTCCTTTTAATCGTATGTGTGATTAACACCTAATCCTTCCTTGTAATCATGAAATCGCAATCCCTAAACCTTGTATGCATGAAGTCGCAGTTGCTCTTGTACCCTAACTTATTGCCAAAATTTGCATGGTTAATTGGGATCATAAATCTAGTTGATTCTTATTGTATTTGGCTATCACATCACACATTCAAGGAGGAGGTCTTGGAAGTATTTGATTGATGGTTTCTGATAGGTTTGGTGAGTGGAATTGGTAAGGAAATAGGATGTTTACTTAGTTATTGAGTACGCATGCTTAGTATGGTTTTTTCGTTGCCTTATGATGATATAAGTGGTTCGGATCCTCTAAATAAAGACAAAGGATTAACTATTTGTTCAGAGACAAGAGAGGTAGGATCTATAGCTCATCGGTTTCTCCAGAGTTTCTTATTGTTTGATTAATAATTTTGGTTGCATGTCTTTGTTATTGGTATATGTGCATGCCTTATGTTTGGTATGCCTAGTTGCGGATTAAGCTATGATACATTAGGCAAATGTCGAACCCTTGAGATAGATTGTGTGTGCCTAGTTCTCATGTGATTTCATGTATACAAGCCTTAAGGGTTGTGATTTCATGTATACAAGCCTTAGAGGTTGTGATTTTATGTTAAAAAAGAAGGATTAGGTGTTAATCACACATACAATCAAAAGGAACAAGTTTAGAAACCAACAGGTTAATCATTTGATCAAAATCGGCAACAATGGGGCAAAGGGTAGGGCATGTTGATTTCATGTATAGGGAACATTCAAAGGATGAATTCATGGTTTAATAACATAAATAGATGCCAAATAATCATATGAACAAAAGAAACAACAACAGAAATCAATTGAAGGAAGAATCACATAATTTCGGCACCAAACCGACAAATTACGACTTGAATTTTTAAAGAGAAAAAATAACTTTCTGATGAACGGCACACAATAGCTAGATAGAGGGAAAGAGATTTTCAACAAACTATTATGTTCAGAATTCCGACAAAGGATGAGAGAGTTATGCTATTTTGAAAATCAAGGGAAATTTCGGAAAAAATATGGTGTAGGGTTTGATGTTTTACGAAAATTGTGTGTTTTTAATGTGTGGGAAAATGTGGTAGGCTACTCTTTATATAGAGTGTTTATGGGATTAATTTTCCTACTTTAAATGCTAGATAAGGTAAGATAATTATCAGAATTAAATTCTGGAATTATTCTTCCTTAATTTTTGGAATTTTATTTCCTAAGGTAAGAATGAACCATTAAGGAAACAAATCAAAGGTTAATGAAACCAGTAATGATTACTACACATTTCATACCATTTTTGGCCATCACACATCCATTTCTTCAGGGGAAAAATGTCATTTCACCTACACTGGCTTCTGAACTTCTAGAACTCAAAATTTGGGGTCCCACATCCTCTCCTCATAAGAATTTTGTCCTCAAAATTTCAGAACAAGTACCTAAACAAACAGGTAAGGAAATTTTGCATGCATAGATTCCTTAGTCTCCAAATACTATTCCTCAATTTGTGCATTACGCCAAATAACTCGTACCATATACACGCTTTGACTGCGAAGCTGACGAACGGATCGATCTAGTATGGTAATTGGTTATACAGGATAAGATAGGTCTTCAGCAAATTCGACTGGTGGTTCTTCAAGCACATGAGTAGGGTCTCACACATATTTTCTCAACATCAATACGTGAAACACGTTGCTAATTCTTACCATATTTGGAGGTAAGGCAAGTCGGTATGCAACAGGGCCGATCCTCTTAACAATGTTATATGGACCAATGTAACGAGGTGCTAGCTTACCTTGCTGCGAAAATTAAGGACACCCTTCCACGGAGTGACCTTCAAGAACACTTTGTCTCCTACCGCAAATTCCAGCTCCCTTCGTTGATTATCAGCATATTTTTTCTGCCGATCCTGGGCCATCTTCAGCCTTTTCCGAACCAAGTTTAGCTGTTTTGTTGCTTGATCAATCAATTCCAGATTGTACAGGCGTTTCTTGCCTACTTCATTCCAACAAACAGGTGTTCTGCAACGTCTCTTATATAGTGCGTCATAAGGTGCCATACCGATGGTTAAATGAAAGATATTATTGTAAGTAAATTCCGTCAATGGTAGGCATTGCTCCCAACAGGTATGTTGGTATAAGGTGGCACACTCGCACGCAGCATGTTCTCTAGCATCTGAATCGTCCTCTCAGACTGGCCATTGGTCTAGGGATTAAATGTTGTACTGAAATTCAATCTTGAATCCAGGCATTCTGGAATTTCCTCCAAAATCATGATTTGAAGCTAGGGTCACGATCTGAAATGATGGAAACTAGCACATCATGCAGTCAAACAATCTCGTCTAAGTAACATACATCCAATTTCTTTAGTGTGTCTATTACACATATAAGAAGGACGTGTGCAGATTTCGTCAATCAATTCACTATCACCCAAATGGCATCGTATCCTCACTGAGATCTAGGCAAATCGGTCACAAAATTCATCGTGACATGCTTCCATTTCCGTTCTAGAATCGGAAATGACTGAAGTAGACCAACGGGTCTTTGATGCTCGATCTTTACTTGTTGACATATGAGGCATCGGGCAATGAACTTAGCAATGTGGCGCTTCATGTTCGGCCACCAATACTACTTCTTCAAGTCTCAGTACATCTTTGTGCTACCACGATGGATAGCAAACTTCAAACTATATGCTTCAGACAATATAAGATTACGAATATCAACATCTTGTGGCACACATACCTAGTTTTTGATGACAAGAACCCCATAATCTTGCACTCTGAAATTGCGAGCTATGGAATCAACACCATCAGATAATTACTTCAGAATTTCAACCAAGGAAGGCATGACTTCTATTCATGCCAACAAAAACTTAGAATAATCAGTGCCAAGATGCACACATGTAGCTTTCAAATCCAGCAATAATGGCATGTATTGGGTGTGCATGTAAGCCAAAACCAATGGGGAAGGAGGTTGAAACTTTTGGCTCAAGTTATCAACGACAACAATTTCTTTACCAAGATGATATTCGATTATCAGATTATAATCATTAATCAGCTCCACCCATCTTTGTTGTCTCATGTTCAATTCCTTTTGCATAAGGAGACACTTTAGGCTTTTATGGTCGGTGAAGATTCTGCATGTCTCACCATACAAATAGTGGCTCCATATTTTCAATGCCAACACCATGGCTGTAAGCTCCAAATCATGCATAGGATAGTTGTTTTCATCTGGTTGCAACTGTCGCGAAGCATAGGCAAAGACTTTCCCGTCATGCATCAACACGCATCCAAGTCTGAATTTTGATGCATCGTTGTACACCACATACTCTTTCCCACCGACTGGTAAGGTAAAGATTGGTGTGGAAACCAATCAGCTTTTCAATTCTTCAAAACTTCACTGGCATTTCTAGTTCCACACGAACGGTTCTCTTTTTTCATGTCAATTTCGTCAATGGTCCAGCAAGCAATGAAAAATTCTCCACGAAGCAATAGTAGTATCTAGCCAAGCCAAGGAAACTACGAACTTCAAACACAGATCACGGGGGTTCTCAAGCAACTATGGCTTCAATCTTCTTTGGATCAACTAACACACCATGGGAGGAAACAGTATGGCCAATGAAACCAACTTCGTATAACCAGAATTCACATTTGGAGTATTTTGTGAAAACCTGCTGATTGCTCGGAATATTCAGCACAATCCACAAGTGCTTAGTATGCTCCTCTTTCGATTTTGAATAAATTAGGATGTCATCGATAAAGACTATCATAAATTTTTCTAGGAACTCATAGAACACACAATTCATCAGGTCCAAGAACACGGCTGGTACATGGGTCAAACCAAATGGCATAACTAGAAAATGGTAGTGGTCGTATCGCGATCTAAACGCGGTCTTTGGAATATCAACATTACAAACTCACAATTGATGATATCCAGATCTGAGATCAATCTTGGAGAACTCACCTATCACCTTCACAACAGTAATTGGCACCATAAAGAAAGGTGAACCACACACGATAGGTGAAACACTCCATTCGGGCTTGGTACTTTACCAGACTATCCATGCCTAAGATCATATCCAGCTCTTGGATGTCCAATGGGATCAGATCAACCACAAGTACATTCGGACCCATAGGTACAGCATAGCCGATGTAGACTATATTTGTGAGACCCTGAATTTTGAGTCCTAGAAGTCCAGAAGCCAGTGCAGGTGAAAAAGATCATTTTGCCCCTGAAAAAAAGGATGTGTGATGGCTGAAATTAGTAAGGGATGTCTAGTAATTATTTCTGGTATTAATTCCCTTTAAATTGATTCTTTATTGGTTGATAATTACCTTAGGAAATAAAAACCCTAAGTTTAAGGAGGGATAATTACAAAATTTAATTCTGATAATTATCTTACTTTAACTAAGCCTTGAAGATAGGAATTTTAATCCCATAACCATCTTATATAAATAGGAAGTCAGTCTCAAAAAAATCTTATACAAAAAACACATAAAATTTGTAGGATCTAAAAACTCTACATCTCCCAATTTCTGCCAAAATCTTCTTGAACTTCAAACAAGCATAACTCTCTCATTGTTTGTCGAACCTCTGAAAATAATAGCTTGTTGAAAATCTTTCTTCATCCTCTTTCCAACCATCTTCCATTTTTCATATGAAGCTTAGTATTTCTATCTTTAAAGTTAGATCAAAATTCAGCAGAACTGTTAAAATCTTCTTAAATTTTAAACAAGTATAACTCTCTCATCGTTTGTCGGATTCCTGAAAATAGTAGCTTGTTCGAAAGATCTCTTCATCTTCTTTCCAAAAATCTTTGGTTTTTTTTCTGAAGGTTAGTATTTCTTTCACTAAAGATCAATAGAAAGTCGGAAGAATTAGATTTTTAGATTTTTATAATTATACCTTTGATTGATCTATGATGTTGTTACCTTTATTCGTATGATTGTTTATTATCCATTCATAGTGAACAATCATGAATTCATCATTTGAATCTTTTCTATACATGAAATCAGTATGTCGTACCTTTGCTCTATTGCCCTATTATTGCCTATCTTGATCAATTGATAAACCTATTTTGATATTGTTTCTTTTAATTATATATGTTATAAACCCTTAATCCTTCCTTTTTAATATGAGATAGCAACTCCTACAACTTGTTAACATGAAATCACAACTTGCCCTATTGCCCTATTCTTAATGCTGAAAATATTATGATAATTAGGGATGGTAATTCAGGTTTTTTCTTATTAAGTTCTTGGCTATCACATCACACATCCAAGAGGGAGGTACCTGCGGCATCTGATCACTGGTTTCTGATAGGTTTGGTGAGTAGAATTGGTAAGGAAATAAGGTATTTAATTGGATATTCGATATGCATACTTAGTTTGGTTTTGACTTTGCCTTGTGATGCTATAGGTAGGGCAGAATTATTGGATAAAGGAAAGGGAATAATTTCTTGTTTAGAGATAAGAGAGGGAGAATCTAAGCCTCATTAGTTTCTCCAGAGATCTTTGTTGTTTGCTTGTTAATTTCTGTGCCTTTACATGTAATATTATATGCACATATGTTGTAGTAGGAATTTTTGAATTGCAGACCAAGATGCAATCTTCTAGGCTATACCAAATCCCTTAAGATAGGATATGAGTGCCTAGTTTGCATGTGTTGTGTGTATTGAACATGTTGATTGTCTGTATTGAACATGTTGATTGTGTTCTGACATGGTTAAGGATACTCTATGGGGCTATTATGTTTTGTACTTGCTTGTGTGTGCTGGTACGTGTTGTATGTCAGGATTTTTTTTCGGTGGTCATTCGGGGTAAGCGTTGATGCTCTTTGTGAGGTTCTTATTAGTATGGGAGTCCTATGGGTGGCAATCACCAGTATGAGCTCACTGGATGTCTAGTCCTTGTGTGGCCAGAAGCCCTGTCCTTGTGTGGCAGGAAGCCCTTGTCCTTGTGAGTCTTGGGATGACTCATCCTTGTGTGGCCAGAAGCCCTTTCCTTGTGTGGCAGGAAGCCCTTGTCCTTGTGTGGCTTGGGATGACTTGTCCTTGGGTGGCTTGGGATGACTTGTTCTTGTGTAGCAAGATGAAATAGGCTTACTGAATAGCTTGTGTGTTAACCATTTACCTTTTGTGCAGTAAACCTTGGACAACACAGGTGGAAGGCGATGACCTTTCTTCTTCATTGTCGAGAACAATCTGATGAGTTCTACCTGCCTGTGTACTTAATTTTCAGAAGTATTTATAGTCCTCCCTTAGCCTTAGATTCAGCCCTACCCTCTTTTACTGAATTCTTGAACTGCGTGATCCCTTTTAGTTGACAGGAATGATCTTGTGAGGACCCGATCCCGGATACCGGACCTCACCGCCGTAGGACTCGAATTGACCCCACCGAGGGACCAACCAGAACCCTACAAGGCTTCTCTTACAAAATCCATAAAGTTATAAAATTCTGGTTGCCGTTTATCAGCAATACAACCAAGTTTATTGGATTCTCATATAAGTTTATTGGATTCTCATATATTCAAGGAAACCTTTACACTCATGAAAAATTGTTTGAGCATGGTTCTAAAATCTTTGTATTTGTAAGGGGTTTGAAAATATTTATTAAAAGAACAACTTAGATTATTTCAAACACCAAGTTGCGAAGTTGTTTAGCGGAAGGCTTTGTAAAAGAGAAAAAAAAACATTTATTTTGAAAACATTTCAACAAAAAAATAAAACAATGGAAAACCAAATCAACCCAAAAAGGATGAAAGTCCAGTCCAAAGTATTTATTACAGTCCGAAATATAAATATCAAAGAAATATAAAATGCATGCAAACCACAAACACAACTGCATAGCCATAGTTCAGCACCTACTGTTCGATGTTCTAGGGGAGGCTAGGCTTCTCCTCAGCTGAACCTGAAAGGGATAACAAATGGGGGTGAGATCACTAGGACCTCCGTGAGAGACACAGCATCATAAGCGTTCACGGGGAGTGAGTAGAGGCAATACGAAAAACCTTTTCTTTTAAAATGCAAGTATAAAACCGGTGTAAGTAACATGAATAGTGAAAGTTCAAAAATCAGACTCAACGGTCTAAAATGAGTGGTTACGGTAAACGCATCATATCGTATCGAGAAATCCCACGGGACAGACATAAAACACCACACGAATCGGTTCGGCGCGTAGAACCGTCGGAGGCCCAATGGCAGTAAAGTTTGAGTTATTACAAGTTATGTTTAAATGTCCCACCGCCATTGTTGTCTGTGGAGCAGAGGGAATAGACACGTCCTCCACACTCCATACTCACGACCTGTGATCAAAGGTCACATAACGCAACCATACAACTCCATACGGTAAGAATCACTCCCCTACTATGGGACGTCCGAACACTTACCTCGCATTGGCCAAGCGCTTCGTGTAATTCACGGTATCATATCTCTCATATATATACCCACCAACATGCCCCAAAATTCATAAAATCATTTCAATGGGATAATTTACACATGTTCAAAACATCATACAACACATGTGTATAGAAATGGTAAAGTAACCAAAAATCATGCTAAATCATCTTTCATAAATTTTTTTTTTTTCAAACATGCATCCTTGTAAGTTCTTAACACCCAAATCATGCCAAAACAAAAAGGAAAAACTCTTAGAAAACGGCATGTGATACTCGACAACATCAAGTGTAAACATCACCCATCCAAGTTTCTATTCTTCATCTTAAACACATTTAAACATGTGGGTAGTTTTCACGCATTTTTCACAAAACCAAAAACACATACATAAATATTAATTTTCAAACACATGCCGAGTACATCACTAGTCGCAGTTAAACCATTTCAAGCATGCCTCATACTCAAAACCAAAAAAAAAACATTTATGTAAACTATATTAAAAGTGAGTAGCCGATCAAACCGATGATACGAAGTCTCCCACCTTTTGGCTCTGATCACGGAGTCCTTTCCTACAAGCCCTGCTATGCCTACCATTAAGATCGTAACATACTCATGGTTAGGATCCATCAGCTCCATACTCAAATCCAAAGAACACTTATGGATCTAATTGACCCAAGTATATATATATATATATATATACTCACTAATCAACAACTCACCTTGATGTATCTTGTTTGATTGTGATACTTGTGGGTCTAAGGGTACTTCCGATAGGTTAAACTTAACGATTTCTCATGAAAGTTTTATCGTAGATTCCTGACATTCTAAGAAGAACGTGGATATGAAGAATGAAAAATTTGGCCGAGTAGAAAAAAAGATAGAAAATCTACAAGTTGCGGAAACTGTAGGGTGACGAGTTTGGTTTATGAACTTGGGGAATGAATTTCTGGATTCAGTCTTGAGTTTCTTGGCAGGTTGGTTCAAAGAAGAGTTCAAGGTATCAGAGAGGGTGTTCAGATAGGCTTAGAGAAGGAAGAAAAATTGAAGAAGATAGATACCAAGATCAAGAACAGATTAGTTCCAAAAGATAGAAGAAAAGGTCTGGTTGCAGCAGCACAAGTTTTGGTTGGTATTTCAGGTGAGACTTCTGGTGACTTAGGTGTACATTCAGGCAAGCAAGAATAGACCATAAAGTGAAAGAAAATGCATGGCAAAGATAGGGAAAGTCGGACTCAAGAGGGGACACACAAGAGAAACCAGAATTTGCAAGATGGTGAGTGATCTAGGGGTTCCCAAACCAATGGCAATCAGATGAAAGTGAGTGGGAATCTTGCAATGGCAGACAAGGGTAAGTGGAGAGGTGTGTTTTAGCTGGAAAAGGAGAGAAAAATTCTGGTGGGAGGGCCAGGAAATGATGCTTAATCAAGTGTGTTAGGGGAAGGTTGAAGTTTGAATTAATCATGTGTGTAATGTCTAGTTAGGTGGGTTATTAACCAATATAAAACAAAGAAAAATTCAAAAGAATCACCACCAGGAGAGGAATTCTGACTTTAACTTGAAAGGAAAAGCATCAGGTATGAAAATGGCAGACAACTTTGATTTAGAATGTGGCCTACACAAAAGGTTAAGCATGTGAAGGCAGATTTGAACAATAATGGCACAACTAGACACTCAACTTGTATAAACACATAAGGGACCCAAATTATGGCTGTATGTGATGTGGATCCTGAGGTAAGTATGGTAAGGTAATGTAGGTTTAATCCAGGTGAAAATCTTATGTAATTACCCACTATAATTGCTGAGTTACAGTACGGTAAAAAAAATAGGGATTTACGGTGATCAATTGTTTTTGTGACTGGTGTAATCTGATTTTACTCTATGATGATTGTCTAATTACATGGTCAATTTAATCAATGTAGAATGAGTACATTGGGCCTTAGGAAATTTCCGAATGGACTTGGGCCTTGGGAATGGTAATTGGACCGAAAATATGAAGATACGAATCAATTACGGTCAACAGCAGTTTTACGATCGGACAATTCGTAAAACTGCATCATATAAGTAGTTTATATTTATGTTAATTGTGAAGTTACATTGCCAAGAATCTAATTACTCACTTTTACCTTTCATAGGGTTACTCAGGTGTCTAAGGTTCACTCAGGTCCATTTAAATCGTAAAATGTTACCATCACACAGTAAACAAAACTCATCTTGAGTCCTCGACGGGGTAAAACTCGGGGACTTACTAAACTATTACGGTAGAAATGGATACAGTAAAAATTTAGGCATTGCCGAAATGACTCGTACGGGCGTCGAAGTCATTAACTAATAGGTCTAGTACATATCTAACACTCAAAATGCTGAAAAATAATTTATACGATAAAAATACAAAGGAAGAATAACTGATGGAAACCTCTAAAAGAGTGAGGTCTCACAGATCTGATGTTGTTTGGGGAGATTTGTGTTTATGGTTTCTACAGATCTTATGATGTTGTGACCCTACTGAGATTCTTGTAATCTTATTCTTTTGTTTCCACCATTTTTCAGGCTTAAGGTACATTCACTGTTCGTGGTACTAGTGTGTGAGATCAAGGCAGCACGGCGGTGTGATATTGCATCACCTTTGCATTCTTATTTCCTTGGTTGCTTAACCATACAATATGATCATAGATTGAACTACTTTTCTGTTTTTTTTTCAAGATCCCTCTTTTGCTTGTTATATTTTGGAACATGTTGGAGGATTTCTTACTAGTTATTTGGATCCCTATGGGGATTATGTGTTTTGATTCCAATAATTAAATTTAAAGACTTCCGCTGATGTTTTTTTCACTCCGTATAATACCAGAATGAATGTCCAATATCATGCACCATTTGTTATTAAACATATAGAACGATCAGACTAAAAAGTCAAGAAAATTTAATGGGTAAGCCTTGTGGGATTCAAATAGGTTCTAGGTGTCTTTGGGTTTGTTTGGTTTTGAAGGCGGTAATGAGTTTAATCGAAGCAAATTTTAATAGGTAGGAGTTGGGGTCATTACAGGTTTGGTAGCAGAGCATGGTTTAATTTATATGATTTATTGTATGCTAACTAGATTGTTGATTTGGGAAGGTAAAAGTGCAGACAACCACTTACTTGGAGAGCTAATACCAAAAATTAATCAGACGTTAAAAACCTGGCTAGAAATGTTTAGATGTCATGTCTGATTGATTAACTTGTTGCATGTGTATGAGTATTTTTATGTCTTGCATGATTTGATGTGTTTTTGAGTGTTTAGTTGGGTTTCTTATCATTGTCGAGAAAGTGTATTTGTTGATGCATGCTGCTGCGTATCCCTATGTGATTTCTTATCATTGCCAGGTATGTCTTTATGTACTGTTGTCAAGTTTGCCGAGCATGTGATTGATTTGTATGCAAGTCAAGTATGTTTTGTGTTAACCTATGCTTGCCGAATGTGAATATATGTGAGACATGTTTGTTGTTGAATGCATGAGATGTGGTTTTGCATGATTTCTGTGTATGATTTGTATTGTTGTTGAGTGCTTATTGAGGAAATTGCCGAGTGTGCATTACATGTGTGCATATGGTTTCCAAAATTTCCATACTCATGTGCATGAGTACTTTGATTTCTAGCATCTGCATATCATTCGGTGCATGCTTCTCCACCAGGTACCACTTCTTTTCCTAGTATCGTAATTAGATATGTGTTAAGTAACAATCGCATGTTGGTATAGTATGACAAGGTTGAACATTAAAAGGAATCGATGGGGTAGGTATGAGGTCCAGCAAGAGGAGTCGAATGCACAAACTGAGCAGGGTGGGCAAGCTCAGCCCGAAAACCAACCTGAGGCACTCACCGCACCTGCCATTGATCATGTGATGGCACAATTCTTAAACATATTGCAAGGAATTGCTGCAAATCAACAACATATGGAGGCGCAACTTCAGAATGCTCCTGGACCTGCACCTTTGGAAGAACCTATTCCTCCACTTGAACCTGTACAGCTGCGCCTCTGAGAGACTTCCCGTCTTGATTACAAAACTATTGAAGGAAGCTCAATTGGGATGTAAAGATTTCAATGGTTCAGCCGGAGCTGCTACCGCTCGCAAATGGATCGGCACCTTGTGTAGAGTATCTTTGTTTTTAAGTATCTCTGATGATGACAAGGTAGCCATCGCCACTTTCCTATTGGAGGGAGAAGTCCCCGCATGGTGGACAGCTGTGAGCTTGCAATTTGGTGATATATGGGAAGAATTTTGATATGAATACGACGAAAGGTTTTATACAAGATTCCATAAAAGCGAGCAGCGACAAGCTTTCTACAAGCTTGAACAGGGAACCCGTTCAGCGCTGGAATATGGAAAGGCATTAAGGGAAAGCCCAGGTGGGAATGCCAACCCCGCCAGACCACCAACACGCACACCAGGAGGACCACCCAATGGAACCACAAGTGAGGCACAACCAAGACCAACAAGGCTCTTCACCCTAACGGATGCCGAGGCTAGTCCTGATGTGGTGACAGGTACTATTTCAGTCTTTTCTCAAAATGCTAAAGTATTATTAGATCCCGGAGAAAATAGATCATTTGTAAGTCCGAGGATAGTCCTTAGCACAAATCAGCCTCTATCTCCCTTGAGTCCTCCTATTGGGGTTCTAACTTCATTGGGAGATCATTTGATTTGTCATCTAGTCTACATCAACTGTGCTGTACGTATGGGCTCGAATGTACTTGAAGCGGATCTGATTCCATTAGACATCTGAGAGCTGGATGTGATCTTAGGCATGGACTGTCTGGCAAAATATCAAGCCTGTATGGAGTGTTTCAACAAGCGTGTGTGGTTCACTTTTCCTGATGGTTCCGAATACTGTTTTGAAGGTGATAGGCGAGTTGTTCCAACTTGCATGATTTCCTGGCTTAAGGCGAAGCGATTAATCAACAAAGGATATACAACATACCTCGTGTACGTACATGATATTTCTAAAGAATCCTCGCATCTGGATTCTGTTCCAATGGTTCGCGAATTTCCAAAAATATTTCCAAAAGACATAGCCAGTCTACCACCAGCAAGGGAAGGGGAATTCGGTACTGAGCTAGTGCCTGGTATGAATTCGATTTTCATTCCTCCGTATCGTATGGCTCCTGCGGAAATGAAGGAACTAAAAACGCAATTGGAAGATTTGCTGGATTGTGGTTTTATCTGACCTAGTGTGTCACCTTGGGGAGCACCTGTTCTGTTCGTAAAAAAGAAAAGTTCGCTGCGATTGTGCATCGATTATCGGTAGCTGAATCATGTGACTGTGAAAAGAAGATACCCTATTCCGCGCATCGACGATTTGTTCGACCAACTCCAGGGTGAAGCCGTATTCTCTAAGATCGATCTCAGATCTGGATACCATCAACTGAGAGTTCGTGATGCTGATATTCTGAAGTTTGCCTTCAGATCGCGATATGGTACTACGAATTTCTAGTTATGCCATTCGGCTTGACCAATGCACCAATTGTGTTTATGGACTTGATGAATCGTGTGTTCCGCGAATTCTTGGATAAAATTGTGATAGTCTTCATCGACGACATTCTGATTTACTTAAAATCGGAAGATGATCATGCTATGCACTTACGGGTTGTGCTTAAAATCTTGAAGGATCGACGGTTGTTCGCAAAGTACTCCAAATGCGAATTCTGGTTACGCGAAGTTGGTTTCCTTGGCCATATTGTTTCAGATCATGGTGTGTTAGTTGATCCAAAGAAGATTGAAGCCGTGATTGCTTGGGAACCTCCGCGAAGTGTGTTCGAAATTCTTAGTTTCCTTGGCTTGGCAAGATACTATCATTGCTTTGTGGAGAATTTTTCATCGCTTGCCAGACCATTGACAAAACTGACACGCAAGGGTGAAGCCATTCGTATGGAACGAGAAATGCCAGCAATGTTTCGATGAGCTAAAGAATCGGTTAGTTTTCTCACCTATCCTTACCCTACCTAGTTGTGGAAATGAGTATGTGGTTTATAGTGACGCATCAAAATCTGGACTTCGATGCGTATTGATGCAAGATGGGAAAGTTATCACCTACGTTTCCCGGCAATTGCGACAACACGAAAGCAACTACCCTACGCTGATTTTGAACCTCAAGCCGTGGTGTTTGCCTTAAAAATATGGCGACATTACTTATACGGCGAGACATGCCGAATCTTCACTGACCACAAAAGCCTGAAATACCTCCTCACGCAAAAAGAATTGAATATGAGACAACGAAAATGGGTGGAGCTGATTAAAGACTATAATTTAATCATCGAATATCATCCTGGAAAGACGAATGTTGTTGCTGATGTCCTGAGCCAAAATTTTCATCCTCCTTCTCCATCACTTTTGGCCTAAAAACGCACTCATTACCTGCCGATGATGTTGGAACTGAAAGCTAACTGTGTGCATCTTCTCACCGATTTTTCTGGTTCGTTGTTGGCACAAACCAAAGTTGCACCTACCTTAATTGCAGAAATCCGAAATCAACAATTAGAAGATCCGAAATTTACTGAAATTCGGAAGCAACTTGCTGATGGTGTTGAGGCCATAGGTCGTGATTTCAGAATACGAGATGACGAAGTACTAGTCTTCAGAAACCAGGTATGTGTTTCATAAAATGTTGATATTCATAACCTTATTCTATCAGAGTCGCATAGTTCGAAGTTCATTTTTCATCCTGGAAGCACTAAGATGTACCGAGATTTGAAGGAGAAGTATTGGTGGTCAAACATGAAATGTCACATTGCTGAATTTGTTGCCCGATGCCTCGTATATCAACAAGTAAAGATCGAACATCAAAGACCCGCTGGTCTACTTCAGTCACTTCCGATTCCAGAATGGATGTGGGAGTACGTCACAATGGATTTTGTGACCTGTTTCCCTAGATCACAGCGAGGATACAATGCCATTCGGGTGATCGTGGATCGTGTGACAGATACACAAGAAAAATTGGCAGTTCGTTACTCGGACGAGATTGTTCGATTGAATGGAGTACCAGTTTCTATTGTTTCAGATCATAACTCTCGTTCATCTCACGATTTTGGGAGAAATTCCAGAATGCGCTGGGTTCAAGATTGAATTTCAGTACAGCATTTCATTCCCAGACCGAAGATCAATCAGAAAGAACAATTCAGAAACTCGAAGACATGCTACGAGCGAGTGTGTTGGATCAACAAACCCTATAAAGCAATATATGGGAGATGTTGCAGAACTCCCATTTACTGGAATGATATAGGCGAGAGACGCCTAGACAATTCGGAATTGATTGAACAAGCAATAGAACAATTAAGCTTGATCCGAAAAAGGCTAAAAACAGCACAGGTTCAGCAGAAAAATTTCGCCAACAATCGACGAAGGGAGCTGGAATTTGTGGTAGGTGACAAAGTATTTTTGAAGGTCGCCCCATGGAAAGGAGTCCTTCGTTTTCATCAGCGAGGTAAGCTAGCACCTCGCTACATTGGTCCGTATGACATTGTCGAAAGAATCGGCCCTGTTGCATACCGACTTGCCCTACCTCCAAATATGGAAAGAATTCACAACGTATTTCACATTTCAATGCAAAGAAAGTATATTTGAGATCCTGCTCATGTGCTTAAAGAACCGCCAGTTGAAGTTGCCAAAGACATATCCTATCCCGTACAGCCAGTTGCCATACTAGATCGGTCAGTCGAAGCGTGCCTATGGTACAAATTGTTTGGCGTAATGGCCAAATTGAGGAACAGTCTTGGGAAACTGAAGAATCTATGCGTGCAAAAAATCCTTACCTGTTTGTTTAGGTACTTATGATAAAATTTTGAGGATGAAATTCCTGTCAGGAGGGGAGGATGTGAGACCCCAAATTTTAAGTCCTAGAAGTCCAGAAGTCAGTCCAGGTGCAAAGACGATTTTTCCCCTAAATGAAAGGATATGGGATGGCTGAAATTGGTAAGAGTTGCATGGTAGTTAATTCTGGTTTTAATTCTCTTTAATCTAAGTCCTTATAGCTAGATAATTGCCTTTGAAATTAAAATCCCTAAAAGTAGGGGAAGATAATTAAAGAATTTAAATCTGGTAATTATTTTACTTTAATAAAGCCTTTAAAGTAGTAATCTTAATTCCATACTCATCCATTATAAATAAGAAGCCAACCCCACAAAAATCATTCATAGAAAACACACAAAACTCGTATAGCCTAAAACCCTTACACCTCTCTATAGCTGTCAAAATTCGCTGAAAATTTAAATCAGCGTAACTCTCTCATTGTTTGTCGGATCCCTACAAATAATATCTTGTTGGAAAGATTTCTTCATTCTCTTTCCAACCATCTTTTGGTTTTTGTCGGAAGCTTAGTATATTTCTTTCTCTAAGGTTAAGTTAAAATTCGGAGGCACTGCTAAATCTTCTTGAAATCTACAATAGCATAACTCTTTCATTGTTTGCTGTATCTCTACAAATAATAGCTTTTTGGAAAGATTTTTTCATCCTCTTTCCAAAAATATATGTTTTGTTGTTTGAACGTAAATATTTTCTTGTCTAAGGTTAAGTTGAAAATCGGCGACGGAATCAGGTTTTTTGATTTCTACAGTTTCTGTCTTCAGTTTATTTCTGTTGTCGTTTCACATGTTCTTATGATTTCTTAGCATCTATTCATGATGCATGATCATTAATTTCTTTCTTTTAAACTTCTATATGCTTAAAGTGGAAATTTTCCTATGTCCTACTCTTAGCGACAAAATTTGTATGGTTAATTGGAATGGTAATTCAGGTTGAATCTTGTTAAGTTCCTGGTTATCACATAACACTTCCAAGGGGGAGGCACCTGTAGCATTTGATCACTGGTTTCTGATAGGTTTGGTGAGTGGAATTGGTAAGGAAATAGGGAATTCAATTGATTATTGAATATGCATGCTTAGTTTGTTTTTGTCTTTGCCTTGTGATAATATAGGTGGTTCAGAATTACCTAATAAAGGCAAAGGAGGAGCTTCTTTTTCAGAGATAAGAGAGGTAGGATCTACGCCTCATTGGTTTCTCCAGAGATCCCTGCTATTTTCTTAATGTTTTTGATACCTGCATTTCTTGTATTACATAAGATTTGATTATAGGGTGAGAGTATGAATTTCAGATTGAAATATGGATCTTATACATTATATCAAACCCCTAAGTTAGGTATTGAATGCCTGAGTTTTTGATATTATGTGAATTGAATATGTTGATGGTGTTCTGACATGATTGAGGATACCCTGTTGTGGTATTATGCTTTGTACTTGCTTGTGTGTGCTTGTACGTGTTTGTGTGTCAAGATCTTTTTTCGGTGGCCATTCGGGGTAAGCGCTGATGCTCCTAGAGAGAGGAGAGGTTTTTACTGATATGGGAGTTATATGGGTAGCAAAGCCCAGCATGTACGTATTGGATGTCTTGTCCTTGTGTGGCCGAAATCCTATCCTTTTGTGGTTTGGAATGCCCTAGTTCGTGTGTGGCTTGGGAAGCCTTGTCCTTGTGTGGCAAGACAAATTGTTCTTGTGTCGAAAGATGAATAGGCTTACTGAATAGCTTGTGTGTTAACCGTTTACCCTTTGTGCAGTAAGCTTTGGACAACATAGGTGGAAGGGGATGGCCTTTCTTCTTTATTTCTGCCTGCCTGGGTACTTCTGATTTTTCAGAAGTGATCATAGTCCTCCCTCAACCATAGATTCGGCTCTAACCTTTTTTTTTATTCTTGAATTACATGATCCCCTTTAGTTGTATATGAATGATCTAATGTGAATTGAGAGATTTGTGTTTAAGGTTTCTGCAGATCTTATGATGTTGTTACCCTACTAAGAATTTTGTAATCTCTTACCGTTGTTTTTACCGTTTTTTAGGTTTAGGTACATCCACTGTCCGTGGTACCAGTGTGTGAGAACAAGGCTACATGGCAGAGCGATATCGCATCACATTTGCATACTTGTTTAGTTGCGCATATAACATGAATGATTGGGCTACTTTCTAGTTTTTTTTAAGATCCCTCCTTTGCTTGCTATTTCCAAAATATGTTGGAGGATTTCTTGCTGGTTATTTGGATCCCTATGGGACTTGTGCGTAATGAACCCAATGATTTAATCTAAAGACTTTTGCTGATGTTTTATTCACTCCGTATGTTACCAAAATATTTGTCCAATATCATGCTCCAATTGTTGTTAAACATTAAAATAAACATGCTAAAAGTCGGAAGTTAATGGTAAGTCTGGTGAGATTCAGATAGGTCCTAGGTACCATTGGGGATTATTTGGGTTTCACGACGGTGATGACCTTAATCGGAGCAAATAGTATTAGTTAGGAATTGGGGTCGTCACATTGAGATTGAATTTCAGTACGGCATTTCATCCCTAGACCGATGGCCAAACTGAAAGGATGATTCAACACACTCGACAACATGCTACGAGCGAATGTGTTGGATCATCAAACCTGTTGGGAACGATGTCTGCCGTCGGTAGAATTTGCTTACAACAATATTTTTCATATAAGCATCGGTATAGCACCTTATGAAGCATTATATGGGAGACGTTACAGGACTCCCATTTGCTGAAATGAAGTAGGCAAAAAACGCCTAGACAATCCGAAATTGATTGATCAAGCAACGGAACAGTTGAACTTGATTTGACAATGGCTAAATACAGCCCAGGATCGACAATAAAACTACGCCGATAATCGATGGAGGGAGCTAGAATTTGTGGTCGGTAACAAAGTGTTTCTGAAGGTCGCCCCATGGAAAGGAGTCCTTTGTTTTCAGCAGCGAGGTAAGCTAGCACCTCGTTGCATTGGTCCGTATGACATTGTCAAGAGGATCGGCCCTGTTGTACACCGACTTGCCTTACCTCTAAATATGGAAAGAATTCACAATGTGTTCGACATATCTATGTTGAGAAAGTATGTGCAAGACCATGCTCACGTGCTCGAAGAACCCCCAGTTGTAATTACTGAAGACCTATCCTATCCCGTATAGCTAGTTGCCATACTAGATCGGTCAGTTTGAAAACTTTGCAGTCAAAGCGTGCCTATGGTACGAGTTGTTTGGCGTAATGGCCAAATTGAGAAACAGTTTTAGGAGATTGAGGAATCTATACGTGCAAAATTTCCTTTTCTGTTTGCTCAGGTACTTGTGCTAAAAATTTTGAGGACGAAATTCTTATAAAGAGGGGAGGATGTGAGACCCTGAATTTTGAGTTCTAGAAGTGCAGAAGCCATTACAGGTGAAAAAAGAATGTGTGATGGCTGAAATTGGTAAGGGATGTCTAGTAATTATTTCTGGTATTATTTCCCTTTAAATTAATTCTTTACTAGTTGATAATTACTTTAGGAATTAAAAACCTTGAGTTTAAGGGAGATAATTAAAAAATTTAATTATGATAATTATCTTACTTTAATTAAGCCTTGAAGATAGAGATTTTAATCTCATAACCATCTTATATAAATAGGAAGTCAACGACACAAAAATTTTATACATAAAAAACACAAAATTTATAGGACCTAAAAATCCTACACCTCACAATTTCTGCCAAAATCTGCTTGAACTTCAAAAAATCATAACTCTCTCACCGTTTGTCAGATTCCTAAAAATAATAGCTTGTTGTAATGCTCTCTTCATCCTCTTTCCAAATATCTTTGGTTTTGTTTCTGAAGGTTAGTATTTCTTTATTTAAAGTTAAATTGAAATTCGGCGAAACTACCAAAATCTTCTTAAACTTCAAACAAGCATAACTCTCTCATCGTTTGTCATATTCCTGCAAATAATAGCTTTTTGGAAAGATATATTCATTCTCTTTCCAACCATATCTGGATTTGTTTTCTGAAGGTTAGTATTTCTTTCTCTAAAGGTAAATCAAAATTTGGCATAATTAGGTTTTCAGATTTTTGTAATTCTGCCTTCGATTGATCTCTGATGTTGTTACCTTTATTTGTATGATTGTTTAATATCCATTTATAGTGAAAAATCATGAATTCATCCTTTGAATCTTTTCTATACATGAAATCAGTATGTCGTACCTTTGCCCTACTGCCCTATTGTTGCCTATCTTGATCAATTGATTAACCTATTTTGATCTTGTTTCTTTTGATTATATATGTTATAAACCCTTAATCCTTCCTTGTTAATATGAGATAGCAACTCCTACAACTTGTTAACATGAAATCCCAACTTTCCCTATTGCTCTATTCTTAGTGTCGAAAATTTTATGATAACTAGGGATGGTAATTTAGGTTGTTTCTTGTTAAATTCTTGGCTATCACATCACACATCCAAGGCAGAGGTACCTTCGGCATCTAATCACTGGCTTCTGATAGGTTTGGTGAGTGGAATTGGTAAGGAAATAGGGTATTTAATTGGATATTGGATATGCATACTTAGTTTGTTTTTGACTTTTCCTTGTGATAATATAGGTAGTGCAGAATTATTGGATAAAGGCAAGGGAATAACTTCTTGTTTAGAGACAAGAGAGGTAGGATCCAAGCCTCATCAGTTTCTCTATAGATCTTTGTTGTTTGCTAGTTAATTTCGGTGCCTTTACATGTAATCTTGTATGCGCATATGTTGTAGTAGGAATTCTTGAATTACAGACTAAGATGCAATCCTCTAGGCTATACCGAATCCCATAAGATAGGATATGAGTGCCTAGTTTACATGTGTTTTGTGTATTGAACATGTTGATTGTGTTCTGATATGATTAAGGATACCATGTGGGGGTATTATGTTTTGTACTTGCTTGTGTGTGCTAGTACATGTTGTGTGTCAAGATTGTTTTTCAGTGGCCATTAGGGGTAAGTGCTGATGCTCCTTGTGAGTGAGGAGGTTCTTACTGGTATGGGAGTCGTATAGGTGGCAATCCCCAATATGAGCTCGCTGGATGTCTGGTCCTTGTGTGGCCAGAAGCCCTGTCCTTGTGTGGCTTGGGATGACTGGTCTTTGTGTGGCCAAAAACCCTATCCTTGTGTGGCAGGAAGCTCTTGTCCTTGTAAGGCTTGGGATGACTTGTCCTTGTGTGGCAGGAAGCTCTTGTCCTTGTATGGCTTGGGATGACTTGTCCTTGTGTGGCTTGTGATGTCTTGTTCTTGTATGGCTTGGGATAACTTGTCCTTGTATGGTTTGGGATGACTTGTCCTTGTGTGTCTTGGGATGACTTGTCCTTGTGTTGCTTGGGATGACTTGTCCTTTTGTGGAAAGATGAATAGGCATACTGAATAGCTTGTGTGTTAATCATTTACCTTTTGTGCAGTAAACCTTGGATAACACAGGTGGAAGGGGATGGCCTTTCTTCTTCATTGTCGAGAGCAATATGATAAATTCTACCTGCCTGTGTACTTCTAACATTTCGGAAGTATTTGTAGTCCTCCTTCAGCCTTAGATTCGGCTCTAGCCTTTTTAACTGAATTCTTGAATTGCCTGATCCTCTTTAGTTGACAGGAATGATCTGATGTTGTTTGGGGAGATTTGTGTTTATGGTTTATGCAGAGCTTATGATGTTGTGACTCTAATGAGATTCTTGTAATCTCATTCTGTTGTTTCCATCATTTTTCAGCCTTAGGTACAATCACTGTTCGTGGTACCATTGTGTGAGGTTAATACAGCGGGGCGATATTCAGGATAAGCACTGTTGCTCTTTAGGAGAGGGGAAGCTCTTACTAGTATGGGAGTTGTATAGATGGCAATCCCCAGCATGCGCGTGCTGGAAGCCTTGTCCTTGTGTGTCTTGGATGCCTGGTCCTTGTGTGGCTTGAAGCCTTGTCCTTGTGTGGCTTGGATGCCTTGTCCTTGTGTGGCAGGAGGAATAAGTTTGCTGATTAGCTGTGTGCTAACCTTTTACCCTTTGTGAAGTAAGCCTTGGACAATAAGGTGGAAGGGGATGACTTTTCTTTCTTTCTATTGCCGAGAGTAATCTGATGAGTTTTACCTGTCTGTGTACTTCTGATTTTCGAAAGTGTTGTAGTCTACCCTTAGCCTTAGTTTCGGCCCTATCCTATTGATTGATTCTTGAATAGTGTGATTGTGACGACCCAATTCCTATCTATTACTAATTTTTCCGATTAAGGTCATCACCGCCGTGAAACCCAAATAAGCCCAAATGACACCTAGGACCTATCTGAATCTCACCAGGCTTACCATTAACTTCCGATTTTTATAACATGTTTATTTCAATTTTTAAGAACAATTGGAGCATGATATTGGACAAATATTCTAGTAACATACGGAGTAAATAAAACATCAGCGGAAATCTTCAGAATAAATCATTGGGTTCATAAAACACAAGTCCCATAGGGATCCAAACAATCAAAACGAAATCCTCCAACATATTTCGGAAATAGCAAGCAAAGGAGGGATCTAAAAATAAACCAGAAAGTAGCCCAATCATTCATGTTATATGCGCAAGTAAACAAGGATCATGTATGCAAATATGATGTGATATCGCCCCGCTGTGCAGCCTTGATCTCACACACTGGTACCACAAACAGTGGATGTACCTAAGCCTGAAAAATATTAAAAACAATGGCATGAGATTACAAGAATCTCAGTAGGGTCGCAGCATTATAAGATCTGCAGAAACCCTAAACACAAATCTCCCAATTCGCATTAGATCATTCCTAAACATCTAAAGGGGATCACGTAATTCAAGAATCATTCAGAAAGGGGTTAGGGCCGAATCTGTGGTTGAGGGAGGACTACAAACACTTCCAAAAAATCAGAAGTACACAGGCAGGTAGAAATCATCAGATTACTCTTAGCAATAAAGAAGAAAGGTCATCCCCTCCCACTCGTGTTGTCTAAGACTTACTGCACAAAAGGTTGGTTAACACACAAACTAATCAGTAAGACTATTCATATTGCCTCGCAAGGACAAGTCGTCTTTCCACACATGTACAAGTCTTCCCAAGCTACACACGGACTAGGGAATCCCAAACCTCGCAAGGATAAGGGCTTCCTGCCTCTCAAGGATAAGGGCTTCCTGCCTCGCAAGGACAGGGTTCCGGCCTCGCAAGAACAAATTTCCAGCGTGCGCATACTGGGGTTTTCCACCCATATAACTCCCATACCAGTAAGAACCTCTCCTCTCCCTAAGAGCATCAGCTCTTACCCCGAATGGCCATCGAAAAAGCATCCTGACACACAAACACGTACAAGCACACACAGGCAAGTACAAAGCATAATACCACAACGGGTATTCTCAATCAGGTCAGAACACAATCAGCATATTCAGTTCATATAACATATGCAACCCAGGCACTCAATACCTAACTTAGGGATTCGTTATAACCTATGAGATCCATATCTCGCTCCGAATTTCATACTCTAACCCTATAATCCAATCGCATGCAATACAACAAGGGCAGGTAACAAAAATATCAGAAAAATAACAGGGGTATCTGGAAAAACCGATGAGGCGTAGATCCTACCCCTCGTGTCTCCGAACAAGAAGCTACTCCTTTTCCTTTAATAGGTAATTTCGAACCACCTATATTATCACCAGGCAAAGACGAAAACACATTAAGCATGCATATTCAATAATCAATTGAATACCCTATTTCCTTACCAATTTCACTCACCAAACCTATCAGAAACCAGTGGTCAGATGCTGCAGGTGCCTCCCCCTTGGATGTGTGATGTGATAGCCAGGAAGTTAACAAGACTCAACCTGAATTACCATTCCAATCACTATGCAAATTTTGTCGATAAAAGTAGGACATAGGAAAATTTCAACTTTAAGAATAATGAAGTTTAAAAGAAAAAAATTCATGATCATACATCATGAATAGATGTAAAGCAATCATAAGAATACGTGAAACGAGAACATAAATGAACCGAAGACAAAAACTGTAGAAATCTAAAAAAAAGACCTAATTTCGTCGCTGATTTTAGACTTAACCTTAAACAAAAAAATAATTACATTTAAATAACAAAACATATATTTTTTGAAAGAGGATGAAAAGAGATTTCCAACAAGCTATTATTTGTAGGGATCCGAAAAACGATGAGAGCGTTATGCTATTCTGAAGTTCAAGAAGATTTGACAAAAACCTAATTCCGCCGCTGATATTCAACTTATCTATATAGAAAAAAAATCTATTCTCCTGATAAAAGAAAATAAATTTTTAGAAAGAGTATGAAGAGAGCTTTCCAACAAGCTATTATTTGAAGAGATACAACAAACGATGAAAGAGTTATGCTATTTTTAATTTTAAGAAGATTTGACAAAAACCTAATTTCGCCGTCGATCTTCAACTTATCTTGAGAGAAAGAAATTCTAACTTCCTCACCAAAAACAAATGATGGTTGGAAAGAGGATGAAAATAGATTTCCAACAAGCTATTATTTTCAGGGATCCGATGAACGATAAGAGAGTTATACTGGTTTAAAGTTTCAGCGAATTTTGGAGGCTATAGGGAGGTGTAGGGTTTTAGGCTTATAAGAATTTTGTATGTTTTCTCTGAATGATTTTTGTGAGGTTGGCTTCCTATTTATAATGAATGGGTTTAGAATTATGATTACTACTTTTAAGATTTTATTGAAGATAAGATAATTACCAGACCATTAAATTCTTTAATTATCTGCCCCTATTCTTAGGGATTTTAATCTTTAAGGCAATTATCTATCTATAAGGACTTAGATTAAAGGAGATTTATACCAGAATTAACTACCATACCACTCTTACCAATTTCGGCCATCACACATCCTTTCCTTCAGGGGCAAAATCATCTTTTCACCTGCACTGGCTTCTGGACTTCTAGGACTCAAAATTTGGGGTCTCACATCCTCCCCTCCTTACAGGAATTTCGTCCTCGAAATTTTAACATAAGTACCTAATCAAACAGGTAAGGAAATTTTGCACGCATAGATTCCTCAGTCTCCCAAGACTGTTCCTCAATTTGGCCATTACGCCAAACAACTCGTACCATAGGCACGTTTTGAACTGACCGATCTAGCATGGCAACTGGCTGTACAGGATAGGATAGGTCTTTACCAACTTCAACTGGCGGTTCTCTAAGCACATGAGCAGGGTCTTGCATATACTTTCTTAGCATTGAAATGTGAAATATATTTTGAATTCTTTCCATATTTGGAGGTAGGGCAAGTCGGTATGCAACAAGGCTGATTCTTTCGACAATGTCATATGGACCAATGTAGCGAGGTGCTAGCTTACCTCGCTGCTGAAAACGAAGGACTCCTTTTCATGGGTCGACCTTAAAAAAATAATTTGTCACCTACCGCAAATTCCAGCTCCCTTCATAGATTGTCAGCGTAGCTTTTCTACCGATCTTGGGCTGTTTTTAGCTGTTGTCAGATCAAGTTCAACTGCTTTGTTGCTTGATCAATCAATTCCGGATTGTCTAGGCATCTTTCACCTACTTCATGCAAGCAAATGGGAGTTCTGTAATGTCTCCCATATAGTGCTTCATAGGGTGCCATACCGATGCTTTCATGAAAACTATTGTTATAATCAAATTCTGCCAATGGCAGGCATCGATCCCAACCGGTTTGCTGATCCAACACACTCGCTCGTAGCATATCTTTGAGTGTCTGAATCGTTCTTTCTGATTGACCATCGGTCTGGGGATGAAATGCAGTATTTAAATTCAATCTTGAACCTAACATATTCTGGAATTTTTCCCAAATTTGTGAGGTGAAATGAGGGTCATAATCTGAAACAATAGAAGCTGGTACTCCACGCAATCGAACAATCTCATCGAAGTAACGAACTGCCAATCTTTCTGGAGTATCTGTCATACGTATAGGAAGAAAGTGTGCAGATTTCGTCAGTTAATCCACGATCACCCAAATGGCATTGTATCCTCGCTGCGATCTAGGCAAACTAGTCAAAAAATCCATTGTGACGTGCTCCCACACCCATTCTGGAATCGGAAGTGACTGAAGTAGACCAGCGGGTCTTTGATGTTTGATCTTTACTTGTTGACATAGGAGGCATCGGCAACGAATTCAGCAATGTGACATTTCATGTTTGGCCACCAATATTGCTCCTTCAAATATCTGTACATCTTAGTGCTTCCATAATGAATAGTGAACTTCGAACTATGCGTCTCTGATAGAATAAGGTTACAAATATCAACATTTTGTAGAACACATACCCGATTTCTGAAGACTAGTACTTCGTCATCTCGTATTCTGAAATCACGAACTATGGCATCAACACCATCAGCAAGTTGCTTCCGAATTTCAGTAAATTTCAGATCCTCTAATTGTTGATTCCGGATTTCTTCAATTAAGGTAGGTGCGACTTCGATTCGTGCCAACAACGAACCAGAAAAATCGGTGCCAAGATGCACACGGTTAGGTTTCAATTCCAACATCATCGGCAGGTAATAGGTGCGCATGTAGGCCAAAACTGATGGGGAAGGAGGATGAAACTTTCGGCTCAGTGCATCAGCAACAACATTCGCCTTTCCAGGATGATATTCGATGATTAAATCATAGTCTTTAATCAGCTCCACCCATCTTCGTTGTCTCATATTCAATTCTTTTTGCGTGAGGAGGAACTTCAGGTTTTTGGTCAGTGAAGATTCAGCACGTCTCGCCGTATAAGTACTGTTGCCATAATTTTAAGGCACACACCACAGCTGCAAGTTTCAAATCATGCGTAGGGTAGTTGCTCTCATGCGGTCGCAATTGCCGGGAAGCATAGGCAACAACTTTCCTATCTTGCATCAATACGCATCCAATTCCAGATTTTGACGCGTCGCTGTAAACCACATACTCATTTCCGCAAATAGGTAGGGTAAGGATAGGTGTGGAAACTAACCGATTCTTTAGCTCTTCGAAACTTTGCTGGCATTTCTCGTTCCATACGAACGACTCACCTTTGCGTGTCAATTTTGTCAATAATCCGGCGAGCGATGAAAAATATTCCACAAAGCAATTGTAGTATCCTGCTAAGCCAAGGAAACTACGAACTTTGAACACACTTCGCGGAGGTTCCCAAGAAATCACGACTTCAATCTTCTTTGGATAAACTAACACACCTTGGGCAGAAACAATATGGCCAAGGAAACCAACTTCACGTAACCAGAATTCTCATTTGGAGTACTTTGCGAACAACCGTCTATCTTTCAGGATTTTAAGCATAATCCGGAAGTGCATAGCATGATCCTCTTCCGATTTTGAGTAAATCAGAATGTCGTCGACTAAGACTATCACAAATTTATCCAAAAATTATCTGAACACACGATTCACCAAGTCCATAAACACAGCTGGTGCATTGGTAAAGCCGAATGGCATAACTAGAAATTCGTAGTGGCCGTATCGCGATCTGAACGCGGTCTTCAGAATATCAGCATCACGAACTCTCAATTGATGGTATCCAGATCTGAGATCGATCTTAGAGAATACGGCTGCACCCTGGAGTTGGTCGAACAAATCGTCGATGTGCGGCAAAGGGTATTTGTTTTTCACAGTCACACGATTTAGCTGCCGATAATCGATGCACAATCGCAACGAACCGTCTTTCTTTTTCACGAACAGAACAGGTGCTCCCCAAGGTGACACACTAGGTCGGATAAAACCACGATCCAGCAAATCTTCCATTTGAATTTTTAGTTCCTTCTTTTCCGCAAGAGACATACGATATGGAGGAAAAAAATCGGATTCGTACCAGGCACTAGCTCAATACCGAATTCCACTTCCCTTGCTGGTGGTAGACCAGCTATGTCTTCTGGAAATACTTCTGGAAATTTATGAACCACTGGAACAGAATCCTGATCTGAGGATTCTTTAGAAATATCATGTACGTTCTCGAGGTACGCTGTACATCCTTTAATGATTAATCGCTTCGCCTTAAGCCATGAAATCATGCAAGTTGGAACAACTCGCCTATCACCTTCAAAACAGTATTCGGCACCATCAGGAAAAATGAACCACACACGCTTGGTGAAACACTCCATATGGGCTTGATATTTTCGCCAGACAGTCCATGCCTAAGATCACATCCAGCTCTTGGATGTCTAATGGAATCAGATCCACTACCAATACATTCGGTCCCATACATATAGCATAGTCGATGTAGACTTGATCACAAATCAGTTGCTCTCCCTTCTCAATATGTGCATCAAGTTCATTCTGTCCTATGGCTGTTCAGCCTGAATCCCATTCCTACCCCGTTGATCCCTCGTAGTGTTCAACCTTGCCATACTATTTAAGCATATGATTGTTACTTACACATAACTAAATACGATACTAGGAAAAGAACTGGTACCTGGTGGAGAGGTGTGAACTGGACGATACGCATATGTTGGAAAGCAACATACAAATTTTCAAAAATCACATGCACACATGCAAAGATATTCTCGGCAATTACATCAACACTCATATATACTTTCAGAAATCATCATCAAACATTAAGCAAGCATGGTTTCACAAAACATCCATATTCGGCAATACACACCAGCAATCATATACATATACATTCAGTAATACAGGAGTCAAATAGGGACATTCGGCAGCATGCATAAATCAACACAAACATTCTCAACAATGATAAGAAACACAGCAAACACTCACAGAAACATATCATGGCATACCAGGCATAAGAACATACACGAACAAACATCACATCAGATTATCATTCTCATCATTTAAATCTTACAAATCAACCTTCTTTTAGCATTAGTTTACTTTCGGTATTAGCCTCTAAGTGAGTGAGTGTGTGCGCATGTCCTTACCTACAAACACCAAAATCAACAAATAAGTTAGTATATAACAAATTATCTTCCCTTAACCATGTTCCGCTACCAAACCTGTGACGACCCAATTCCTATCTATTACTAATTGCTCCGATTAAGGTCATCACCACCGTGAAACCCAAATAAGCCCAAATGACACCTAGGACCTATTTGAGTCTCACCAGGCTTACCGTTAACTTCCGATTTTTATAACATGTATATTTCAATTTTTAACGACAATTGGAGCTGATAATAGAAAAATATTCTTGTAACATACGGAGTAAAGAAAACATCAGCGGAAGTCTTCAAATTAAATCATTGGGTTCATAACACACAAGTCCCACAGGGATCCAAACAATCAACAAGAAATCCTCCAACATATTTCAGAAAAAGCAAGCAAAGGAGGGATCTGAAAATAAACCAGAAATAGCCTAATCATTCATGTTATATGCGCAAGTAAACAAGAATCAAGTATGCAAATGTGATTCCATATCATTCCGCCGTGCAGCCTTGATCTCACACACTGGTACTATGGACAGTGAATGTACATAAGCTTGAAAAATGGTAAAAACAAGGGTATAAGATTACAAGAATCTCAGTAGGGTCACAGCATCATAAGATCTCCAGAAACCATAAACACAAATCTCCCAATTCGCATTAGATCATTCCTAAAGATCTAAATAGTAGATGGTTAACACACAACCTAATCAGTAAGCCTATTCATCTTGCCTCGCAAGGACAAGTCTTCTTGCCACACGTAGACAAGTCTTCCCAAGCCACACACGGACTAGAGCATCTCAAGCCTCGTAAGGATAAGGGCTTCTGGCCTCGTACGCTGGGGGTTTACCACCCATACAAGTCCCAAACCAGTAAGAACCTCTCCTCTCACTAGGACCATCAGTGTTTACCCCGAAAAGCCACCGGAAAAGGATCCTGACACACAAACACGTACAAGCACACACAGGCAAGTACAAAACATAATACCACAACGAGGTATCCTCAATCATGTCAAAACACAATCAGTATATTCAATTCATATAACATATGCAACCCAGGCACTCAATACCTAACTTAGGGATTCGTTATAACCTATGAGATCCATATCTCATTCTGAATTTTATACTCTCACTCTATAATCTAATCGCCTGCAATACAACAAGGACAGGTAACAAAAACATCAAGAAAATATTAGGGTTCTTTGGAGAAACCGATGAGCCGTAGATCCTACCTCTCTTGTCTCTGAACAAGAAGCTACTCCTTTGCCTTTATTAAGTAAATCCGAACCACCTATATTATCACCAGGCAAAGACGAAAACAAACTAAGCATGCATAATCAATAATCAATTGAATACCCTATTTCCTTACCAATTCCACTCACCAAACCTATCAGAAACCAGTGATCAGATGCTGCAGATGCCTCCCCCTTGGATGAGGGATGTAATAACCAGGAACTTAACAAGATTCAACCTGCATTACCATTCCAATCAACTATGCAAATTTCGTTGCTAAAGTAAGGTATAGAACAATTTCGAGTTTCAGCATATAGAAGTTTAAAAGAAAGAAATTCATGATCATACATCATGAATAGAAGCTAAGAAATCATAAGAACATGCAAAACGAGAACAAAAATCAACCGAAGACAAAAACTGTAGAAATCTAAAAAAAAAGACCTAATTTCGTCGCCGATTTTTGACTTAACCTTAGACAAGCAAATATTTACATCCAAATAAAAAAACATATATTTTTGGAAAGAAGATGAAAAAATCTTTCCAACAAGCTATTATTTGTAGCGATCCGACAATTGATGAGAGAGTTATGCTATTCTGAATTTCAAAAAGATTTGGCAAAAACCTAATTCCGTCACAGATTTTCAACTTATCTTTAGAGAACGAAATACTAACTTCCTGACAAAAAAAAAGATGGTTGGAAACAGGATGAAGATATCTTTCCAACAAGCTATTATTTTTAGTTATATAACAAACGATGAAAAAGTTATGCTATTTTGAATTTCAAGAAAAATTAGCAAAAACCTAATTCCACCGTCGATTTTCAACTTATCTTTAGATAAAGAAATACTAACCTCTTGACAAAAAACCAAGATTGGATGGAAATAGGATGAAGAGAGCTTTCCAACAAGCTATTATTTTCAGGGATCTGATGAACGATAAGAGAGTTATGCTGGTTTAAAGTTTCAGTGAATTTTGGCGGCTATAAAGAGATGTAGGGTTTTAGGCTTATACGAATTTTGTATGTTTTCTCTGAATGATTTTTATGAGGTTGGCTTCCTATTTATATAAATGAGCATAGACTTATGATTATTACTTTTAAGATTTTATTAAAGATAAGATAATTACCATATAATTAAATTCTTTAATTATCTTCCCCTATTCTTAGGGATTTTAATCTTTAAGGCAATTATCTATCTATAAGGACTTAGATGAAAGGAGATTTATACCAGAATTAACTACCATACCACTCTTACCAATTTCGGCCATCACACATCCTTTCCTTCAGGAGCAAAATCATCTTTTCACTTGCACTGGCTTCTAGACTTCTAGGACTCAAAATTTGGGGTCTCACAGTGATACCCATAGTTTTGTAGGGATGATCTGATGTTGTTTGGTAGATTTTTGTTTAATATTTCTGTAGATCTTATGATGTTGTGACCCTACTGAGATTCTTGTAATCTCATCCTATTGTATTCACCATTTTTCAGGCTTAGGTACATCCACTGTCTATAGTACCAGTGTGTGAGATCAAGGTTGCACAGCGGGCGATATCGCATCACAATTGCATACCTATTCCTTGATTGCCTGCGCATATAACATGAGCTACGATTGAACTACTTTCTCATTTTTCAAGATTCCTCCTTTACTTGTTGTGTCCGATTTATGTTGGGGTTTAACTTGCTGGGTATTTAGATCCCTATAGGACGTGTGTTGTGGATTCATTGATTTTATTTAGAGACTTCCGCTGATATTTCATTCACTCCGTATGATACCAGAATACTTGTCCAATATCATGCTCCAATTGTTGATAAACATAAAGAATGTACATGCTAAGAATCTAGAATTTGATGAGTAAGCCTTGTGGGATTCAAATAGTTCCTTGTTCTTGGGCTTGTTTGGGTTTCACGGCGGTAAGGGCCCTAATCGGAGCAATTAATAATAGGTTAGGAGTTAGGGTCGTTACAAGTTTTGGTAGCGGAGTATGGTTTAAGGAATATAATTGGTTATATGTTAACTTTTTTGTTGATTTTGTGTTTGTAAGAAAGAATATATGCACACACTCACTCATATAGGGGCTAATACCAAAAGTGAACTAATGCTAAAAAGGGATTGATTTAAATGATGAGAATGATAATTTGATTTGTTGTGTGTTTATGTATGTCCTTATGCCTCGTATGCCTCAATGTGTTTCGGTGAATGATTGCTGTGTTTCTTGTCATTGCTGAGAATGTGTATGTTGTTGGGGTATATTACCAAGTGTCCCTATGTGATTTCTATATTGCCGAATGTATAGGCGTGTGATTGCTGATGTGTATTGCTGAATGCATAGGGTGTGAGTTTGCATGATTACCGAATATGAATTGTGTGAATCCATTCTTGCTTAATGCTTGATGATGATTTCCGAGAACACATATGTGTTAGGATATGACTGAAGAATATGTATTTACATGTGTGAATATGATTTCCAAAACTTGTACATTGTTTTCCAGCATATGTGTATCGTCTGGTGCACGCCTCTCCACCAGGTACCACTTCTTTTCCTAGTATCATATTTAGTTATGTGTTAAGTAACAATCATATGCTTGTATAGTAAGGCAAGGTCAAGCTGAGCCCGAAAACCAACCTGAAGCACCAGCCGCACCAGCCATCGATCATGTGATGGCCCAAATCCTAAACATATTGCAAGGAATTGCTGTGAATCAGCAGCGTATGGAGGCACAATTTCAGAATGCTCCTACATCCGCGCCCATGGAAGAACCTATTCCTCCACTTGAACTTGTATAGCCGGCGCATCCTAAGGAAATCAAGTGACTTCCAATAATGATTACAAAATTGTTAAAGGAAGCTCGACAATTAGGATGTAAAAATTTCAATGGTTCAGCCGGAGCTGCTGCCGCTCGTGAATGGATCGACACCATATGCTGAGTGTCCTTGTTCTTACTTATCTCGAATGATGACAAGGTTGGCATCGCCACTTTCCTACTTGAGGGAGAAGCCCTCGCATGGTGGACAGCTGTGAGCTTACGATTTGGCGATCGTCTGCCTACATGGGAGGAATTTCGGTATGAATTCGACAAAAGGTTTGATACGAGATTCCATAAAACGAGCAGCGACGAGCTTTCTACAAGCTTGAACAAGGCACCGGTTTGGTGCTGGAATATGAGAAGGCATTAAGGGAGTTGTCCTGATTTGCACCTGAAGAGGATCACTCACCGTACCAGTTTGCGAGACGATTTAAGGATGGGCTGAGTACCAAACTCAAAACCATCGTTGGTTTAACACCGGTACATAATTTTCAAGAACAAATTGTTTCCGCTACTGAAGCCGAAAAGATCGTGCAAACCAAGAAGTTATCCACAGCCACTAGTGGTGAATCCTTCAGGCGAGGTTCAAAATTTAATCAGCGTATGCGACCATATCCTTTAAGGTCCTATCCTAAGAAAATTAATAGCAATAGAAGTAACAACAAAAAGAACTTTTCTGGTACGAATTCCAATAGGTCTACGTGGAATTCTCAGCAACGTCGATTTTACAATTGTGGCGCAATGGGGCATATTCAACGGGAATGCCAAAAGCCGAGATGTATCAGAAGTGCACCTGCTGCGGGCTGAGGTGGGTACACTAACCCCACCAAACCGCCAACACACTCACCGGGAGGACTACACACCGAATCCACAAGTGAGGCGCAACCAAGACCAACAAATCCATTCACCCTAACTGATGCCGAGGCTAGTCCTGATGTGGTGAAAGGTACTATTTCAGTTTTTTCTCAAAATGCTAAAGTACTATTAGATCCTGGAGCAAATAGATCATTTGTAAGTCCAAGGATAGCACTTAGCATGGATCAGCCTCTATATTCCTTGACTCCTCCTATTGCGGTTCTGACTCCTTTGGAAGAACAACTAATTTGTGATCTAGTCTACATCGGCTGTGCTGTATGTATGGGTCCAAATGTAATTGAAGTGGATCTAATTCCATTGGACATCCGAGAGCTGGATATAATCTTAGGCATGGACTGTCTGGTGAAATATCAAGCCTATATGGAGTGTTTCACCAAACATGTGCGGTTCATTTTTCCTGATGGTATCAAGTATTGTCTTGAAGATGATAGGCAAGTTGTTCCAACTTGCATGATTTGTTGGCTTCATGCAAAACGATTGATCAACAAAGGATGTACAGTGTACCTCGCACATGTACATGATATTTCTAAAGAATCCTGGGATCTGGATTTTATTCCAGTGGTTCATGAATTTCTAGAAGTATTTTCAGAAGACATAGCCGGTTTACCACCAGCAAGAAAAGTGGAATTCGGCATTGAGTTAGTGCTTGGTACAAATTCGACGAACAATGAGTGAGTTATGCTGGTTTAAAGTTTCTGCGAATTATGACAGCTATAGGGAGGTATAGGGTTTTAGGCTCATACTAATTTTTTAAGTTTTCTATGAGGGATTTTTGTGAGGTTGGCTTCCTATTTATAATGAATGAGTTTAGAATTATGATTACTACTTTTACTCACTTTATCAAAATAAGATAATTTACCAGATAATTAAACTCTTAAATTATCTTCCCTATTTTTAGGGACTTAATCTCTAAGGCAACTATCTATCTTTAAGGATGATTTCTAAGGCAATTACCCATCCATAAGGACCTAGATCTAAAGGAATTTAAAACAAAATTAACTACTAAACAAGCTTACCAATTTCGGCCATCACACATCCTTTCCTTCAGGGGCAAAATTGTCTTTTCACCTGTACTGGCTTCTGGACTTCTAGGACTCAAAATTCGGGGTCTTACATCCTCCCCTCCTTATAAGAATTTCGTCCTCGAAATTTTTAATATAAGTACCTAATCAAACAAGTAAGGAAATTTTGCATGCATAGACTCCTCAGTCTCCCAAGACTGCTCCTCAATTTGGCCATTACGCCAAACAACTCGTACCATAGGCACGTTTCGACTGCGAAGCTATCGAACTGACTGATCTAGTATGACAACTAGCGGGTCTTTAAGCACATGAGCAGGATCTCGTATATACTTTCTTAGCATTGAAATGTGAAATACGTTGTGAATTCTTTCCATATTTGGAGGTAGTGCAAGTTGGTATGCAACAGGGCCACTTCTTTCGACAATATCATATGGACCAACGTAGCGAGGTGTTAGCTTACCTTGCTGCTGAAAATGAAGGACTCCTTTCCATGGGACGACTTTCAAAAATACTTTGTCACCTACCGCAAATTTCAGCTTTCTTCGTCGATTGTTGGCGTAGCTTTTCTGCCGATCCTGGGCTGCTTTAGCCTTTGTCGGATCAAGCTTAATTGTTCTGTTGCTTGGTCAATTAATTCCGGATTGTCTAGGCGTCTCTCACCTACTTCATTCCAGCAAATGGGGGTTCTGCAGCGTCTCCCATATAGTGCTTCATAGGGTGCCATACCGATGCTTACATGAAAACTATTGTTGTAAGCAAATTCTGCCAATGGCTGGCATCGATCCCAACCGGTTTGCTGATCCAATACACTCACTCGTTCTAGACCGACATGCAGCTGATTATCTACTTTCTTATTTTCCTGTTTCATGTTCAGAATCTCTCCTTCAAATTTAGCAGCCTGGTATACAGATAGCTCTGGCTCATCGCCTCTGCAACTTGCATTGAAAATTTTTGATATCTCCTCCTGAATGTTGCATATAAACTCAATTCTTCCCTGCATTTCATTTTTCATCACTAAGTTGTTCTCCAACCACAAAGTTAAATCAGTCTGTATCTCCCTCAGGTGTATGTAAATCAGTCGTGCTTCTGAGATTTGAGGTGGGGCTATGGCTCCCCCAGTTCCATCAGTATTCTTATCCTTGAGTTTTGATAGCTCCATCTTCAAATCATGCGCTGAATTCTGAAACTTTGTTATCTGATGAAACGAGGTCCTAAACTTCAGCCAGAACTCCAAGTTATCTTCAAGCAAATCATCAATGTCAGAACGGAATTTCTCTTCTATGGCAGACACAACATGGGGTGACTCTCCACGTTTCATCTTCATTTCATTTCTTGCACCTTCTTTTGAATTGAATCTTCTGAGGCCTCTATACGTAACTATCTCATTACTTTTTTCTTTAGACTCTTCGAGATTTTCACTTGGCGAGTCAAAAGCTGGTTCCTGTGGTGAACATAGGGATGGAAGATTGTAGTCTGGTACGCTAGTTGCCTGAGTCATGCTTTCAGGAGACCCTTCCGGATGAGAGAATTTGAAGTTTTGTGGAAGGTCACCATGAGTTTCCAACTGGTTTTGATTCGGAGAACCATGAGTCTCCTCCTGGTTCTGATCTGAAGACTCTATTTTACATAAAGACTTGATTTCCTCGTCCTTTTGTATGACAGCATGTTTCAGCTCTTTTATCTGCATAGCCAATTCAAATAACCCGTCCCGGTTCTTCTTCTCCACATCACCAAGCTTCTTCTTGACATCCTTGTAGTTTCGCAGGACAGAACTATACTCTTCAATCAGAAGCTTTTCTCTATCTTCCAAACTTCTCGAGAACAGGTGCCTCCAATTGGGTTGGTCTTCTTCTTCATCCGTCCATGACTCCTCTGGGTTAGTGTTGTGATAATCCTTCGGGTGATGTGCTGGAAGGTATTCATCGGGATTCTGACTTTGGTCAGATTCCTCTTCTTTGACAACAACACCAAGGTCCTGAACCTCTTCTTTTTCCTCTCCTTCTCCTTCACCTTCACCTCTACCAAGCTTCCAGAGAATCCATTAATTCTTTGGTTAGTTCTTCATCCTCAAGCTCGTCTTCTGGCTTCATATGTTGTAATTTTACCGACAAATGGCTGATGTTACAACTTGCTTCAGTGAAAAGTGTAATAAGGTTTTGTTTCTGGAGAATGATGTCTCCGTTGAGCTTTTTAACCCTTCTCACTTCCTCCTCCAACTCCTCCAGCTTCATTCTCATGATATCCGAATTTTCCTTGAGAGTCTCCTTGTCTTCTTCAAAGCTCTTAACTAGTGCCTGAAGATCGTTTGTTTCTGATCGAACAGTACAGACAAAAGCATGTTGAGAAGAGACTTCAGTTTCCAGACTAGCAACCCTTTCAACAAGTTCGTCTATCCGCCAATTGCATAACAGTGATAGAGGACTCGGGATCTGCATCAAGTTCGCTCTTAATCTTCTCTCGCAAAGCTTCCACATCTTGCAAATCTAGTTTTTCTGATTCTGGTTCATCATTTGTCTCTTGAACATCTGCTTCCAGAGGAACAAATTCACCTTTGAGGGAGGAGAGCTTCTGGTGGACTCCCTTAATCCTCCGCTGCTCTATCTCAGCCTCTTGAGCTGACTGCTTCTGCTTCTCTTGCGACTTAACCAAGCTATCCTTGCATGATTTGCCCTAGGGAAAGTGATGATAAACTCTCTAGGCTTTTGCACAGCCTTAAAAATGGGAACATCATGCTCTAGTAAAATACTTGGAGGGAATAGAGTAGTTTTCCCTAACAGTACATCGAAAGCTCCATCTTCCCCATCCATCGACAGAATATCCTGGTTATATACATGTTCCCTGACCACCTTTTCAAATTTCAAAGCAGCATGACCAGGAATACCATACCAAGTTTTTGATGCATCACAGTGATGGTAATTAATACTGTACAAGTAATGATCTTCAACATGCCAAGCAAACACACCAAACAACATTCCGATATAGAGCATGGGATCAGTTACACCCGGAATAGCTATTTCAAGCAGTCGCAGCTTGGATTTTGGAAGCCGAGAAAGATTCTTCAAATTCTATTTGCTGCTTCCAAGTGGATTACCAGGAGATGACAAAAGAGCACTGCCATCAACGTCACAAGCATATTCAACAGTTTCTGTCTTTCCAGAAGCAATTTCTTGCCAAAACTCTTTTTCAATGTATGTTGCTGGAAGAGAGCTGGAACTACAATATCTACGGGAATATACCTTGTTTGCCATTTTCTCAAAATCCCGAAATGAATAATTTCTCCCACTCATGAAAAAGGTAACCCTATCATTGTTATCCCACTCTGCAAGATGCAGAGGTTGCACTCTGGTGGTAAACTTGAATCCTGTTTTCTCCCTCATTAGTACAACACCAGCAGGATCGGATGCACTCAATGGGGAAATAATTTTTCAAATACCGTATCTTGAAGCTTCAGGAGCTATTTTCTTCTGCTTTGAAAAGACATCCATTCCACTTGAAGCAGCACTTGACAGTGACAATGAATTGACATTACCATGTATCCTGACACCACATGATGTCGAAGTCCTTAAAGAATCACCTCCACTTCTGCTCATTATGTTGGCAACACTTGCAGGCTTCTCCAACAATCTCTTGGATTTTTGTTTTAACTGTTATTCTTTTGTGGAAGGAAGGCGGTTGAACTTCGAATCTTGCCTATAGGATCCATCAATAGTGACTGCGAATGACTTCTTGGTTTGTACGATTTTTTCGGCTTCAGTTACGGCAACAATTAGTTCTTGCAAATTCTGCACTGGTGTCGTACCAACGATGGTTTTGAGTTCGGTACTCAACCCATCCTGAAATCATCTCGCAAGCTGGTATGGTGTACGAACTTCTTCTCGTGCAAATCGGGACAACTCCCTTAACATTTTTTCATATTCCAGCACCGAACGGGTGCCTTATTCAAGTTTGTAAAAAGCTTGTCGTTGCTCGCTTTTATGGAATCTCGTATAAAATCTTTTATCAAATTCGTACCAGAATTCTTCCCAAGTTGGCAAACGATCGCCGAATAGCAAGCTAACGGATGTCCACCATGCGAGGGCTTCTCCCTCAAGTAAGAATGTAGCAATAGCAACCTTATCATCATCCGAGATACGCAGGAACAAGAAAATTCGGCATAAGGTGTCCATCCACTCACGAGTGGCTGCGGCTCCAGCTGATCCACCAAAATCTTTACATCCAAGTTGTCGAGCTTCCTTCAGCAACTTTGTAATCATAACGGGAAGTCTCTCTGTCTCCTTATGATGTGCCAGTTGCACAGGTTCAAGTGGAGGAATAGGTTCTAGTGCAGGCGCAGGAGCATTCTGAAATTGCGCCTCAATTCGTTGCTGATTTGCAGCAATTCCTTGTAACACATTTAAGATTTGTGCCATAACAGGGTTAATGCCTGGTTGGTTTTCGGGCTCAGCTTTCCTTTCCTGCTCCATTTGTGCATTTGGCTCCTCTTGCTCAACAGGTTGCTGTTCAGGCTGAATCTCAAACCTACCCCGTTGGTCACTTTGTTGCCTCGAGCGTGCCATACTACACGAATACACCTTTACTACTCAACATATACTAAATACAATACTAGTAAAAGGATTGGTACCTGGAGGAGAGGCATGCACCGGACGATACTCATATGCTCGCAAACAATATACAAATTTTCAGAAATCACATGCACACATGCAAAGGTATTCACGGCAATGCCACTCATAAATCAAACATCACGCAAGCATAGACTCACACATCATCCATATTCCGTAATTCACATCATCAATCATATGCATATACATTCGGTAATGACAATAAAGACATATGAACACATATGAACAATCAGCAGATTAGTTTATTAATCCTATCATTTAAACCTTACAACTTAATCCTATTTTAGCCTTAGTTCCCTTTCCGTATTAGCCCCTAAGTGAGTGAGTGTGTGCCCATGTTCTTACCTAAAATCACCAAAATCAACAAATAAGTTAGCATATAATAATTTTCTATTCCCTAAACCATGCTCTGCTATCAACCTATAACGACCCCAATTCCTAACTATTAATAATTGCTCCGATTAAGGTCAGTACCGCCGTGAAACCCAAATAAGCCTAAATGACACCTAAGACCTATTTGAATCTCACCAGGCTAATCATAAATTTCCGATTTTAAGCTTGTTAATCTTATTGCTAATCAACAATTGGAGCATGATATTGGACACATATTCTGGTACCATACAGAGTAAATAAAAACATCAGCGGAAGTCTTAAATTAATTCATTGGGTTTATAACACATAAGTCCCATAGGGATCCAAATAACCAGCAAGAAATCCTTTAACAAGTTTCGGAAATACCAAACAAAGAAGGGTGTTTAAAATAAACCAGAAAGTTTCCCAATCATTCATGTTATATGCGCAAGTAACAGGTATGCAAATGTGACGCGATATCACCCCGTCGTGCAGCCTTGATCTCACACACTGGTACCACGAACAGTGGATATACCTAAGCCTGAAAAATGATAAACAACAACGGTATGAGATTAAAAGAATCTCAGTAGGGTCACAGCATCATAACATCTGCAGAAACCCTAAACACAAATCTCCCAATTTACATTAGATCAATCCTAAACAACATGCAATTCCAGAATCAAACGAAAGTTAGGGCCGAATCTATGGCTGAGGGAGGACTACAAACACTTCTGAAAGTTCAGAAGTACACAGGCAGGTGAAACACATCAAATTGCTCTCGGCAATGAAGAAGAAAGGCCATCCCCTTCCACCTGTGTTGTCCAAGGCTCACTACACAAAGGATAAATGGTTAACACACAAGCTAATCAGTAATCCTAGTAAGTTATCTTGTCACACACGGACAAGTCTTCCCAAGCCAAACACGGACTTGGGCACCCCAAACCACACAAGGATAAGGGCTTCCTGCCACACAAGGACAGGGTTCCGGCCATACAAGGACAAGACCTCTAGCAAGCTCTTGCTAGGTTTTTCCGTCCATACAACTCTCATACCAGTAAGAACCTCTCCTCTCCCTAGGAGAATCAGCGCTTACCCCGAATAGCCACCGGAACAGGATCCTAACACACAAATACGTACAAGCACACACAGGTAAGTACAAAGCATAATACCACAATATGGTATCCTTAATCATGTCAGAACACAATCAGCATATTCAATTCACATAACATATGCAACCCAGGCACTCAATACCTAACTCAGGGGTTCGATATAGCCTATAAGATCCATATTTCATTCAGAATTTCATACTCTCACCCTATAATCCAATCGCATGCAATACAACAAGGGCAGGTAACAAAAACATCAAGAAAATAACAGGGGTCTCTGGAGAAACCAATGAGGTGTAGATCCTACCCCTCTTGTCTCTGAACAAGAAACTACTTCTTTGCTTTTACTAATTAAATCTGAGCCACCTATAATATCACCAAGCAAAGACGAAAACAAACTAAACATGCATATTCAATAATCAATTGAATTCCCTATTTCCTTACCAATACTACTCACCAAACCTATCAGAAAACCATTGATCAGACATTTGCAGGTGCCTTCCCCTTGGATTTATGATGTGATAGCCAGGAACTTAACAAGATTCAACATGAATTTACCATTCCAATTAACTATGCAAATCTTATCGCTAAAAGTAGGGCATAGGACGATTTCGACTTAACCTTAAACAAGGAAATATTTACATCAAAATTTTGAAACATATATGGTTGGAAAGAGGATGGAAAGAGCTTTCCAATGAGCTATTATTTGTAAGGATCTGACAAACGATTAGAAAGTTATGCTATTTTGAAGTTCAAGAAAATTTAGCGAAAACCTAATTCCACCGCCGATTTTCAAGTTAACCTTAGACAAAGAAATACTTACCTTCTAACAAAAAATAAAAAATTATTGAAAAGATCATGAAGAGATATTTCCAACAAGCTATTATTCGCAGAGATATAACAAACAACAAAAGAGTCATGCTATTCTGAATTTCAAGAAGATTTGGCAGTGCCGCCGAAATTCAACTTGACCTTTGAGAAAGAAATACTAATCTCCTGACAAAATCTCAACAATGTCTGGAAATATTATGAAGATAGTTTTCCAGCAAGCTATTATTCTCAGGAATCCGACGAACTATGAGTGAGTTATGCTGGTTTAAAGTTTCTGCGAATTATGGTAGCTATTAGGAGGTATAGGGTTTTAGGCTTATACGAATTTTGTAAGTTTTCTATGAGGGATTTTTGTGGGGTTGGCTTCCTATTTATAATGAATGAGTGTAGAATTATGGTTACTAATTTTACTCACTTTATCAAAATAAGATAATTTACCAGATAATTAAACTCTTAAATTATCTTCCCTATTTTTAGGGACTTAATCTCTACGGCAACTATCTATCTTTAAGGATGATTTCTAAGGCAATTACCCATCCATAAGGACCTAGATCTAAAAGAATTTAAAACAAAATTAACTACTAAACAAGCTTACCAATTTCGGCCATCACGCATCCTTTCCTTCAGGGTCAAAATCGTCTTTTCATCTGTATTGGCTTCTGGACTTCTAGGACTCAAAATTCGGGGTCTTACAGCCTTGGTTTCGGGCATTCCCTCAGAACATGTCCCATTTCACCACAATTGTAACATCGACGTTGCTGATAATTCCATGAAAATCCATTGGAATTTGAACCAGAAAAGTGCTTTCTTTTGGTATTTCCATTGCTATTAATTTTTGGAGGATAGAACCTTAAAGGATAGGGAATCTGATAATCCCGTTCGTCGTTTGAACTTCGAATCTCGCCTATAGGATCCGCCACTCGTCCAGGCAACATTCAGTTCTTGCAAATTCTGCACCGGTGTTGTACCAACAATGGTTTTGAGTTCGGTACTCAAACCATCCTGAAATCATCTCGCAAGCTGGTACGGTGGTCGATTTTCTTCTGGTGCAAATCGGGACAACTCCCTTAACACTTTCTCATATTCCAGCACTGTACGGGTGCCTTGTTCAAGTTTGTAAAAAACTTGTCGCTGCTCGGTTTTATAGAATATCGTATAAAATATTTCGTCAAATTCGTACCGGAATTCTTCCCAAGTTGGCAAATGATAAATCAACACACACATTCTCAGCAATGATAAGAAACACAGCAAACATTCACCGAAACATATCATGGCATACCAGGCATAAGAACATACACGAACAAACATCACATCAGATTATCATTCTCATTATTTAAATCATACAAATCAATCCCATTTTAGCATTAGTTCACTTTCGGTACTAGCCCCTAAGTGAGTGAGTGTGTGCACATGTCCTTACCTACAAACACCAAAATCAAAAAATAAGTTAGCATATAACAAATTATTTTCCCTAAACCAGGCTCAGCTACCAAACCTGTGACGACCCCAATTCCTAACTATTACTATTTGCTCCGATTAAGGTAATCACCGCCATCAAACCCAAATAAGCCCAAATGACACCTAGGACCTATCTGAATCTCACCAGGCATACCATTAACTTCCAATTTTTAGCATGTTTATTTTAATGTTTAACAACAATTGGAGCATGATATTGGACAAATATTCTGGTAACATACGGAGTGAATAAAATATCAGCATAAGTCTATAGATTAAATCAATGGGTTCATAACACACAAGTCCCATAGGGATCCAAATAACCAGCAAGAAATCCTCCAACATATTTCGGACATAGCAAGCAAAGGAGGGTTCTTAATATAAACCAGAAATTAGCCCAATCATTCTCGTTATATGCGCAAGTAAACAAGAATCAATTATGCAAATGTGATGCGATATCGCCCCACCGTGCAGCCTTGATCTCACACACTGGTACCACAAACAGTGGATGTACCTAAGCCTGAAAAATGGTAAAAAAAACGGTATGAGATTACATGAATCTCAGTAGGGTCACAGCATCATAAGATCTGCAGAATCCCTAAACACAAATCTCCCAATTCACATTAGATTATTCCTAAACAACTAAAGGGGATCATGCAATTCAAGAACAAATCAAAAAGGGTTAGGGTCGAATCTATGGTTGAGGGAGGACTACGATCATTTCCGAAACAATCAGAAGTACACAGGCAGGTGGAACTCATCAGATTGCTCTCGGCAATAAAGAAGAAAAGCCATCCACTTCCACCTGTGTTGTCCAAGGCTTACTGCACAAAGGGTATACGGTTAACACACAAGCTAATCAGTAAACCTATTCATCTTGCCACACAAGGACAAGTCTTCCCAAGCCACACAAGGACTACGACATCCCAAACCACACAAGGATAAAGGCTTCCTGTCACTTAAGGATAGGGTTTCGGCCACACAATGACTAGACATCCAGCGTGCGCAGGCTAGGCTTTACCACCCATACAACTCCCATAACAGTAAGAGTAAGGCATAGGACAATTTCGACTTTAAACATAGAGAAGTTTAAAAGAAAGAAATTCATGATCATACATCATGAATAGATGCTAAGCAATTATAAGAACACGAAAAACTACAACAAAAAAAAACCGAAGACAAAAACTGTAAAAGTCTAAAAACCTAATTCTGTCGCCGATGAAAACCTAATTCCATCGCCGATTTTCAACTTAACCTTAGACAAGTAAATATTTATGTCTAAAAAAAAAAAAATATTATTGGAAACAGGATGAAAAGAGCTTTCCAACAAGCTACTATTTGTAGAGATATAACAAACAACGAAAGAGTTATGCTATTCTGAAGTTCAAGAAGATTTTGGCAGGTCCGCCGAAAACCTAATTCCGCCGCCAATTTTCAACTTATCTTTTGACAAAGAAATACAAATGTCAAAACAAAAAAACAAATATGGTTTCAAAGAGGATTAAAATATATTTCCAAAAATCTATTATTTGTAGAGATACAACAAAAGATGAAAGAGTTATGCTATTCTGAATTTCGAGAAGATTTGGCAGTTTCGCCGAATTTCAACTTTACCTTAGAGAAAGAAATAATAATTTCACGACAAAAAAACAGATATTGTTGGAAAGAGGATAAAGAGAGCTTTCCAACATGCTATTATTTATAGGGATTCGACAAACGATGAGGGAGCTATGCTGCTTTAAAGTTTCAACGAATTTTGGCAGCTATAGGGAGGTGTGAGAGTTTTAGCCTGTACAAGTTTTGTTTGTTTTCTATGAATGATTTTTGTGGGGTTGGCTTCCTATTTATAATGGATGGGTATGGAATTAAGATGACTACTTTAAAGGCTTTATTAAAGTAAGATAATTACCAGATTTAAATTCTTTAATTATCTTCCCCTATTTTTAGGGATTTTAATTTCTAAGGCAATTATCTAGCTATAAGGACTTAGATTAAAGGGAATTAAAACCAGAATTAACTACCATGCAACTCTTACCAATTTCAGCCATCACACATCCTTTCCTTCAGAGGCAAAATCGTCTTTTCACCTGCACTGGCTTCTGAACTTCTAGGACTCAAAATTCAGGGTCTCATAGTGTTGGACCAGCATACCAGTTGGGATTGATGCCTGCTGTTGGCAGAATTTGCTTACAACAATAGTTTTCATATAAGTATCGGTGTGGCACCTTATGAAGCACTATATGGGAGACGTTGCAGAACTCTCATTTGCTGGAATGTAGTAGTCGAGAGATGCCTAGACAATCCGGGATTGATTGATCAAGCAACGAAGTAGTTGAACTTGATTCAAAAAAGGCTAAAAACATCCCAGGATCGGCAGAAAAACTACGCTGATAATCGTTTTTGAAGGTCATCCCATGGAAAGGAGTCCTTCATTTTCAGCAGTGAGGTAAGCTAGCACCTCGTTACATTGATCCGTATAACGTTGTCGAGAGGACCGGCCCTGTTGCATACTGAATTTCCTTACCTCCAAATATGGAAATAATTCACAACGTGTTTCACATATCAATGTTGAGAAAATATGTGTGAGACCCTACCCATGTGCTCGAAGAACCCCCGGTCGAAGTTGCTGAAGACCTATCCTATCCCGTACAGCCAGTTGTCATACTAGATAGGTCAGTTCGACAGCTTTGCAGTTGAAGCATGTCTATGGTATGATATGTTTGGTGTAATGGCCAAATTGAGGAACAGTCTAGGTAGACTAAGAAATCTATGCGTGTGAGATTTCCATACCTGTTTGTTTAGATATTTGTGCTAAAATTTCAAGGGCGAAATTCTTATAAAGAAGGGAGGATGTGAGACCCCAAATTTTGAGTCCTAGAAGTCCAATGCAGGTGAAAAGACCATTTTGCCTCTGAAGAAAAGGATATGTGATGGCCGAAATTGGTAAGAAATGTTCAGTAATTAATTTTGGTTTTAATTCTCTTTAATCTAGTTCTTTATAGGTTGATAATTACTTTAGAAATTAAAATCCCTAAAATTAAGGGGGAATAATTACAGAATTTAATTTTGATAATTATCTTGTTTTAATTGTAAGACCCTGAATTTTGATTCATAGAAGTCCAGAAGCCAGTGCAGGTGAAAAGATGATTTTGCCCCTGAAGAAAAGGATGTGTGATGGCTGAAATTGGTAAGACTGTTTAGTAGTTAACTTTGTTTTAAATTCCCTTTTATCTAAGTTCTTATCGATGGATAATTGCCTTAGAGACTGTCCTTATAGAGGGATAATTGCCTTAGAGATTAAAGACCCTAAAAATAGGAAAGATAATTTAGAGTTTAATTATCTGGTAGATTATCTTATTATGATAAAGTGATTAAAAGTAATAATCATAATTCTATACCCATTCATTATAAATAGGAAGCCAACCCCACAAAAATCATTCATAGAAAACTTATAAATTCGTATGAGTCTAAAACCCTATACCTCAATATAGCCGCCATAATTTGCAGAAATTTTAAACCAGCATAATTCACTCATCGTTTGTCGGATCCCTACGAATAATATCTTGTTGGAAAGTTCTCTTCATACTCTTTCCAAATTATTTTTTTTTTGTCAGAAGGTTACTATTTCTTTGACTAAGGTTAACTTGAAAATCGGTGGCGGAATTAGGTTTTTGCCAAATCTTCTTGAACTTCAAAATAGCATAACATTCTAATCGTTTGTCAGATCCTTACAAATAATAGCTCATTGGAAATATATTTTCATCCTCTTTCCAACCATATATAAATTGCAACTTGGATGTAAATATTTCCTTGTTTAAGGTTAAGATGAAATCATCCTATGCCCTACTTTTAGCGACAAAATTTGCGTAGTTAATTGGAATGGTAAATTCAGGTTGAATCTTGTTAAGTTCCTGGATATCACATCACACATCCAAAGGGGAGGCACCTGAAACATCTTATCACTGGTTTTCTGATAGGTTTGGTGAGTGGTATTGGTAAGGAAATAGGGTATTCAATTGACTATTGAATATGCATGCTTAGTTTGATTTTGTCTTTGCCTGGTGATAATTTAGGTGGTTCGGATTTACATAATAAAGGCAAAGGAGTAGCTTCTTGTTCAGAGACAAGAGAGGTAGGATCTACGCCTCATCGGTTTCTTGAGAGAACCCTATTATTTTCTTAATGTTTTTGTTACCTGCGCTTGTTGTATTGCTTGCGATTGGATTATAGGGTGAGAGTATGAAATTTGGAATGAGATATGGATCTTATAGGCTATATCCAACCCCTGAGTTAGGAATTGAGTGTCTGTGATGCAATTGTTATGTGAATTGGATATGTTGATTGTGTTCTGACATGATTGAGGATACGCTGTTGTGGTATTATGCTTTGTACTTGTCTATGTGTGCTTGTACGTGTCTGTGTGTCAGGATTCCTGTTCCGGTGGCCATTCGGGGTAAGCGCTGATGCTCCTAGGGAGAGGAGAGGTTCTTGTCGGTTTAGGGAGTTGTATGGGCGGCAAACCAGCAAGTGCATGCTGGATATTTGTCCTTGCGAGGCCGGATCCCTGTCTTGCGAGGTAGGAAGCCCTTATCTTGCGAGGTTTGGGATGTCCTAGTAGGTATATGACTAGGGAAGACTTGTTCGTATGGGAATAGTTGACTTGTCCTTACAAGGACAAGATGAAAGGCTTACTGATTAGTTTGCGTGTTAACCATCTACCCTTTGTGCAGTAAGTTTTGGACAACACAGGTGGAAGGGGATGGCCTTTCTTCTTCATTGCCGAGGGCAATCTGATGTGTTTCACCTGCCTGTGTACTTCTGACCTTTCGGAAGTGTTTGCAGTCCTCCCTCAGCCATAGATTCGGCCCTAACCTCTTTTGATTGATTTTTGAATTGCGTGATCCCCTTTAGTTGTTTAGGAATGATCTTATGTGAAATGGGAGATTTGTGTTTAGGGATTCTGTAGATCTTATGATGCTGTGACCCTACTGAGATTCTTGTAATCTCATACCGTTGTTTTTACCATTTTTCAGGCTTAGGTACATCCACTGTTCGTGGTACCAGTGTGTGAGATCAAGGCTGCACGGCGGGGCGATATCGCATCACATTTGCTTACTTGTTTACTTGCGCATATAACATGAATGATTGGGAAACTTTCTGGTTTATTTTAAGCACTCTTCTTTACTTGCTATTTCCGAACCTTGATGAAGAATTTCTTGCTGGTTATGTACCCAAAGGTTTATTTAAGACTTCCGCTGATGTTTTATTTACTCCGTATGATACCAGAACATGTGTCCAATATCATGCTCCAATTGTTGATAAGCAATAAAACTAACAAGCTAAAAATCGGTAGTTCATGATAAGCCTGGTGGGATTCAAGTAGGTCTTAGGTGTCATTTAGGCTTATTTGGGTTTCACGGCGGTAATGACCTTAATCGGAGCAATTAATAATAGTTAGGAATTGGGGTCGTTACAAGTTTGGTAGCGGAGCATGGTTTAGGGATTATAATTTGTTATATGCTAACTTATTTGTTGATTTTTGGTGATTGCAGGTAAGAACATGGGCACACACTCACTCACTTAGGGGCTAAAACCAAAGGGAACTAAGGCTAACATGGGATTTAATTGATGGGAACAATAATAATCTGATGTGATGATTGTTCATCTTTATTATGCCTTAATATGTTTCCGTGTATAATTAGCTATGTTTCTTGTCATTACCGAATGTATATGCATATGATTGATGATGTGTATTGCCGAATATGGGTGATGTGTGAGTCTATGCTTGCTTGATGTTTGATAATGATTCCTATGAGTGTTGATGGAATTGCCAAGAATACCTTTGCATGTGTCATGTGATTTCCGAAAATTTGTATATTGCTTTCCAGCATATGCGTATCGTCCGGTGCATGCCTCTCCACCAGGTACCACTCCTATTCCTAGTGTCGTATTTAGTGTGTGTTGAGTAACAATCGTACACTTGTGTAGTATGGCACGCTCGAGGCAACAAAGGGACCAACGGGGTAGGTTTGAGATTCAGACTGAACAGCAACCTGTTGAGCAAGATGAGCCAAATGCACAAATTGAGCAGGAAGGGCAAGCTGAGTCCGAAAACCAACCTGAGACACCAGCCGCACCAGGCATTGACCCTGTTATGGCACAAATCTTAAATGTGTTACAAGGAATTGCTGCAAACCAGCAGCGAATGGAGGCGCAGTTTCAGAATGCTCCTACGCCTGCACCAGAACCTATTCCTCCACTTGAACCTGTGCAGCCGGCGCATCATAAGGAGACAGAGAGACTTCCCGTTATGATTACAAAATTGCTGAAGGAAGCTCGACAACTTGGATGTAAAGATTTCGGTGGTTCAGCTGGAGCCGCAGCCGCTCGTGAGTGGATGGACACCTTATGCCGAGTATCCTTGTTCCTGCGTATCTCGGATGATGACAAGGTTGCCATTGCTACATTCTTACTTGAGGGAGAAGCCCACGCTTGGTGGACATCTGTTAGCTTGCGATTCGGCGATCGTTTGCCAACTTGGGAAGAATTCTGGTACGAATTCGATGAAAGATTTTATACGAGATTCCATAAAAGCGAGCAGCGACAAGCCTTTTACAAGCTTGAACAAGGCACCCATTCGGTGTTGGAATATGAGAAAGGTGTTGAGGGAGTTGTCCCGATTTGCCCCCGAAGAAGATCGTACACCGTATCAGCTTGCGAGACGATTTCAGGATGGGTTGAGTACCGAACTCAAAACCATCGTTGGTACGACACCAGTGCAGAATTTGCAAGAACTAATTGTTGCCGCAACGGAAGCTGAAAAGATCGTGCAAACCAAGAAGGCATCTGCAGCCACTAGTGGCGGATCCTATAGGCGAGATTCAAAGTTCAATCGACAAAGGGGACCTTATCCTTTAAGGTCCTATCCTCCAAAAATTAATGGCAATGGAAATACCAACAGGAATAACTTTTCTGATCCAAATTTTAACGGACCTTCATGGAAGTTTCATCAATGGCGATGTTACAACTATGGGGAGATGGGACATATTCAGACTGATTGCCCGAAACCAAGGCGAATCCCAGGAGTACCTAACACCGGCCGAGGTGGGAATGTCAACCCCGCTAGACCACCAACACGCGCACCAGGAGGACCACCCAACGGATCCACAAGTGAGGCGCAACCAAGACCAACAAGGCTCTTTACTTTGACTGATGCTGAGGCTAGTCCTGATGTGGTGACAGGTACTATTTCAGTCTTTTCTCGAAACGCTAAAGTATTATTTGATCCAGGAGCAAATAGATCGTTTGTAAGTCCAAGGATAGCACTTAGCGCGGATCATCCTCTATCTCCCTTGACTCCTCCTATTGCGGTTCTAACTCCTTTGGGAGAACAACTGATTTGTGATCTGGTCTACATCGGCTGTGCTATACGTATGGGATCGAATGTAGTTGAAGTGAATCTAATTCCATTAGACATCAGGGAGCTGGATGTGATTTTAGGCATGGATTGTCTGGCAAAATATCAAGCCCGTGTGGAGTGTTTCACCAAGCGGGTGTGGTTCACTTTTTCTGATGGTACCGAATACTGTTTTGAAGGCGATAGGCGAGTTGTGCCAACTTGCATGATTTCCTGGTTTAAGGCGAAGCGATTAATCAACAAAGGATGTACAGCGTACCTTGCGCATGTACAGGATATTTCTAAAGAATTCTCAGATCTGAATTCTGTTCCTGTGGTTTGCGAATTTCCAGAAGTATTTCCCGAAGACATAGCCGGACTACCACCATCAAGGGAAGTGGAATTCGGCATTGAGCTAGTGCCAGGTACGAATCCGATTTCCATTCCCCCGTATCGTATGGCTCCTGCGGAAATGAAGGAACTAAAGACGCAATTGGAAGATTTGCTGGATCGTGGTTTTATTCGACCTAGTGTGTCACCCTGGGGAGCACCTGTTCTGTTTGTGAAAAAGAAAGACGGTTCGCTGCGATTGTGCATTGATTATCGGCAGCTGAACCGTGTGACCGTGAAAAATAAATACCCTTTGCCACGCATCGACGATTTGTTTGACCAACTCCAAGGTGCAGCCGTGTTCTCCAAGATTGATCTCAGATCTGGATACCATCAATTGCGAGTTCGTGATGCTGATATTCCGAAGACCGCGTTCAGATCGCGATACGGCCACTACGAATTTCTGGTTATGCCATTCGGCTTGACCAATGCACCAGCTGTGTTTATGGACTTGATGAATCGTGTGTTCCACGAATTCCTGGATAAATTTGTGATAGTCTTCATCGACGACATTCTGATTTACTCAATATCGGAAGAGGATCATGCTATGCACTTGCGGATTGTGCTTAAAATCCTGAAGGATCGACGTTGTTCGCAAAGTACTCAAAATGCGATTCTGGTTACGTGAGGTTAGTTTCCTTGGCCATATTGTTTCCGCCCAAGGTGTGTTTGTTGATCCAAAGAAGATTGAAGCCGTGATTGCTTGGGAACCTCCGCGAAGTGTGTTCGAAGTTCGTAGTTTCCTAGGCTTAGCAGGATACTACCGTCGCTTTGTGGAAAATTTTTCATCACTTGCCGGACCATTGACAAAACTGACACGCAAGGGTGAGCCGTTCGTATGGAACGAGAAATGCCAGCAAAGTTTCGAAGAGCTAAAGAATCGGCTAGTTTCTGCACCTATCCTTACCTTACCTATTTGCGGAAAGGAGTATGTGGTTTACAGCGATGCGTCAAAATCTGGACTTGGATGTGTATTGATGCAAGATGGGAAAGTCCTTGCCTACGCTTCAAGGTAATTGCGACCGTACGAGATAATCTACCCTACACATGACCTGGAACTTGCAGCCGTGGTATTTGCCTTAAAAATATGGCGACATTATTTATACGGCGAGACGTGTCGAATCTTCACTGATCACAAAAGCCTGAAGTACCTCCTTACACAAAAAGAATTGAATATGAGACAACGAAGATGGGTGGAGCTGATTAAAGACTATGATTTAATCATCGAATATCATCCTGGAAAGGAGAATGTTGTTGCTGATGCCCTGAGCAGAAAGGTTCATCCTCCTTCCCCATCAGTTTTGGCCTACATGCGCACCTATTACCTACCGATGATGCTGGAATTGAAAACTAATCGTGTGCATCTTGGCACCGATTTCTCTGGTTCGTTGTTAGCACGAATTGAAGTCGCACCTACCTTAATTGAAGAAATACGGAATCAACAATTAGAGGATCCAAAATTTACTGAAATTCGGAAACAACTTGCTGATGGTGTTGATGCCATAGTTTGTGATTTCAGAACACGAGATGACGAAGTACTAGTCTTTAGAAACCGGGTATGTGTTCCACAAAATGTTGATATTCGTAACCTTATTCTATCAGAGGCGCATAGTTCGAAGTTCGCTATTCATCCTGGAAGCACTAAGATGTACCGAGATTTGAAGGGGCAGTATTGGTGGCCAAACATGAAACGTCATATTGCTGAATTCGTTGCTCGATGCCTCGTATGTCAACAAGTAAAGATCGAACATCAAAGACCCGCTGGTCTACTTCAGTCACTTCCGATTCCAGAATGGAAGTGGGAGCACGTCACAATGGATTTTGTGACCGGTTTGCCTAGATCGCAGCGAGGATACAATGCCATTTGGGTGATCGTGGATCGACTGACAAATCTGCACACTTTCTTTCTATACGTGTAACAGATACACCAGAAAAATTGGCAGTTCGTTACTTGGACGAGATTGTTCGGTTGCATGGAGTACCAGTTTCTATAGTTTCAGATCGTGACCCTCGTTTCACTTCACGATTTTAGGAGAAATTCCAGAATGCACTGGGTTCGAGATTGAATTTCAGTACAGCATTTCATCCCCAGACCGATGGTCAATCAGAAAGGACGATTCAGACACTTGAAGACATGCTACGTGCGAGTGTATTGGATCAGCAAACCGGCTGGGATCGAAGCTTACCATTGGCAGAATTTTCTTACAACAATAGTTTTCATGTAAGCATCGGTATGGCACCCTATGAAGCACTATATGGGAGACGCTGCAGAACCCCCATTTGCTGGAATGAAGTAGGCGAGAGACGCCTAGAAAATCCGGAATTAATTGACCAAGCAACAGAGCAATTAAGCTTGATTCGACAAAGGTTAAAAGCAGCCCAGGATCGGCAGAAAAGTTACGCCGACAATCGATGAAGGGAGCTGGAATTTGCGGTAGGAGACAAAGTGTTTTTGAAAGTCGCCCCGTGGAAAGGAGTCCTTCGTTTTCAGCAGCGAGGTAAGCTAACACCTCGCTACATTGGTCCATATGACATTGTTGAAAGAATCGGCCCTGTTGCATACCGACTTGCACTACCTCCAAATATGGAAAGAATTCACAACGTATTTCATGTTTCAATGCTAAAAAAGTATATGCGAGATCCTGCTCATGTGCTTAAAGAACCGCCAGTTGAAGTTGCTGAAGACCTATCCTATCCCGTACAGCCAGTTGCCATACTAGACCGGTCAGTTCGACAGCTTCGCAGTCGAAACGTGCCTATGGTACGAGTTGTTTGGCGTAATGGCCAAATTGAGGAGCAGTCTTGGGAGACTGAGGAGTCTATGCGTGCAAAATTTCCTTACTTGTTTGATTAGGTACTTATGTTAAAAATTTCGAGGACGAAATTCTTATAAGGAGGGGAGGATGTAAGACCCCGAATTTTGAGTCCTAGAAGTCCAGAAGCCAGTGCAGGTGAAAAGACGATTTTGCCAATAAAGGAAAGGATATGTGATGGCCGAAATTGGTAAGATTATTTAGTAGTTAACTTTATTAAAAATTCCCTTTGATCTAAGTTCTTATAGATGGATAATTGCCTTAGAGATTAAAGACCCTAAAAATAGGGAAGATAATTTAGAGTTTAATTATCTGGTAGATTATCTTATTATGATAAAGTGATTAAAAGTAGTAATCATAATTCTATACCCATTCATTATAAATAGGAAGCCAACCCCACAAAAATCATTCATAGAAAACTTACAAATTCGTATGAGTCTAAAACCCTATACCTCCCTATAGTTGTCATAATTTGCAGAAACTTTAAACCAGCATAACTCACGTATCATTTGTCGGATCCCTGTGAATAATAGCTTGTTTGAAAGCTCTCTTCATCCTCTTTACAAAAATTCTTTGTTTTTTGTCATAATTTTAGTATTTTTTTGGTCTAAGATTAACTTGAAAATCGGCGGCGGAATTAGGTTTTTGCCAAATCTTCTTGAACTTCAAAATAGCATAACTTTCTAATAGCTTGTCAGATCCTTACAAATAATAGCTCGTTAGAAATATTTTTTCATCATCTTTCCAATAATATATAAATCAAAGCTTGGATGTAAATATTTCCTTGTTTAAGGTTAAGACGAAATCGTCCTATACCCTACTTTTAGCGACAAGATTTGCGTAGTTAATTGGAATGGTAAATTCAGGCTGAATCTTGTTAAATTCCTGGCTATCACATCACACATCCAAGGGGGAGGCACCTGCAACATCTGATCATTGGTTTTCTGATAGGTTTGGTGAGTGGTATTGGTAAGGAAATAGGGTATTCAATTGACTATTGAATATGCATGCTTAGTTTGATTTTGTCTTTGCCTGGTGATAATTTAGGTGGTTCGGATTTACTTAATAAAGGAAAAGGAGTAGCTTCTTGTTCAGAGACAAGAGAGGTAGGATCTACGCCTCATCGGTTTCTTCAGAGACCCCTGTTATTTTCTTGATGTTTTTGTTACCTGCCCTTGTTGTATTGCATGCGATTGGATTATAGGGTGAGAGTATGAAATTTGGAATGAGATATGGATCTCATAGGCTATATCGAGCCCCTGAGTTAGGAATTGAGTGCCTGTGATGCAATTGTTATGTGAATTGGATATGTTGATTGTGTTCTGACATGATTGAGGATACCCTGTTGTGGTATTATGCTTTGTACTTGCATGTGCGTGCTTATACTTGTCTGTGTGTCAGGATCCTGTTCTGTGGCCATTCGGGGTAAGCGCTGATGCTCCTAGGGAGAGGAGAGGTTCTTGCCGGTTTAGGGAGTTGTATGGGCGGCAAACAAGCAAGTGCACACTGGATATTTGTCCTTGCGAGGCCGGATCCCTGTCTTGCGAGGCAGGAAGCCCTTATCTTGCAAGGTTTGGGATGTCCTACTAGGTATGTGACTAGGGAAGACTTGTACGTGTGGGAATAGTCGACTTGTCCTTGCGAGGACAAGATGAAAGGCTTACTGATTAGTTTGCGTGTTAACCATCTACCTTTTGTGCAGTAAGTTTTGAACAACACAGGTGGAAGGGGATGACCTTTCTTCTTCATTGCCGAGGGCAATCTGATGTGTTTCACCTGCCTGTGTACTTCTGACCTTTCGAAAGTGTTTACAGTCCTCCCTCAGCCATAGATTCGGCACTAACCTCTTTTGATTGATTTTTGAATTGCGTGATCCCCTTTAGTTGTTTAGGAATGATCTTATGTGAAATGGGAGATTTGTGTTTAGGGATTCTATAGATCTTATGATATTGTGACCCTACTGAGATTCTTGTAATCTCATACCATTGTTTTTACTATTTTTCAGACTTAGGTACATCCACTGTTCGTGGTACCAGTGTGTGAGATCAAGGCTGCACGGCGGGGCGATATCGCATCACATTTGCTTACTTTTTTACTTGCTCATATAACATGAATGATTGGGAAACTTTCTGGTTTATTTTAAGCACTCTTTTTTACTTGCTATTTCCGAACCTTGATGAAGAATTTCTTGCTGGTTATGTGGATCGCAATGGGACTTGTGTGTTATGTACCCAAAGGTTTAATTTAAGACTTCCGATGATGTTTTATTTACTCCGTATGATACCAGAATATATGTCCAATATCATGCTCCAATTGTTGATAAGCAATAAAACTAACAAGCTAAAAATCGATAGTTCATGATAAGTCTGGTGGGATTCAAGTAGGTCATAGGTGTCATTTAGGCTTATTTAGGTTTCACGGCGGTAATGACCTTAATCGGAGCAATTAATAATAGTTAGGAGTTGGGGTCATTACATTAATCAAGCCTTTAAAATAGAGATTTTAATCCCATAACCACCTTATATAAATAGGAAGCCAGCCACACAAAAATCTTATACAGAAAACACTTAAAATTTAAAAAATTTAAAAACCTTACACATCCCAATTTCTGTCGAAATCGCTGGAACTTCAAACCAGCATAACTCTCTCATCCTTTGTCGGATTCCTAAAAATAATAGCTTTTTAGAAAGCTCTCTTCATCCTCTTTCCAACCATATTTGATTTTTTTTTTTCTGAATCTTAATTTTTCTTTGTTGAAAATTAAATTGTATTTTGGCAAAATTGCCAAAATCTGCTTGAACTTCAAAATAGCATAACTCTCTCATCCTTTGTCAGATTCTTGCAAATAATAGCTCATTTGAAAGCTCTCTCCAATACTCTTTCCAACCAATCTTGTGTTTTTTTTCTGAAGGTTATTTTTTATTTGTCAAAAGTTAAATCGTATTTCAGCAGGATTAGGTTTCAAGATTGTGTGATTTTATCTTCAATTGATTTCTGTTATTGTTCCTCTTGTTCTTATGATTGTTTGGCATCTATTCATGTTATAAAATCATGAATTAATCCTTTGAATCTTTTCTATACATGAAATCAGTATGCTCTACCCTTGTCCTATTATTTCCTATCTTGATCAATTGATTAACCTATAGGATTCCGATCTTGTTTCTTTTGATTGTATAAGTTATAAACACTTAGTCCTTGTTTATTAACATGAAATTGCAACCCTTACACCTTGCTAACATGAAATCACAAATTATCTTGTGTCCTATGCTTAGTGCCAAAATATACATAGTTAAATTGGGATGGTAATTCAGGTTGATCTTGTTAAGTTCTTGGCTATCACATCACACATCCAAAGGGGAGGCACCTGCGGCATCTGACTACTAGTTTTTGATAGGTTTGGTGAGTGGAATTGGTATGGAAATAGGGTACTTACTTTGTTATTGAGTATGCATGCTTAATTTGGTTTTCTCTTTGCCTTGTGATACTATAGGTGGTTCGGAATTATTAGGTAAGGGAAAAGGAATAGCTTCTTGTTCTGAGGCAAGAGAGGTAGGAGCTATGCCTCATCAGCTTCTCCAGAGATCCCTGTTGTTTGTTTGTTATTTTTTATGTTTTCCCTTGTTATTATTGTATACGAATTGATTGTAGGATATGTGCATGAATCACGGATTGATATATAAATCCTATAGGCCATACCGAACCCTTGAGTTAGGTTTTGAGTTCTTGAATTGCATATAATTGTGTTCTGACATGATTGAAGATACCCTGTTGTGATATTATGCTTTGTACTTGCTTTTGTGTGCTTGTAAGTGTTTGTGTGTCAAGATCCTTTTCCGACAGTCATTCGTGGTAAGCGCTGATGCTCCTTGGGAGAGGGGAAGCTCTTACTGGTATGGGAGTTGTATGGGTGGCAATCCCCAGCATGCGCGCGCTGGAAGCCTTGTCCTTGTGTGGCTTGGATGCCTGGTCCTTGTGTGGCTGGAAGCCTTGTCCTTGTGTGGCTTGGATGCCTGGTCCTTGTGTGGCTGGAAGCCTTGTCCTTGTGTGGCTTGGATGTCTTGTCCTTGTGTGGCAGGATGAATAGGTTTGCTGATTAGCTTGTGTGCTAACCTTTTACCCTTTGTGCAGCAAGTTTTTGACAACACAGGTGGAAGGGGATGACCGTTCTTTCTTCCTATTGCCGAGAGTAATATGATGAGTTTTATCTGCCTGTGTACTTTTGATTTTTGGAAGTGTTGTAGTCCATCCTCAACTTTAGTTTTAGCCCTATCCCTTTGATTGATTCTTGACTTGCGTGATACCCATAGTTGTGTAGGGATGATTGGGGTTGTTTGGGAGATTTGTGTTTAAGATTTCTGTAGTTCTTATGATGTTGTGACCCTACTGAGATTCTTGTAATCTCATCCTATTGTATTCACCATTTTTCAGGCTTAGATACATCCATTATCCGTGGTACCAGTGTTTGCGATCAAGGCTGCACGGCGGGATGATATCGCATCACATTTGCATACCTGTTCCTTGATTGCCTGCGCATATAACAAGAATTGTGATTGGACTACTTTCTGGTTTTTCAAGATTCCTTCTTAACCTGTTCTGTCCGAATTATGTTGGGGGTTAACTTGCTAGATATTTGGATGTAACGACCTCAATTCCTAACTATTAAAAATTGCTCTGATTAAGGTCTTTACCGCCGTGAAACCCAAATAAGCCTAAATGACACCTAAGACCAATTTGAATCTCACCAGGCTAATCATAAATTTCCGATTTTAAGCTTGATAATCTTATTGTTTATCAACAATTGGAGCATGATATTGGACACATGTTCTGGTATCATACGGAGTAAATAAAACATCAGCGGAAGTCTTAAATTAAACCTTTGGGTACATAGCACACAAGCCCCATAAGGATCCAGCAAGAAATTCATCATCAAGGTTCAGAAATAGCAAGTAAAGAAGAGTGCTTAAAATAAACCAGAAAGTTACCCAATCATTCATGTTATATGCGCAAGTAACAAGTATGCAAATGTGATGCGATATAGCCCCGCCGTGCAGCCTTGATCTCACACCCTGGTACCACGAACAGTGAATGTACCTAAGCCTGAAAATAGTAAAAACAACGGTTTGAGGTTACAAGAATCTCAGTAGGGTCACAGCGTCATAAGATCTACAGAATCCCTAAACACAAATCTCCCAATTCACATAAGATCATTCCTAAACAACTAAAGGGGATCACGCAATTCAAAAATATATCAAAAGAGGTTAGGGCCGAATCTATGGCTGAGGGAGGACTGCAAACACTTCCGAAACTCAGAAGTACACAGGCAGGTGAAACACATCAAATTGCTCTCGGGAATGAAGAAGAAAAGCCATCCCCTTCCACCTGTGTTGTCAAAGACTTACTGCACAAAGGGTAGATGGTTAACACACAAACTAATCAGTAAGCCTTTCATCTTGTCCTCGCAAGGACAAGTCGACTAGTCCCACACGGACAAGTCTTCCCTAGTCACATACCTACTAGGGCATCTCAAACCTCGCAAAATAAGGGCTTCCTGCCTCGCAAAGCAGGGATCCGGCCTTGCAAGGACAGATATCCAGCGCTAGCTTGCTGGTTTGCCGCCCATACAACTCCCATACTGGTAAGAACCTCTCCTCTCCCTAGGAACATCAGTTCTTACCCCGAATGGCCACCGAAACAGGATCCTGACACACAGACATGTACAAGCACACATAGCCAAGTACAAAGCATAATACCACAATAGGGTATCCTCAATCATGTCATAACACAATCAACATATCCAATTCACATAACAATTGCATCCCAGGCACTCAATTCCTAACTCAGGGGTTCGATATAGCCTATGAGATCCATATCTCATTCGAATTTCATACTCTCACCCTATAATCCAATCGCATGCAATACAACAAGGGTAGGTAACAAAAACATCAAGAAAATAACAGGGGTCTCTGGAGAAACCGATGAGGCGTAGATCCTACCTCTCTTGTCTCTGAACAAGAAGCTACTCCTTTGCCTTTATTAAGTAAATCCGAACCACCTATATTATCACCAGGCAAAGACGAAAACAAAATAAACATGCATATTCAATAGTCAATTGAATACCCTGTTTCCTTACCAATACCACTCACCAAACCTATCAGAAAACCAGTGATCAGACATTACAGGTGCCTCCCCCTTGGATGTGTGATGTGATAGCCAGGAACTTAACAAGATTCAACCTGAATTTACCATTCCAATTAACTATGCAAATCTTGTCGCTAAAAGTAGGGTATAGGACGATTTCATCTTAACCTTAAACAAGGAAATAATTATATAGAGGATGGGATTTATAAATTATTGGAAATAGGATGAAAAATTCTTTCCAACGAGCTATTATTTGTAAGGATCTGACAAACGAATAGAAAGTTATGCTATTTTGAAGTTCAAGAAGATTTGGCGAAAACCTAATTCCGTTGCTGATTTTCAAATTAACCTTAGATACATAAATAATAACCTCCTGACAAAAAATAAAAAAATGGTTGGAAAGAGGATGAAGATATCTTTCTAACAAACTATTATTCGCAGAGATCTGACGAACGATGAGTGAGTTATGCTGGTTTGAAGTTTCTGCAAATTATGGCGGCTATAGGGAGGTATAGGGTTTTAGGCTCATACGAATTTGTAAGTTTTCTATGAATGATTTTTGTGGGGTTGGCTTCCTATTTATAATGAATGGGTATAGAATTATGATTACTACTTTTAATCACTTTATCATAATAAGATAATCTACCAGATAATTAAACTCTAAATTATCTTCCCTATTTTTAGGGTCTTTAATCTCTAAGGCAATTATCTCTCTATAAGGACAGTCTCTAAGGCAATTATGCATCTATAAGAACTTAGATCAAAGGGAATTTAAAAAAAAGTTAACTACTAAAAAATCTTACCAATTTTGGCCATCACACATCCTTTTCTTCAGAGACAAAATCATCTTTTCACCTGCACTAGCTTGTGGACTTCTAGGACTCAAAATTAGGGGTCTTACATTGGATCTCTATGGGACTTGTATGTTGTGAATTCATTGATTTTATTTAGAGACTTTCACTGATATTTCATTCACTCTGTATGATACTAGAATACTTCTCTAATATTGTGAGACCCTATATTTAGAGTCCTAGAAGTCCAGAAGCCAGTACAGGTGAAAAAATGATATTTCCCTTAAGGGAAAGGATGTGTGATGGCCAAAATTGGTAAGAGTGGTATGGTAGTTAATTCTGGTATAAATTCCGATTAATCTAAGTCCTTATAGATAGATAATTTCCTTAGAGATTAAAATCCCTAAGAATAGGGGAAGATAATTAAAGAATTTAATTATCTGGTAATTATCTTATTTTTAATAAAATTTTAAAAGTAGTAATCATAATTCTATACCCATTCATTATAAATAGGAAGCCAACCTCACAAAAATCATTCAGAGAAAACATACAAAATTCGTATAAGCCTAAAACCCTACACCTCCCTATAGCCGCCAAAATTCGTTGAAACTTTAAACCAGCATAACTCTCTTATCATTCATCGGATCCCTGAAAATAATAGCTTGTTGGAAAACTGTCTTCATCTTCCTTCCAAAATTTTTGGTTTTTTGTCAGGAGGTTAATATTTCTTTCTCTAAAGATAAGTTGAAATCGGCGGCGGAATTAGGTTTTTGTCTAATCTTCTTAAAATTCAAAATAGTATAACTCTTTCATCGTTTGTTGTATCTCTGAAAATAATATCTTTTTGGAAATCTGTCTTCATCCTCTTTCCAACCATTTTTGGTTTTTTGTCAAGACATTAGTATTTCTTTCTCTAAAGATAAGTTGAAAATCGACGGCGGAATTAGGTTTTTGCCAAATCTTTTTGAAATTCAAAATAGCATAACTCTTTCATCGTTTGTTGTATCTCTAAAAATAATAGCTTGTTGGAAATATCTCTTCATTCTTTTTCCAACCATATTTTTTTTTTGTTAAGAGGTTAGTATTTATTTCTCTAAATATAAGTTGAAAATCAGCGGCAGAATTAGGTTTTTGCCAAATCTTCTTGAACTTCATAATAGCATAACTGTCTCATTGTTTGTCGGATCCCTACAAATAATAGCTTGTTGGAAAGATATTTTCATCCCTCTTTCCAACCATATATGTTTTCTCATTTGGATGTAAATATTTTCTTGTCTAAGGTTAAGTCAAAAATTGGCGACGGAATTAGTTCTTTTTTTTAGATTTCTACAGTTTTTGTCTTCGGTTGATTTCTGTTGTCGTTTCGCGTGTTCTTATAATTGGTTAGCATCTTTTCATGATGTATGATCATGAATTTCTCTCTTTTGAACTTCTATGCTCTACTTTTAGCGATGAAATTTGCATAGTTAATTGGAATGGTAATTCAGGTTGAATCTTGTTAAGTTCCTGGCTATCACATCACACATCCAAGGGGGAGGCACCTGCAGCATCTGATCACTGATTTCTGATAGGTTTGGTGAGTAATAGGGTATTCAATTGATTATTGAATATGCATGCTTATTTTGTTTTCGTCTTTGCTTGGTGATAATATAGGTGGTTCAAAATTACCTAATAAAGGCAAAGGAGTAGCTTCTTGTTCAGAGACAAGAGAGGTAGGATCTACACCTCATCAGTTTCTCCAGAGACCTCTGTTATTTTCTTGATGTTTTTGTTACCTGCTCTTATTGTATTGCATGCGATTGGATTATAGGGTGAGAGTATGAAATTCGGAGTGAGATATGGATCTCATAGGCTATAACGAATCCCTAAGTTAGGTATTGAGTGCCTGGGTTACATATGCTATATGAATTGAATATGCTGATTGTGTTCTGATATGATTGAGGATACCCTGTTGTGGTATTATGTTTTGTACTTGCCTATGTGTGCTTGTACATGTTTGTATGTCAGGATCCTTTTCCAATGGTCATTCAGGGTAAGCTCTAATGCTCCTAGGGAGAGGAGAGGTTCTTACTGGTATGGGAGTTGTATGGGTGGCAAACCCCAGCATGAATGCTCTGGATATCTGTCCTTGCGAGGCCGGAACCCTATTCTTGCGAGGCAGGAAGCCCTTATCCTTGTGAGGTTTGGGATACCCTAGTCCATGTGTGGCTTGGAAAGACTTGTCCGTGTATGGCAAGACGACTTATCCTTACGAGGCAAGATGAATAGGCTTACTGATTAGTTTGTGTGTTAACCATCTACCCTTTGTGCAGTAAGCCTTGGACAACACAGGTGGAAGTGGATGGCCTTTCTCCTTCATTGCTGAGAGTAATCTGATGAGTTCTACCTGCCTGTGTACTTCTGATACTTTCAGAATTTTTTGTAGTCCTCCCTCAACCATAGATTTGTCCCTAACCTCTTTTTAATTGATTCTTGAATTGCGTGATCCCCTTTAGTTGTTTGGGAATGATCTAATGTGAATTGCGAGATTTGTGTTTAGGAATTTTGCAGATCTTATAATGCTGTGACCCTACTGAGATTCTTGTAATCTCATACCATTGTTTTTACCATTTTTCAAGCTTAGGTACATCCACTATCCGTGGTACCAGTGTGTGAGATCAAGGCTGCGCGGCAGGGCGATATCGCATCACATTTACATACTTGTTTACTTGCGCATATAACATGAGTGATTAGGTTACTTTCCGGTTTATTTTAAGAACCCTCATTTTGCTTACTATTTCCGAAATATGTTGGAGGATTTCTTGCTGGTTAATTGGATCCTTATGGGACATGTGTGTTATGAACCTAATGATTTAATCTATAGACTTCCACTGATATTTTATTCACTCCGTATGTTAGTGGAATGTTTGTCGATTATCATGCTCCAATTGTTGTTAAACTTTAAAATAAACTTGCTAAAAGCCAGAAGTTAATGGTAACCCTGGTGAGATTCAGATAGGTCCTAGGTGTCATTTAAGCTTATTTGGGTTTCACGGCGGTGATGACCTTACTAGGAGCAAATTGTAATAGTTAGGAATTGGGGTCATCACAAATATCATGCTCCAATTGTTGATAAGCATAAAGAATGTACATGCTAAAATCGAGAATTTGATGAGTAAGCCTTCTGGGATTCAGATAGGTCCTAGTTTTTGGGCTTGTTTGGGTTTCATGACAGTAAGGGCCCTAATCGGAGCAATTAATAATAGGTTAGGAGTTAGGGTCATTATATCCGACCCAGTGTGTCACCTTGGGGAGCACTTGTCTTGTTTGTGAAAATGAAAGATGGTTCGCTTCGACTATGCATCGACTACCGGCAGCTGAATCGTGTGACCGTGAGGAACAAGTACCCTCTGCCATGAATTGATGACTTGTTTGACCAGCTCCAAGGTGCAGCCATTTTTTCCAAGATCAATCTCAGATCAGGATACCATCAGTTGCGTATTCATAAAGCTGATTTCCAAAGACTGCATTCAGATCGCGATACAGCCACTACGAATTTCTGGTTATGCCTTTCGCTTTGACCAATGCACCAGCCGTGTTCATAGAACTGATGAATCGAGTATTCCGAGAGTTCCTGGACAGATTTGTGATAGTCTTTATCGATAAGATTCTGATTTACTCAAAATCAGAAGAGGAGCATGCTGAGCACTTGCGGATTGTGCTGAAAATTTTGAGGGATTAACACCTGTTCACAAAGTACCCTAAATGCGAATTATGTTTACGTAAAGTTGGTTTCGTGAAGTTGATTTCATGAAGTTGGTTTCATCGGCCATGTTGTTTAGGCCCATGGTGTACTAGTTGATCCAAAGAAGATTGAAGCCATAGTTGCTTGGGAACCCCTATAGACTGTATTCGAAGTTTGCAGTTCCCTTGGCTTATCTAGATACTACCGTCGCTTCATGGAGAATTTTTCATCGCTTGCTGGACCATTGAAAAAGTTGACACACAAAGGAGAGCCGTTCATGAGGAATGAGAAATGCCAGCGAAGTTTCGAAGAATTGAATAACCGGTAAGTTTCTACACATATTCTTACCTTACCAATCGATGGAAAAGAGTATGTGGTGTGCAGCAATGCATCAAAATCTGGACTTGGATTCATGTTGATGCAAGATTGGAAAGTCATTGCCTATGCTTCCCGAAAATTTCCTCCGCACGAAACCAACTATCCTACACACAATTTGGAGTTTCATTCATGGTGTTCACATTGAAGATATGGTGCCACTACCTATACGGTGAGATATGAAGAATCTTCACCGACCACAAAAGTTTCAAGTATCTCCTTACGTAGAAGGAGTTGAATATAAGACAATGAAGATGGGTGGAGCTGATTAAATACTATAATTTGATCATCAAATATCATCCCAAAAAATTGAATGTTGTCACTGATGCCTTAAGCCGGAAGATCCATCCTCCTTCCCCTTCGGTTTGGGCCTACATGCACACTCAATACATGCCAATGTTGCTGGATTTGAGAGCTACATATGTGCATCTTGGCACTGATTTTTCTGGTTCGTTGTTGGCCTGAATCGAGGTCACAGCTACCTTGATTGAAGAAATCCAGAATCAGCAATCATAAGATCCAAGATTGGATGAAATTCGGAAGCAACTATCTGATGGTGTTGATGCCATAGTTCATGATTTTAGAGTGCGAGATGATGGAGTTCTTGTCTTCAGAAATCGGGTATGTGTGCCACAAGATGTTGATATTCGCAATCTGATTTTGTCCAAAGCACATAGTTCGAAGTTCATTTTTCATCCTATTAGCACAAAGATGTACCGAGATTTGAAGGAACAATATTGGTGGCCAAACATGAAGCACCACATTGCTGAGTTCGTTGCCCGATGCCTTGGTTTCGTTCCAGAAGCACCATTCTGGAATCAAAGACCCACTGGTTTACTTCAGTCACTTTCGATTCCAGAATGGAAGTGGGAATATGTCATGATGGAATTTGTGACAGGTTTGCCTAGATCTCAACTAGGATTCGATGCCATTTGGGTGATCGTGGATCAATTGACAAAATCTGCACACTTGCTTCCTGTTTGTGTGATAGACACCCCCGAGAGATTCGATATACGTTACTTGGACGAGATTGTTCGTTTACATGGAGTGCCAGTTTCTATTATTTCAGATCACGACCCTGGTTTCACTTCACAATTTTGGGAGAAAATCCAGAATGTGCTGGGTTCGAAACTTAATTTCAGTACAAAGTTTTATCCCCAGTGTAAGGACCCAAACCCAACCTATTAAGACCCTTACCACTGTAAAACCCAAAAAATCCCTTGCACGGTTCTATTTGAATTCAACAAGGCTCAAGTCACCTACTTGTCAATTTTGTTGGTTGATTCATATGCTACTTAAAGGTTGAAGCATGTTTATACATTAGTGAATTTCTGGCTTATACGGAGTGAAAGAAACTATCAGCGGAAGACTTATATTAACACTGAAAACAAGTGGAAACATAACACACAAGTCTCATAGGAATCTCAAAATATCAACCAATATTATCATGTATATTTCGGAAGCAACAATGAAGAAGGAACAGGGATTGAAAAGCCAGAATGCAAATTCACACAAATTCAACGACATGGCATGCGCATTCTATAGGAAGCACATGAAGTGAAAAGTCGTCCAGCCGTGCAGCCTTGATCTCACACCTTTGGTACTAGCAACAAAGCACACACCTAAGCCTGCAAAGGCAGAGAAAAGAAGGGATGAGATTACAAGAATCTCAATAGGGTCACAGCATCATAATTCCTAGGGATTCCCAATCAAACATCTCCCAATAACCAAAAGATCAACACCTAAAACCAGCTAAGATATCTATTTAAAACTGCAAGCATCAAACACATATAATAGGGGCTGTATCATCACAAGCACACACAATATGAGGATGAGCCGAATTTGGTAGAAAACAAGGGGGAAGATTCAAAACACTTCTTATTTAGGAGCATACGGGCAGCTTATAACATAATTTGATTTTCAAAACCAAGGTTTGTCCCCATCAGCCCATATTGTTCAAGGCTACGCTGCAAAAAGGGTAAAACGGTTAGACAATCAATATTACAGCAAGCCTTTTAATTGTTTCCGACATCTAGACTTTATCTAGCCTAGGAGCATTCTTGCAATTGCGCACACAAGTCATCCTGCCACAGAAAAATAGGGCATCCAAATGTCCAGACTCAAACTGGCCTATAGGGCATCTTGACATCCAGACTCAAACTGGTATAAAAGGCATCCTGATGTCCGGACTTGAACCGACCTACAAGGCTTCCAGCGAGCTCTTGCTGGGAATAACCACCCATAAACCTCTCGGTTCAGTAAGCACCTCTCCTCTCCCTAGGAGCAACAATACTTACCTCGCATAGCCAGCGACAAAAGGATCTTTCAAACAAAGCACAAACAAGGCACATACACGCATACACACATAGTACACGCTTATAGAAATCACAACAAAAGATACTCAATCAAATCATAATACAATCACAAATCAATAAGCATATCATAGTCATATGTATTCCCTTCTAATTTTTTAGACTATCCCAAAGATAAATCACCCAATTGTGTAATCAATTCAAAGATAACCAAATGGAAATCAACAACAAATCAAGCATACAATCAAGGGTAACCAAAGGAACCGATGAGGCATAGATCCTACCTCTCACGAGTCTGAATCAAATGCAATCCTCTGCCATTCGAATAAGAACAGAATCTCCTAAACAACCACAAAAAAAAAGACCACACAATACTAAACCACAAGATATTTAATTAAAAACCAAAGGTATTGGGAATCCTTACCAATTAACCTAGCAAAATCCAGCGATCCGGATGCATTAATATCTTCCCCCCTGAATGCATAATGTGGTGGCCAAAAATTCAGCAATAAATAACCTGATTATTCACCCTCATTCATCATACAAATTTTGGCAACACCTTAGGGTTTAAAAGGGTAAATTGCAATTTCATCATACACATAAGAAGAAGCTACAATTTTATGTGAATTTGGAAGCAATAGATGCCAGTTACTCAAACAATTAAAAGTGAGAAGATCTGAAACAAATAGACAAGTCAATTGATTAAATTTTGGCAAACATAGGGTTAGGAATAAGGCATGCTGATTTCATGTATAAGGAAGATTCAAAGGATGAATTCATTATTTTACAATGTGAATGGATGCCAAACAATCATACGAACAAAAGGAATAACAACATAAGTCAATTGAAGAAAGAATCACAAAAGCTTGGCACCAAAACCGACATATTACGACTTGAATTTTGATAGTGAAGAACTAAACGTCTGATGATCAACCCAAGATAAGTAGATAAATAATGGAAAAAAGCTTTCAAACAAGCTATTATTTGCAGAAATTCGATAAAAGATGAGAAAGTTATGCTAAGACTAAGATCATGGAATTTCTTGAACACAATCGATGAATTATGACTTGAATTTTTGCAAAGAAGAACTAAGCTTTTGATGATAAAACTAAGATAGCTAGATAGAGTATAAGTAGAGCTTTCCAACAAGCTATTCCTTCTAGAAATCAGATAAAGGATGAGAGAGAATTATTTAGGACTTTTTAGGTATGATTTATCAGGGTAGGTCGGCCACTCTATTATAGGTGTCTGAGGAGTTTTAGCTAAGAGATAATTCTTTACTTTTAAACTTAAAAGGATAATTCTATTGAAAAAGATATTCTATTTAAAATGAAGAATTACCTAATACCTTAGATAATAAGGGATAAAACTACGAATAATTGATATAAAAATACTAGAATTAAAATAGGAAATATTCGGCAACAACCATTTTAGGCCATCACGCATCCATTTTTTCCGAGACAAAATAGTCATTTCAGCTGCATCAGCTCCAGGACTTCTTGGACATCTAAACTAGGAAAGATTGGGGTCTCACATCCTCCCCTCTTTATAAAAATTTTGTCCTCGAAATTTCTTCACAAGAACTATGGGTTACAAACTTACCATGCTTTCACTACGCCACTCCGCTTCCTAGTCGACCTTGCCATACTAAACAAACACACATACGATGTAACTTTCCAATATGAAACACAAAACCAGAAAAGAGATGGTACCTTGGTGGAGAGGCGTACACTAGATGATATGCATATGTTGGAAATAAAACACAAACATGCACACAAAACACAGAAAGAAAACACACATATGTTGCCATACACACAAAACACATTGTACTCAGAAAATCATACATATTAGCATGCAATCAACACACAAAAACATGCAAATCTTATAATCATGTTTTCATACTTGTAAGTCATAATCGATTAAAGTACATATGGACATACAAACTTGCTTCTAAAATTGAGAACACATTTGTATTTCATGCAAATCACACAATCTACCAAACCATGCTCTGCTACCAAACCTGTAAGGACCCAAACCCAACCTATTCGAACTCTTACCACTGTGAAACCCAAATAATCCCTCGCAAGGTCCTATTTGAATTCAACAAGGCTTAAGTCACCTAATTCTCAATTTTATTGGTTGATTCATTTGTTATTTAAAGGTTGGAACATGTTTATATATTATTGAATTTCTGGCTTATACGGAGTGAAAGAAAAACATCAGCGGAATACTTATAATAACACTAAAACAAGGGGAAACATTACACACAAGTCCCATAGGATTCTCAAAACATCAACCAATAGTATCATGTATACTTTGGAAACAACAATGAAGGAGGAATAGGAATTGAAAAGCTATAATGCATATCCACACAAATTCAAAGACATGGCATGCACATTTTACAGGAAAGGCATGCATATAATGTGCAAATTTGTGTAGTTGTGCATCCTTGATCTCATACCTTTGGAACCAGCAACAAAGCACCCACCTTGGCCTGGAAAGGGGGAGAAAAGAAGGGATGAGATTACGAGAATCTTAGTAGGGTCACAACATCATAAGTCCTAGGGATTCCCAATCAAACATCTCCCAATAACTATAAGATCAACACCTAAACCCAGCTAAGATATCAAACTAAAACCGCAAGCAACAATTACACATAATAGGGGCCGAAAATCATCACAATCACACACACTATAAGGGTAGGCAAAAATTTATAGAAAAAAAGGGAAAATACTGAAAATACTTCTTATTTAGAAGCACACGGGCAGTCTATAACATAATCTGATTTTCAAAACCAAGGTTTGTCCCCATCTGCCCATGTTGTCCAAGGCTATGCTGTAAAAAGGGTAAAACTGGCCTATAGGGCATCTTGACATTCAGACTCGAACTGGCCTACAAGGCATCCTGACGTCCGAACTTGAACCAGCATACAAGGCATCCAGCGAGCTCTTATTGGGAACAACCACCATTAACCTCTTGGTTCAGTAAGCACCTCTCATCTCCTTAGGAGCAACAATACTTATCTCGTATGGCCAGTGATAAAAGGATCCTTTAAACAATCACAAACTAGGCACATATATATGCATACACACATAATACACGCATACACAAATCACAGCAAAGGATCCTCAATTAAATCACAATATAATCACAAATTAATAAGCATATCATAGCCGTATGTATGCCCTCCTAATTTTTGAGACTATTTGTGAGACCCTGATTCTTTCTAGTTTTGATGTCTGGGAAGTCTAGGAAGTCTAGGAAGTCCAGGAGCCGATGCAGCTGAAATGACTATTTTGTCCCTAAAGAAATGGATACGTGATGGCCTAAAATGGTTGCTGCCAGATATTTCTTATTTTAATTATAGTATTTTTATATTAATTATCCTTAGTTTTATCCCTTATTATCTAAGGTATTAGATAATTCTTCCTTTTAAATAGAATATCTCTTTTAATAGATTTATCCTTTTAAATAGAATTATCCATCTAATAAAATTATCCTTTAATTATCTTTTTAAGCTTAAAAGTAGGGATTTATCTCTTAGCTAAACCTCCGTAGAAACCTATAAAAGAGTGTTCAGCCTATCCCACCTAAACATACCAAAACCCACATAGAAATTTCGTAATTTATCCTCTTCTTCTAAATATCCGATTTTTGCCTAAACCCTAGCCGAAACTCCTTAATCTTCATCTTAGCATAACTCTCTCATCCTTTATCGGATTCTTGCGAATAATAGCTTGTTGGAAAGCTCTCTTCATCCTCTTTCCAACCATGTTGGTTTTTTCATCTGGAGATTAGTTTTTCTTTGTTAAAAGTTAAATCGTATTTTGACAAAATTGTCAAAATCTGTTTGAACTTCAAAATAGCATAACTCTCTCATCCTTTGTCGGATTCTTACAAATAATAGCTTGTTGGAAAGCTCTCTTCATCCTATTTCTAAAAATCTTGGTTTTTTTCATCTGAAGATTAGTTTTTCTTTGCTAAAAATTAAATCGTATTTCAGCAGAATTGCCAAAATCTGCTTGAACTTCAAAATAGCATAACTCTCTCATCCTTTGTCGGATTCTTGTGAATAATCGCTTGTTCGAAAGCTCTTTAATGAAGGGTGCTGGAATTTGTGGTAGGTGACAAAGTATTTTTGAAGGTCGCCCCATGGAAAGAAGTCCTTCATTTTCAGCAGCGAGGTAAGCTAGCACCTCGCTACATTGGTCTGTATGACATCGTTGAAAGAATCGGCCCTATTGCATACCAACTTGCCTTACCTCCAAATATGGAAAGAATTCACAATGTGTTCCACGTATCTATGTTGAGAAAGTATGTGCAAGACTCTTCTCACGTGCACGAAGAACCCCCAGTTGTAATTGTTGAAGACCTATCCCATCCCGTACAGCCAGTTGCCATACTAGATTGGTCAGTTTGACAGCTTCTCAGTCGAAGCGTGCCTATGGTACGAGTTTTTTGGCGTAATAGCCAAATTGAGGAACAGTCATGGGAGACTAGGGAATCTATGCGGGCAAAATTTCCTTACTTGTTTATTTAGGTACTTATGCTAAAATTTTGAGAAAAAAATTCTTACAACGAGGGGAGGATGTGAGACCCCGAATTTTGAGTCCTAGAAATCCAGAAGCCAGTACAGGTTAAAAGACCATTTTGCCCCTGAAGAAAAGGATGTGTGATGGCCGAAATTGGTAAGGAATGTTTGGTAATTATTTCTCGTATTAATTCCCTTTAATTTGCTTCTTAATTTGTTGATAATCACCTTAGGAATTAAAATCCCTAAAATTAAAAGGGGATAGTTACAGAATTTAAATTTGGTAGTTATCTTATGTGACGACCACAATTCCTAACTATTACTATTAGCTCCGATTAAGGTTATCACTGCCGTGAAACCCAAATAAGCCCAAATGGCAACTAGAACCTATCTGAATCTCACAAGGCATACCATTATCTTCCGAGTTTTAGCATGTTTATTTTAATTTTTAACAACAATTGGAGCATGATATTGGACAAATATTTTGGTAACATACAGAGTGAATAAAACATCAGTGGAAGTCTTTAGATTAAATCATTGAGTTCATAACACACAAGTCCTATAGGGATCCAAATAACCAGCAAGAAATCCTCCAACATATTTTGGAAATAGCAAGCAAAGGAGGGTTCTTAAAATAAACCAGAAAGTAACCCAATCATTCATGTTATATGCGTAAGTAAACAAGGAATAAGTATGCAAATATGATACGATATCGCCCCGTCGTGCAGCCTTGATCTCACACACTGGTACCACGGACAGTGGATGTACCTAAGCCTGAAAAATAGTAAAACATTGGTATGAGATTACAAGAATCTCACTAAGTTCACAGCATCATAAGATCTGCAGAAACCCTAAACACAAATCTCCCAATTCACATTAGATCATTCCTAAACAACTAAAGGGGATCACGCAATTCAAGAACCAATCAAAAAGGGTTAGGGCCAAATCTATGGTCCAGGGAAGACTACAATCACTTCCGAAAAATCAGAAGTACACAGCCAAGTAGAACTCATCAGATTACTCTCGGCAATGAAGAAGAAAGGCCATCCCCTTCCACCTGTGTTGTCCAAGGCTTACTGCACAAAGGGTAAACGGTTAACACACAAGCTAATCAGTAAGCCTATTCATCTTGCCACACAAGGACAAGTCGTCTTACCACACAAGGATAAGTCTTCCCAAGCCACACACGGACTAGGACATCCCAAAAAACAGAAGGATAAGGGCTTCCTGCCACACAAGGACAAGGTTCCGGCCACACAAGGACCAGACATCCAATGCGTGCATGCTGAGCTTTGCTACCCATACAACTCCTATACCAGTAAGAACCTCTCCTCTCCCTAGGAGCATCAACACTTACCCCGAATGGCCACCGAAAAAGAATCCTGACACATAAATACGTACAAGTACACACAAGCAAGTACACACAGGCAAGTACAAAGCATAATACCACAACAGGGTATCCTCAATTCATGTCAGAACACAATCAACATATTCAATTCTCATAACATATGCAACTCAGGCATTCAAAACCTAACTCAGGGTTTTGATATAACCTATGAGATTCATATCTAAATCTGAAATTCATACTCTCACCCTATAATCAAATCGCATGCAATACAACAAGGGAAAGTATCAAAAACATCAAGAAAATAACAGGGTTCTCTGGAGAAACCAATGAGGCGTAGATCCTACTTTTCTTCTCTCTGAACAAGAAGCTACTCCTTTGCCTTTATTAGGTAATTCTGAACCACCTATATTATCACCAGGCAATGACGAAAACAAACTAAGTATGCATATTTAATAATAAATTGAATACCCTATTTCCTTACCATTTCCACTCAACAAACCTACCAAAAACCAGTGATCAGTCGCTGCAGGTGCCTCCCCCTTGGATGTGTGATGTGATAGCCATGAACTTAACAAGATTCAACTTGAATTACCATTCCAATTTAATTATACAAATTTCGACGCTAAGAGTAGGGCATAGGAAAATTTCGACTTCAAGCATAGAGAAGTTTAAAAGAAGGAAATTCATGATCATACATCATGAATAGATGCTAAGCAATCATAAGAACACGTGAAATGACAACAGAAATCAACCGAAGACAAAAACTATAGAAATTTAAGAACCTAATTCCGTCGCCGATTTTCGACTTAACCTTAGACATAAAAATATTAACATCCAAACAACAAAACATATATGGTTGGAAAGAGGATGAAAATATATTTTCAACAAGCTATTATTTGTAGAAATACAACAAACGATGAAAGAGTTATGCTATTTTGAAGATCAAGAAAATTTGGCTGCCGCCGAAAACCTAATTCCGCCGTCGATTTTCAACTTATCTTTTGACAAAGAAATATTAACGTCCAAACAACAAAACAAATATGGTTGGAAAGAGGAGCTGATCCCACGTTAGCCCCAAGACGTTGGTCTCTAACTAGAAAAGTAAAAGCTTGAGCTTGCGAAGCTTCTGGTCCAGTGGGCCCGTAAAACTCACTGGATGAAGAGAGCTTTCCAACAAGCTATTATTTGCAGGAATCCGACAAATGATAAAAGAGTTATGCTACATTAAAGTTCAAGAAGATTTGACAGTGCCGCCGAATTTCAACTTATCTTTAGAGAAAGAAATCCTAACCTCTCAATGAAAATCCAAAGATGTTTTGAAAGAGGATGAAGAGAGCTTCCCAACAAGATATTACTCGCAAGAATCTGACCGATGATGAGAGAGTTATACTCGTTTGAAATCCCATCGAATTTCGACAATAGTAGGGCGGTTTAAGGTTTTTAGGGTTTACGAAATTTGTGTACTTTGGTGTAAGATTTTTATGTGGCTGGCTTCCTATTTATAGAGGATGGTTATGGGATTATAACTTAAAGGCTTTATTAAAATCAGAAAACTATCAGATTTAAATTCGGCAATTATCTTCCCCTATTTTTTGGGATTTTAATTTCTAAAACAATTATCTATCTATAAGGACTTAGATTAAAGGGAATTAAAATCAGAATTAACTACCATACAACTCTTACCAATTTCAGTCATCACACATCCTTTCCTTCAGGGGCAAAATTGTCTTTTCTTCTGCACTGGCTTCTGGACTTCTATAACTCAAAATTTGGGGTCTCACATCTTACTTTAATAAAGCCTTTAAAGTAGTAACCTTAATTCCATACCCATCTATTATAAATAGGAAGCCAACTCCACAAAAATCATTCATAGAAAACACACAAAACTTGTATAGCCTAAAACCCTTTACACCTCCCGATATCTACCAAAATTTGCTGAAACTTTAAACCAGCATAACTCTCTCATCGTTTGTCAGATCCCTGAAAATAATAGCTTGTTGTAAATCTCTCTTCATCCTCTTTCCAACCATTTATATTTTTTTGTTAGGAGGTTAGTATTTCTTTCTCGTAAGATAAGTCAAAACTTGGTGGAACTGCCAAAATCTTCTTGAACTTCAATGTAGCATAACTCTTTCATAGTTTGTCAGATTCCTGCAAATAATAACTTGTTGTAAAGCTCTCTTCATCCTCTTTCCAACAATATTTTTTTCTACATTCGTAATTCTTTGTCAAAAGAAAATTGAAACTCTGCGAAACTGTCAAAATCTCTTTGAACTTCAATGTAGCATAACTCTTTCATCGTTTGTCGGATTCCTGAAAATAATAGCTTGTTGGAAATCTCTCCTCATCCTCTTTCCAACCTTTTTTTTTAAAAAAAAATTCGTATTTTTTTGTCAAAAGATAAGTTGAAAATCAGCGGCAGATTAGGTTTTAAGATTTGTATAATTCTGTCTTTGATTGATCTCTGATGTTGTTGCCGTTATTTATATGATTGTTTAGAATCCATTCATAGTGAAAAATCATCAATTCATCCTTTAAATCTTTTCTATACATGAAATCAGTATGCCCTACCTTTGCCCTACTGTCGTATTGTTGTCTATCTTGATCAATTGATTAACCTATTGAATTCTGATCTTGTTTCTTTTGACTATACATGTTATAAACCCTTAATCCTTCCTTGTTAACATAAGATCAAAACTTCTACAACTTGTTAACATGAAATCGCAACTTGCCCAATTGCCCTATTCTTAGTGCAGAAAATTATATGATAATTAGGGATGGCAATTCTGGTTGTTTCTTGTTAAGTTCTTGGCTATCACATCACACATCCAAGGGGGACATCTACGAGATCTGATCACTAGTTTCTGATAGGTTTGGTGAGTGAAATTGGTAAGGAAATAAGGTATTTACTTGGTTATTGTGTATGCACGCTTAGTTTTTTTTTTTTGTCTTTGCCTAATGATGACTTAAGTGGTTCGAAAGTATCTAGTAAGGGAAAAAGAATAGCTTCTTGTTCAGAGACAAAAGAGGTAGGATCCACGCCTCATCGGTTTCTCCAGAGACCTCGTTGTTTACTCAGTTGATTTTTGTACCTATGATTGTGAAACAATATGCGAATTCATATTAAAAAATGTATGCTTGAGTTACGGATTGAATTGAGGAATTTCTAGGCTATACAGAATCCCTTAAGGTAGGTTAGGAGTGCCTAGCTTGCATGTGTGATGTGTATTAAACATGCTGAATGTGATCTGACAGAATTGAGAATACCCTATTATGGTTTTGTGCTTTGTACTAGCCTATGTTCATGTACATGTTTGTGTGTCAGGATCCTTTTTCGGTGGCCATTCGGGGTAAGCGCTGATGCTCCTAGTGAGAGGGGAGGTTCTTACTGGTATGGGAGTCATATGGGTGGCAAATCCCAATAATAGCTCGTTGGAAGTCTTGTCCTTGTGTGGCCAGAAGCCCTATCCTTGTGTGGCAGGAAGGCCTTATCCTTGTGTGGTTTGAGAAGCCCTTATCCTTGTGTGGTTTGGGATACCCTTGTCCTTGTGTGGCTTGGAATGTTTTGTCCTTGTGTGGAAAGATGAATAGGCATGCTGATTAGCTTGTGTGTTAACCAATTACCTTTCGTGTAGTAAGCCTTGGACAACACAGGTGGAAGGGGATGGCCTTTTCTTCTTCATTGCCAAGAACAATCTGATGAGTACTGCCTTCCTGTTTACTTCTGATACTTTTCGGAAGTGTTTGTAGTCCCCCTCAGCCTTAGATTCGGCCCAACCCTTTTTGATTAAATCTTTGAATTGCATGAATCCCTTTAGTTGCATAGGAATGATCAGATGTTGTTCAGGAGATTTGTGTTTATGATTCTGCAGATCTTATGATGTTGTGATCTTACTGAGATTCTTGCAATCTTATTCTGTTGTTTCCATCATTTTTTTAGGCTTAGGTACATTCACTGCTAGTGGTACCAGTGTGTGAATTCAAGGCTGTACAGCGGGGCGATATCGCATCACTTTTGCATACCTATTTCTTGATTACTTGCGCATATAACTTGAATAAAAATTGGACTACTTTCTGGTTTATTTTAAGATTCCTCCTTTGATTGTTATTTTCGACTATGTTGGAGGAATTCTTGCTGGTTATTTGGATCCTTACGGGACTTGTGTGTTATGAATCCACTGATTTATTTTAAAGACTTCCACTGATGCTTTTACTCATTCCGTATGATACCAGAATGATTGTCCAATATCATGCTCCAACTGTTATTAAACATGTAGAATGAACATGCTAAAAGTCGAAAACTTAGTGAGTAAGCCTGGTGGGATTCAGATAGGTCCTAGGTGTCTTTGGGCTTGTTTGGGTTTCATGATGGTAATGACCTTAATCAAAGTAAATATTAATAGGTAGGAATTGGGGTCGTTACACTATCCCTATTGATTGTCTAATGTTTGCGTGATATCCCTTAGATATGTAGTCGAATCTAATTTTTTTTCAGAGATGTTTTGTTTAAAATTTCTGCAGATCTTACGATGTTGTGACCCTACTAAGATTCTTGTAATCTCACCTTGTTGATTTCATAATTTTTCAGACTTAGGTAAATCCTCTATTCATGGTACCAATGTGTGAGATCAAGGCTGCATGGCGGGACAACATTGCATCACATTCGCATACCTGTTTCCTTGGTTACTTGCGCATATAATATGAAGTTTGATTGGACTACTTTCTAGTTCTTGGAATGCCTCCTTTTCTTGTTTATTTCCAAAATTTACTAGGGGTTTACTTGCTGGATTTTGAGATCCCTATGGGATTTATGTGTTATGATTCCTTTGATTAATTTTAAAGACTTCCGCTAATGTTTTTATTCACTCCATATATTGTCAGAATGCTTATCCATCATCATGCTCCAAACTTTACAAAGCAGAAGAAAGAAACTTAATAAAATCAGAGCTTAGGGAGACAAGGTTTGTGAGATTCACATAGGTCCTAGGTTGGGTTTACTTGGGTTTTTTGGCAGTAAGAGTCCTAATAGGTTGGGTTCGGGTCCTTATATATGATGTGGTAGCCAAGAACATAACAAGAATCAACCTGATTTCCTAACCCAATTCACCATCCAAATTTTGACACCAAGTTAGGGTAATAGGGAAAATTACGATTTTATATTTAAGTGGGTTAAAAATTGCGATTTCATGATAACAAGGAAGGATTAGGTGTCAATTACTCAAACAATTAAAAAGAACAAAATCATAAACCAACAGACAAGTCAATTGACAAATTTCAGCAACAATAGGGTAGCGTATTAGGGTATGATGATTTCACATATAGAGAGGATAGAAAGGTTGAATTCATAATATTATAACAAGAATAGGTGTCAAACAATCATACGTAAAAGAAGAACAAAAACTAAAACCAATTGAAGGAAGAATCAAGAAATTTCGACACCAATACCTAGGGAATTGCGATAGCAATTAATATACAAAAGAACTAACCTTCTGATGATGAAACCAAGATAGCAAGATGAAGGATGAAAAGAGTTTTCCAATGAGCTATTAGTTGCAGAAATCATATAAAGGATAAAAGATTTTGGCAATGGTTAGTGTATGGAAATTTTCGGCAGCAAGGGTAAGGAAGACAGGGTTTATCACGTGATAACTTTGAGAGTTTTTTATTGTAAGAATATGTGTTTGGCCGGCTGCTATATTTATAGGGTTTAATGGGATTAATTTTCCTACTTTTAAGGCTAGATATAAGGAGATAATGTTTAGGATTTAATTCTAGAATTATCTCTTAAGAATAGATAATAATCATTTATGATAGAAATAAAACAAGGAAGAAATGAAATCAAAATGATGACTAAACCTTCAATACCATTTCTGATTACTGCACATCCATTTATTCTGGGGTAAGATGGTTATTTCAGTTGCACTAGTACCTGGACTTCTAGGACAAAGGATCGAGGTCTCACGTCCGGACTTGAACCGGCCTACAAGGCATCTAGCGAGCTCTTATTGGGAATAACCCTCTATAAACCTCCCGGTTCGGTAAGCATCCCTCCTCTCTCTAGGAGCAACGACACATGACCTAGCATGGCTAGTGACAAAAAAGAACCTTCAAACACAATCAAAGACATGTACAGACATACACACAAAGTACACACATACACAAATCAAAGCAAGGATCCATAAAAAAAACCAATCAAAAATCAATACACATGTTATAACCGAATACAGGTAATTCACAGCCTTAATAATTTCCGAAATTCTCTATGATTATATCATTCAATTGCGCATGCATATAAAAGCCTATTAAACCAAAATCATCAAGTAAATAGGCATACAATCAATGGGTAACCAAAGAAACTGATGAGGCATAGATCTTACCTCTCATGTGTCTAAATCAGATGCAATCCTTTGCCTTTCCAATAAGATTAGAATCTCCTAAACCATCACAAGGCAAAGACCACACAATAGTAAGCCACAATGTAAGCACCCTTAACCCATATTCCCAAATCTACTCCTAATAGGATTCTTATCGCTGTGAAACCCAAACAAGCCCCAAACCAGGACCTATCTTAATCCTACAAGGCTTATCCATCTAGTTCCAATTTTAACTTGTTTTATTCTTATGCTTTTAAAGTTCGGCCATCACACATCCATTTATTTGGGGATTAATGGGATTAATTTCCCTATTTTAAAGGCTAAATTAAAGAAAGATAATTATCATAATTAAATTCTATAATTATCCTTCCTTAATTTTATGGATTTTATCTCTTAAGGTAATTATCAACCAATAAGAAACCAAATCAAAGGGAATTAAAATCAGAAATAATGACTACACATTCCATACCATTTTCGGCCATCACACGTCCATTTTTTCAGGGCAAAATGGTTATTTCACCTGCATTGGCTTCTGGACCTGTAGGACTCAAAATCCGGAGTCTTACATCAAGGATATCTAACCTTTGGAGGATAAGGGTCTCACATCCTCCCCTCTTTATAAAAAATTTGTCCTGGAAATTTCTGCACAAGAAATGTGGCTTATGGACCTATAATGCTTTTGCTATGCCACTCAGCTTCCTAGTCAACCTTGCCATAATAAACATACACACACAATGTAACTTTCCAATATGAAATACAAACACATAAAAGAGAATGGTACCTAGTGGAGAGGCATACACAGAACAATATACATATGCTAGAAATAAAATACAAACATGCACACAAAACACAGCAATCATACACACATATTTCAGCATACTCACAAAACACATATTTCGCCATACACGCAAACACACATCAATACTCGGTGATTATACACAAAGGCACACCAAAATACATATCAAAAGAGCACAACAAGGTACACATCAAAACAATCATTCAAATCACATCAAGGTACATAATTAATTAAAAGGGGATATGAGCAAGAAATTCATCAAATCATATAATCAAGTTGACACAATATACGCAAGAAGCTATCAACATACATACATGTAAATCCTATAATCATGCTTTATACTTGTAAGTAATAATCAAACAAGGAACACGTAGGCATGTTGTGCATATAACAAGAAAGTATACATCAATTCATATAATCAATCATGTCAAAAAATGTGCACGCATCAAGCAAGCAATACAAATCATGAAAATCACACAAACAAATAACCATGCTCTGCTACCAAGCTTGTAAGGACCCAAACCCAACCTATTAGGATCCTTACCATCGTAAAAGCCAAATAAGCACTCACAAGGTGCTATTTGAATACCACAAGGCTCAAGTCACCTAATTGTCAATTTTATTGGTTGATTCGTATACTATTTAAAGGTTGGAGCATGTTTATACATTATTGAATTAATGGCTTATATGAAGTAAAAGAAAGCATCAGCGGAAGACTTACATTAACACTAAAAAAAAGTGCAAACATAACACACAAGTCCCATAAGAATCTCAAAACATCAACCAATAGTATCATGAATATTTCAAAAGCAACAAGAAAAAGGAAGAGGGATGGAAAAGCCAGAAAGAAAATCCACACAAGTTCAAAGACATATCATGCATATTCAATAGGAAAGGGGTGCAAATGAAGTGCAAAGTCATCCAACAATGCAGTCTTTATCTCATACCTTTGGTAATAGCAACAAAGCACACACCTAAGCCTGTAAAGCCGGAGAAATAAGAGGGTGAGATTACAAGAATCCCAGTAAGGTCATAGTATAAAGATCCAAACCCAGCCTTAGCACCCTTATCGCCGTGAAACCCAAATAAACCCTCGCAAGGTCCTATTTGAATCCCACAAGGTTCAGGTCACGTTATTATCAGTTTTATTGGTTGATTTATATGCTATTTAAAGGCTGGAGCATGTTTATACATTAATGAATTTCTGGCTTATACAAAGTGAAAGAAAACATTAGCGAAAGACTTATATTAACACTGAAAATAAGTGGAAATATAACACACAAGTCCTAGAGGAATCTCAAAACATCAACCAATAGTATCATGTATATTTCGGAAGCAACAAGAAAGAGGATGAGGGATTGAAAAGCCAAAATGCAAATCCACACAAGTTTAAAGACATGGCAAGTGCATTCAATAGGAAAGGGGTGCAAATTCGTCCAGTCGTGCAGCCTTGATCCCACACCTTTGGTACTAGCAACAAAGCATGCACCTAAGCCTTCAAAGAGGGAGAAAGGAAGGAATGAGATTACAATAATCTCAATAGAATCACAGCATCATAAGTCCTAGGAATTCCCAATCAAACATCTCCCAATAATCAAAAAATTAACATCTAAAACTAGTTAAGATATCCAATTAAAACCACAAGAATCAATCACACATAATAGGGGCCGAATCATCACAAGCACACACAATATAAGGGTAGGCCGATATTGGTAGAAAACAAGGGGAAAGACTGAAAACACTTCTCATTCAAAAGCATACAGGCTGCCTATAACATAATCTGATTTTCAAAATCAAGGTTTGTCCCCATCTGCCCATGTTGTCCAAGGCTATGCTGCAAAAAGATTAAAATAGTTAGATAATCAATATTATGACAGGCCTTTTAATTTTCTTCGGCATCCAGACTTTAACTGGCCTAGGAGCACACTTGTAGCTGCGTATACAAGTCAGACAAGTCAATTGATCAAATTTTGGCAAACATAGGGTTAAGAATAGGGCATGTCGATTTCTTCAGTAAAGAAGATACAAGGGATGAATTCATCATGACATAACAAGGATAGGTACCAAACATTCAAACGATGAAGATGAACAAAACAGAAACCAACAAGGGGCTGAATTATAAGAAATTCAGCAAAGAACCCTAGAAATTGTGGCAATAAAATTAAAACAGAAAAACTAACCTTTTGCTTTTGAAATGAAGATAATAGGATGCACAATGAAGAGAGGATTCCAATAAGCTATCACAAGCAGAAATCTGATGAAAGGTGATCAATTTCGGCTACGGTTGAGGGAGAAGAAATTTCGGTCAAGAGGGAGAGGAAGAGAGTTTGTTTTTGTGTGAAAAAGAGAGAATCATTGTGTGCTAGATAGGTTGGCCGGCCATATTAATTTATAGGGTCTTAAGGAGCTTTAATTAAGAGATAATTTCCTACTTTTAAGGTTAAAAGGATAAAATATGATTAAAGGATAATTCTATTAAAAGGATAATTTTATTAAAAGAGTAGTTCTATTTAAAAGGAAGAATATCTAATACTTTGGATAATAAGGGATAAAGCTTAAGGATAATAAAAATAACAGAATTAAAATAGGAAATATTCAGCAACAACCATTTTAGGCCATCATGTGTTCATTTCCTCAAGGACAAAACAGTTATTTTAGTTGCACCGGTACCTGAGTTCCATTTCTAACTTGTGGACTTCTAGAACATCTATCCTATAGAGGATCAGGGTCTCACACACAACATCATATGTCCTAGGGATCCCAATGAAACATCTCCCAATAATCAAAAGATCAACGCCTAAAAGAAACTAAGATATCCAATTAAAATCACAAGCATCAATCACACATAATAGGGGCTGAAATCATCATAACCACACACAAAATAAGGGTAGGCCAAAATTGGTAGAAAACAAGGGGAAAGACTTAAAACAATTCTCATTCAGAAGCACACAAGTAGCTTATAACATAATCTAATTTTCAAAACCAAGGTTTCTCCCCATTTGCTTATGTTGTCCATGGCTATGCTGCAAAAAGGGTAAAATGGTTAGACAATCAATATTACAACAAGCCTTTTTGTTGTCTCCAACATCCAGACTTTAACTGCCCTAGGAGCACTTTTGTAGCTGCATATACAAGTCATCCTACTATACATAAATAGGACATCCTGACGTCCAGACTCAAATTGGCCTATAGGGCATCTTGACGTCCAGACTCAAACTAGCCTTCAAGGCATCCTTACGTCCGGACTTGAACCGGCCTACAAGGCATCGAGCGAGCTCTTACTAGGAATAACCACCTATAAACCTCTCGGTTCGGTAAGCATCTCCCATCTCTCTAAGAGTAACGACACTTACCTTGCATGCCCAGCGACAAAAAGGATCCTTCAAACACAATCAAAGACACATACATGCATACACAAATCACAGCACGGACCCACAAACAAAACCAATCACAAATCAACACACATGTTTTAAATAAATGCAGGTAATTCATAGCCTTAATGATTTTCAAAATTCCCTATGATTATATCCTCCAATTGTGCATGCATATTAAAGCCTATTAAACCAAAATCATCAAGTAAATAGGCATACAATCAAAGAGTAAACAAAGGAACTAATGAGGCATAGATCATATCTCTCACGTGTCTAATCGGATGCAATCCTTTAGCATCTAAACTAAGTGCTATCCTTGGACTCACAAATGATCTAATCGCTCCGAGATCTAATAACACTTTAGCATTTTGAGAAAAGGTGATATAGTACCTGTCACCACATCAAGGCTTGCTTCGACATCAGTCAGTGTACAAGGCAAAGGATTGCATCTGATTCAGACACATGAGAGGTAGGATCTATGCCTCATCGGTTTCTTTGGTTACCCTATTTTTTGATTGTTTGAATATGATTGAATTTGATTGTCTATCTTGGTTATATGCTTGTGGAATGCGTGATTATGATAACATGGATTCTTAAAATTTATTATGAAAAAAGATTACCTAATTTGGTTATGCCTTTGAGGATTGATCTTTGATTTGTATTGTGATTTGATTGAGGATCTTTTTCTGTGATTTGTGTATGCGTATCTGTGCCTTGTTTATGCTTTGTTTGAAGAATTCCTTGTCACTGGCCATGCCAAGTAAGTATTGCTGCTCCTAGGGAGAGGATAGGTGCTTACAGAACCAAGAGGTTTATGGGTGGTTATTCCCAGCAAGAGATCGTTGGATGCCTTATAGGCCGGTTCAAGTCCGGAAGACAGGATGCCTTGTAGGCCAATTCGAGTCTGGACATCAAGATGCTCTATAGGTCAGTTCGAGTCTAAACGTTAGAATGTCCTGTTTATGTTTGGCAGGATGACTTGTATTCGCAGCTACAAGAATACTCCTAGGCTAGTTAAAGTCTGGATGTCGAAGACAACTAAAATGCTTGCTATAATATTGATTATCTAATCGTTTTACCCTTTTTGCAGCATAGCCTTGGATAACATGGGCAAATGGGGGCAATGATTTTGAAAACCAGATTATGTGATAGGCTTCCTATGTGTTTCTGAATAAGAAGTGTCTAACGACCACAATTCCTACCTATTAATATTTGCTCTTATTAAGGTCATTACCGCCATGAAACCCAAACAAGCCCAAAGACACGTAGGACCTATCTGAATCCCACCAGGCTTACTCACTAAGTTTTTGACTTTTAGCATGTTCATTCTACATGTTTAATAACAGTTGGAGCATGATAATGGACAATCATTCTGGTATCATACGGAGTGAGTAAAAACATCAGCGGAAGTCTTTAAATTAAATCAGTGGATTCATAACACACAAGTCCCGTAAGGATCCAAATAACCAGCAAGAATTCCTCCAACATAGTCGAAAATAACAATCAAAGGAGTAATCTTAAAATAAACCAGAAAGTAGTCCAATTTTTATTCACGTTATATGCATAAGTAATCAAGGAACAGGTATGAAAAAGTGATGCGACGTCGCCCCGCTATACAGTCTTGATCTCACACACTGGTACCACGAGCAGTGAATGTACCTAAGCCTAAAAAAATGGTGAAAACAACGGAATGAGATTACAAGAATCTCAGTAGGGTCATAACATCATAAGATCTGCATAAACCATAAACACAAATCTCCCGAACAACATCTGATCATTCCTATGCAACTAAAGGGATTCATGCAATTCAAAGATTCAATCAAAAAGGGTAGGGCCAAATCTAAGGCTGAGGGGGACTACAAACACTTCCGAAAAGTATCAAAAGTACACAGGAAGGCAGAACTCATCAGATTGTTCTTGGCAATGAAGAAGAAAAGGCCATCCCCTTCCACCTGTGTTGTTTAAGGCTTACTGCACGAAAGGTAATTGGTTAACACACAAGCTAATCAGCAAGCCTATTCATCTTGCCACACAAAGACAAAACATCCCAAGCCACACAAGGACAAGGGTATCCCAAACCACACAAGGATATAGGCTTCCCAAACAACACAAGGATAAGGGTTCCTGCCACACAAGGACAGGGCTTCTGGCCACACAAGGACTAGACATCCAACGAGCTCTTGTTGGGATTTGCCACCCATATGACTCCCATACCAGTAAGAACCTACCCTCTCACTAGCAGCATCAGCGTTTACCCCAAATGGCCACTGGAAAAGGATCCTGACACATATACATGTACAAGCACACACAGGCAAGCACAAAGCAGAAAACCACAACAGGGTATTCTCAATTCTGTCAGATCACATTCAGCATATTCAATACACATCACACATGCAGGCTAGGCACTCCTAACCTACCTTAAGGGATTTGGTATAGCCTAGAAATTCCTCAATTCAATCCGCAACTCAAGCATGCATTATTTAATATGAATGCACATACAGTTTCACAATCATAGGTACCGAAATCAATTAAGCAAACAACGAGGTCTCTGGAGAAACCGATGAGGCATAGATCCTACCTCTCTTGTCTCTGAACAAGAAGCTATTCCTTTGCCCTTACTAGATACTTCCGAACCACCTAAGTCATCATTAGTCAAAGACAAAAAAAAGAAACAAACTAAGCATGCATACGCAATAACCAAGTAAATACCATATTTCCTTACTAATTCCACTCACCAAACCTATTAGAAACCAGTGATCAGATGCCGCAGGTGCCTCCCCCTTGGATGTGTGATGTGATAGTCAAGAACTTAACAAGAAACAACCTGAATTACCATCCCTAATTATCATACAATTTTTGGCACTAAGAATAGGGCAATAGGGAAAGTTGCAATTTCATGTTAACAAGTTGTAAGAGTTGCGATCTTATGTTAACAAGGAAGGATTAAGGGTTTATAACATGTATAATCAAAAGAAACAAGATCATAATCCAACAGGTTAATCAATTGATCAAGATAGGCAACAATAGGATAGTAGGGAAAAGGTATAGCATACTAATTTCATGTATAGAAAAGATTCAAAGGATGAATTCATGATTGTTCAGTATGAATGGATTAAACAATCATACGTATAAAGGTAATAACATCAGAGATCAATCAAAGGTAGAATTATACAAATCTTAAAACCTAATTCCGCTGCAAATTTTAAACTTCCAAATAATAAAAAAAATATGGTTGGAAAGAGGATGAATAGAAATTTCCAAGAAGTTATTATTTGCAGGAATACGACAAACAATGAAAGAGTTATGCTACATTGAAATTCATGAAGATTTTGACAGTTCTGCCAAGTTTCGACTTATCTTACAAGAAAGAAATACTAACCTCCTGACAAAAAATTAAATATTATTGGAAATAAGATGAAGAGATCTTTCCAACAAGCTATTATTTTCAGGAATCCGACAAACGATGAGAGAGTTATGCTGGTTTTAAGTTTCATCGAATTTTGGCAGATATAGGGAGGTGTAAGGGTTTTAGGCTATACGAGTTTTGTGTGTTTTCTATGAATGATTTTTGTGGGGTTGGCTTTCTATTTATAATGGATGGGTATGGAATTATGATTACTACTTTAAAGGCTTTATTAAAGTTAGATAATTACCAGATTTAAATTTTGTAATTATCTCTTTTTAATTTTAGGGATTTTAATTCCTAAGGTGATTATCAACAAATTAAGAAACAAATTAAAGAGAATTAATACCAGAAATAATTACCAAACATTCCTTACCAATTTCGGTCATCACACATCCTTTTTTCAGGGGCAAAATGGTCTTTTCACTTGCACTGGCTTCTGGACTTCTAGAACTCAAAATTCGGGGTCTCAAATCCTCCCATCCTTATAAAAATTTCGCCCTCGAAATTTTAGCATAAGTACCTAAATAAACAAGTAAGGAAATTTTGCATGCATAGATTCCTCAGTCACTCAAGACTGTTCCTCAATTTGGCCATTATGCCAAACAACTCGTACCAGAGGCACGCTTCGATTACGAAGCTATCAAATTGACCGATCTAGTATAGCAACTGGTTGTACAGGATAGGATAGGTTTTCAGCAACTTTGACTGGGGGTTCCTCGAGCACGTGAGCAGGGTCTTGTACATACTTTCTCAATATTGAAATATGAAACACGTTGTGAATTCTTTCCATATTTGGAGGTAAGGCAAGTTGGTATGCAACAAGGTCGATTCTTTCAACGATGTCATACGGACCAATGTAGCGAGGTGCTAGCTTACCTCGCTTCTGAAAACGAAAGACTCCTTTCCGTGAGGCGACCTTCAAAAACACTTTGTCACCTACAGAAAATTCCAACTCCCTTCGTCGATTGTCGGCGTAGCTTTTCTGCCGATCCTGGGCTGTTTTTAGCCGTGGTCGGATCAAGTTCAACTGCTTCGTTACTTGATCAATCAATTCAAGATTGTCTAGGCATTTTTCGCCTACTTCATTCCAGAAAATGGAAGTCCTACAACGTCTCCCATATAATGCTTCACAAGGTGCCATACCGATGCTTACATAAAAACTATTGTTGTAAGCAAATTCTGCCAACAGCAGACATCTATCCCAACCGGTTTGCTAATCCAACACACTCGCTCATAGCATGTCTTCGAGTGTCTGAATCATCCTTTCTGATTGACCATCGGTCTGAGGATGAAATGTTGTACTGAAATTTAATTTCGAACCCAGTGAAATTTGGAATTTCTCCCAAAATCGTGAGGTGAAACGAGGGTCACAATCTGAAACAATGGAAATTGGCACTCCATGCAATTGAACAATCTTATCTAAGTAACGAACAGCCAATTTCTCAGGTGTATCCATCACACGTATAGTAAGGAAGTGTGCAGATTTCGTCAATCGATCCACGATCACCCAAATGGAATCGTATCCTCGCTGTGACCTAGGCAAACTGGCCACAAAATCCATTATGACATGCACCCACTTCCATTCCAGAATTAGAAGTGACTGAAGTAGTCCAGCGGGTCGTTGATGTTCGATCTTTACTTGTTGACATATGAGGCATCGGGCAACAAACTCAACAATGTGGCGTTTCATGTTTGGCCACCAATACTTCTCTTTCAAATCTTGGTACATCTTAGTGCTTCCGGGATGGATAGTAAACTTCGAACTATGCGCCTCCGATAGAATAAGGTTACGAATATCAATATCTTGTGGGACACATACCCGGTTTTTGAAGACAAGCACTTTGTCATCTCGTATTCTGAAATCACGAACTATGGCATCAACACCATCAGAAAGTTTCTTCCAAATTTCAATTAGTTTCGGATCCTCTAATTGCTGATTACGGATTTCCTCAATCAAGGTAGGTGTGACTTCGATTTGTGCCAACAATGAACCAGAATAATCAGTGCCAAGATGCACACAATTAGTTCTTAAATCCAGCAACATAGGCATGTAATGGGCACGTATATAGGCCAAAATTCATGGGGAAGGAGGATGAAACTTTTGGCTTAAGGCATCAGCAACAACATTTTTCTTTCCAGGATGATATTTAATGATCAAATCGTAGTCTTTGACCAGCTCTACCCATCTTTGTTGTCTCATATTCAATTTTTTTGCGTGAGTAGGTACTTCAAGCTTTTGTGATCGGTGAAGATTCGGCATGTCTTGCCGTATAAGTAATGCCGCCATATTTTCAAATCATGTGTAGGATAGTTGCTACAAATCATGGGTACGCAAACACCACGACTGCAAGCTCCAAATCATGTGTAGGATAGTTGCTTTCATGAGGTTATAACTGTCGAGAAGCATATCCAACAACTTTCCCGTCTTGCATCAATACGCATCCAAGTCCGGATTTCGACATAGCGCTATAAACCACATACCCCTTTCCGCAAATAGGTAAAGTAAGGATAGGTGCAGAAACTAACCGGTTTTTCAGTTCTTCAAAACTTCGCTGGCATTTCTCGTTCCACACGAAAGGCTCACCCTTGTGCGTCTGTTTTGTCAATGGTCCGGCAAGCAATGAAAAATTTTTCACAAAACGACGGTAATAACCTGCTAAGCCAAGGAAACTGTGAATTTCGAGCACAATCCATGGGGGTTCCCAAGCAACTACGGCTTCAATCTTCTTTGGATCAACTGTCACACCTTGGGCGGAAATAATATGGCCAAAGGAACCAACTTCGCGTAACCAGAATTCGCATTTGGAGTACTTTGTAAACAACTGCCGATCCTTCAAAACATTCAGCACAATCCGCAATTGTTTAGCATGCTCCTCTTCTGATTTTGAATAAATCAAAATGTCGTTGATGAAGACTATCACAAATTTATCCAGAAACTCATGGAACACACAATTCATTAGGTCCATAAACACAGCTGGTGCATTGGTCAAGCTGAATGGCATAACCAGAAATTCGTAATGGCCGTATCGTAATCTAAATGCGGTCTTCGGAATATCAGCATCACAAACTCGAAATAGGAGGAATCAAGGGAGATAGAGGCCGATCCGTGCTAAATTCTATCCTTGGACTTACAAATGATCTATTTGCTCCAGGATCTAATAATACTTTAGCATTTTGAGAAAAGACTGAAATAGTATCTGTCACAACATCAGGACTACCCTCGGCACCAGTTAGGGTGAAGAGCCTTGTTGGTCTTGGTTGCACCTCACTTCTGGATCCGTTGGGTGGTCCTCCTGGTGCGTGTGTTGGTGCTCTGGCAGGGTTGGCATTCCCACCTCGGCCTGCATTTGGTACACCTGTGATTCGCCTTGATTTTGGGCATTCCCTCTGAATATGTCCCATCTCGCCACAGTTGTAACATTGACGTGAGAATTCTATGAAGATCCATTAGAATTTGAACCAGAAAAATTCTTCCTGTTGGTATTTCCATTGCAATTAATTTTCGGAGCATAGGACCTTAAAGGATAGGATCCCGTTCGTCGATTGAACTTCAAATCTCGCCTATAGGATCCGTCACTAGTGGCTAAGGATGGCTTCTTGGTTTTTACGATCTTTTCAGCTTCAGTGTACCGGTGTCGTACCAACGATGGTTTTGAGTTCGATACACAGCCCATCCTGAAATCGTCTCGCAAGCTGGTACGGTGAGCGATCCTCTTCAGGTGCAAATCGGGACAATTCCCTTAATGCCTTTTCATATTCCAGCACCGAATGGTTGCCTTGTTCAAGTTTGTAAAATGCTTTGCGCTGCTCGTTTTTATGGAACCTCGTATAAAATCTTTCGTCGAATTCGTACCAAAATTCTTCCCAGGTGGGAAAACGATCGCCAAATTGCAAGCTAACAGATGTCCACCATACGAGGGCTTCTCCCTCAAGTAGGAAAGTGGCGATGGCAACTTTTTCATCATCCGAGATACGTAAGAACAAGGATACTCGGCATAAGGTGTCTATACACTCATGAGCGGCAGCAGCTCCAGCTGAACCATTGAAATCTTTACATCCCAATTGTCGAGCTTCTTTCAACAATTTTGTAATCACGATGGGAAGTCTCTCAGCTTCCTTAGGATGTGTCGGCTGTACAGGTTCAAGTGGAGGAATAGGTTTTTCCACTGGTGCAGGTGCAAGAGCATTGTGAAATTGCACCTCCATACGCTGCTGATTTGCAGCAATTCCTTGTAATACATTTAATATTTGTGCCATCACAGGATCAATGACTGGTGCAGCTGGTGGCTCAAGTTGATTTTCGAGCTCAGCTTGCCCTTCTTGCTCAATTTGTGCATTCAGCTCCTCTTGCTCAACAGGTTGTTGTTCGTCCTGAATCCCATTCCTACCTCGTCGATCCCTCGTAACGTTCAACCTTGCCATACTATTTAAGCATACGATTGTTACTTATACATAACTAAATACGATACTAGGAAAAGAAGTGGTACCTGGTGGAGAGGTGTGCACCGGACGATACACATATACTAGAAAGCAACATACAAATTTTCGGAAATCACATGCACACATACAAAGGTATTCTCGGCAATTACATCAACACTCATATATACTCTCGGAAATCATCATCAAACATCAAGCAAGCATGGATTCATACAACATCCATAATCGGAAATACACACCAGCAATCACATACATATACATTCAGCAATACAGGAGTCAAATAGGGACACTCGGCAGCATGCATAAATCAACACACACATTCTCAGCAATGATAAGAAACACAGCAAACACTCACCGAAACATATCATAGCATACCAGGCATAAGAACATATATGAACAAACATCACATCAGATTATCATTCTCATCATTTAAATCTTACAAATCAATCCCATTTTAGCATTAGTTCACTTTCGGTATTTTCCTCTAACTGAGTGAGTGTGTGCGCATGTCCTTACCTACAAACACCAAAATCAACAAATAAGTTAGCATATAACAAAATATTTTCCCTAAACCATGATCCGCTACCAAACCTATAACGACCCCAATTCCTACCTAATAATATTTGCTCCGATTAAGGTCATTACCACTGTGAAACCCAAACAAGCCCAAAGACACGTAGGACCTATCTGAATCCCACCAAGCTTACTCACTAAATTTTTGACTTTTAGCATGTTCATTCTACATGTTTAATAACAGTTGGAGCATGATATTGGACAATATTCGAGTATCATACGGAGTGAGTAAAAACATCAGCGGAAGTCTTTAAATTAAATCACTGGATTCATAACACACAAGTCCCGTAAGGATCCAAATAACCAGCAAGAATTCCTCCAACATAGTCGAAAATAACAAGCAAAGGAGGAATTTTAAAATAAACTAGAAAGTAGTCCAATTTTTATTCAAGTTATATGCGCAAGTAATCAAGGAACAGGTATGCAAAAGTAATGCGATATCACTCCGCTGTACAGCCTTGATATCACACACTGCTACCACGAGCAGTGAATGTACCTAAGCCTAAAAAAATGGTGAAAACAACGGAATGAGATTACAAGAATCTCAGTAGGGTCACAACATCATAAGATCTGCAGAAACCATAAACACAAATCTCCCGAACAACATCTGATCATTCCTACGCAACTAAAGGGATTCATACAATTCAAAGATTCAATCAAAAAGGGTAGGGCCGAATCTAAGGCTGAGGGGGACTACAAACACTTCCGAAAAGTATCAGAAGTACACAGGCAGGCAATGAAAAAAAGAAGGTCATACCCTTCCACCTGTGTTGTCCAAGGCTTACTGCACGAAAGGTAATTGGTTAACACACAAGCTAATCAGCAAGCCTATTCATCTTGCCACACAAGGACAAACATCCCAAGCCACACAAGGACAAGGGCATCCCAAAACACACAAGGATAAAAGGTTCCTGCCACACAAGGACAGGGCTTCTGGCCACACAAGGACAGGGCTTTTGGCCACACAAGGACCAGACATCCAGCCCATACAACTCTTATACCAGTAAGAACCTCCCCTCTCACTAGGAGCATCAGAGCTGATAAGTTATAAGTGCTTGGTTTGCATGTGTTGCATGAATTGAACATGCTGATTGTGTTCTGACATGATTGAGGATGCCCTGTTGTGGTATTGTGCCTTGTACTTCCTTGTGTGTGGTTGTATATGTTTGTGTGTCAGGAACCTTTTCCGGTGGCCATTCGGGGTAAATGCTGATTCTCCTTAGGAGAGGAGAGGTTCTTACTGGTATAGGAGTCGTATGGGTGGCAATCCCCTGCATGTGCACACTGGATGCCTAGCCCTTGTGTGGCTAAACGCCTTGTCCTTGTATGGCAAGATGCCCTTATCCTTGCGTGGTTTGGATGTCCTCATCCTTGTATGGTTTGGATGCCCTTGTCCTTGTGTGGCTTAGATTCCTTGTCCTTGTGTGGTAAGATGAATAGGCTTGCTGATTAGCTTATGTGCTAACCTTTTACCTTTTGTGCAGCGAAGCCTTGGACAACACGGGTGGAAGGGGATGTCCTTTTCCTTTCGCCGAGATGATTGATGAGTTTTTCCTGCCTGTGTCCTTCTGATTTTCAGAAGTGTTTCTAGTCCACCCTCAGCCTTAGTCTCAGTGCTACTCCTATAGATGTTTAAATGATTGCGTGATATCCCTTAGATGTGTAAGAATGTTCTAATGTTGTTTGGGAGATGTTTGTTTAAGATTTTTGTAGATCTTATAATGTTGTGACCCTACTGAGATTCTTTTAATCTCATCCTATTGTTTCTACCATTTTTCAGGCTTAGGTACATTCGTTGTTCATGGTACCAGTATGTGAGAATCAAGGCTGCATGGCAGGGCGATATCGCATCACATTTGCATACCTTTTCTTTGATTACTTGTGCAAATAACACGAAGTTCAATTGGAACACTTTCTGGATTTTTGAATTCCTCCTTTATTTGCTTGTTACCCAAATTTATTAGGGGTATACCTGTTGGATTTTCAGATCCCTAAAGGACTTATGTGTTGTGGTATCTTTGTTGAATTATGAAGACTTCCGCTGAAATTTTCATTCACTCCGTTTATTACCATAGTGTGATTGTCTAATATCATCATGCTCCAATCTTTAAAAGCATAAGAATAAAACTTGTTAAATCGGAACTAGATGGCTAGGCCTTGTGGGATTCAGATAGGTCCTGGTTATGGGATTTTTTTGGTTTCATGACGCTAAGGGTCTCACTTAGGAGCAATTCGGGAATATGGGAATATGGGTCCTTACATGTTTGGGTTTCACGGCAGTAAGGGTCCTAATAGGTTGGGTTTGGGTCCTTAAATAGGGTATATCATTCCCGCATCCAGTAGCTTCAAAACTTCTTTCTTCACAACATCCATCATATGTGGATTGAGTTGTCTCTGAGCATCTTGACTAGGCTAGGTTCTTTCCTCCATTAGTATCTAGTGGATGCATATGGAGGGGCAGATACCTTTTATGTCGGCGATGTCCATCCGATGGCTCGATTGTATTCCTTCAACACCTTAAGCAACTGCCTAGTTTCCTCATTAGTTAACTTACTTGAAACAATAACCAATAGGCTATTATCTTTTCCGAGGTAAGCATACAGTAGGTGAGCTCGCAATGACTTTAATACAAGTTTGGGTGGTTGTTCAATGTGGGAATAAGTTTCTCATGAGATACTCGCAATTTGACTTAATTAAACTCCTCAAAACTGTTCGTGCCTCCCAATCAAGGTCACGGAGAACATCCAACATCAGATCATCAATCTCCACTTTATCTTTATTGAAAAGCCTGAGGTTCAGACTATGCTCCAGAGCTACCTGTAGCTTGTTTGGATTAATGGTAACTGATGCATCTTTAGCAAGTGGCTCAATAATTTCAATTGCTAAGGTCATGGCCTCGGTGTCAGGGTACCACATGGCTTCATAGATGTTGAATGTAACAGTGTCACCATCAAATTCCATGGTCAGAGATCTATCATGCACATCAATCTTCCTCCTTGAGAATTTCGAGAATGGCCTTCCCAGCAAGGTGAGCTGAGGGCTATCATTCTCCATCTCCAAGACAAAGAAATCAGAAGGAAATACCAGTCCCTTCACTTGTACTAACAGATCTTAAAAAACACCAACCAGATGGACAGTTGATCTGTCAGTCAACTATATCACCACTCTTGTTTTTTGCAGCTTGCCTAGGATCATCAACTGATATACAGATAAGAGTATTACATTATTGGAGGCCCCAAGATCACACATGGCTTATGCCACCTCTTGTCCACCAATCTTGATTGGGACTGAAAACATGCCTGACTCTTTGCATTTCTAAGGCATACTCTTCTGAAATACAGCAGATACATTCTCTCCAATTATAACCTTCTCATGATCCCTTAATCAATTCTTGTTGGTGTAAAGGTCTTTCAGGAACTTGGCATATTGTAGGATCTGCTTAATTGGATCAAGGTATATTCACCTCAACCTTCCTGAAAACCTACAAAATCTCTTGCTCCTCCTGGGATTAGCGACTCTTGCAAGTCTGGAAGGAACGGGTGGCTGTATGGTGATCTTTGGTCAGGGTATGACCTCGATCTCAATCTCTAGTTCTCCATGGGTGGTACAGCAACACTTTGAGGCTTCTGTTTCTCCTTGGAACAGGGTTGTTTTGTCTCACACATAGCTTGATCATTTGCTGGAGTTTTTTTAGGTTCCTGTTCATCTTGGGGGTTCACCGGGGCCTTGGGACGCATAGACTTCTTCCAAGTTGATGGCTCTGGTAATTCCTTTCCTGACTTAGAACCATAGCATTCACATTATGTTTAGGGTTAATTTCAGGTTGAGTAGGTAACTTACCTTCTCGGACTTTTTTACAGTTCAAGTTGGAAGCCAACTATGTGAGAAAACCTTGTTGGCCAATGGCTATTTGTTTGATCATATTCTTAAGCACCTCCATTTCATCTGTTCAGCTACTTGATGGGTTTATATCTTCATAGGATCCTCCAGTTCGATAGTTAGAGTAGAACTTAAGTTCAGGCTATCGGTTGTCTTGATGACCTTGTGAGCTTCCCCTATAAGACAAGTTGGGATGGTTCCTTTGATGCTCAGAAGTCATCTTGTTCATGTCCTCCATGTTCCTTTTATATGGGAGAACATATTAGCTGTATGCATTGACATTCTGTACATCATTATTCAATATGGTTGGACAAGAATTGATGCCATGGTCTACATACCCACAAAACTCTCAAACTATTGTCTAGACCTTGGCCACATTAGCAGTCCATTTCTTGAAAGTGTCATTTATTCCTGAAGTGATAAGATCTTTCACAGCTGCTAGATCTTCTAGTTTTGAAAGTCTAGTTGCTGAATTGCCCCATTTGTTGTATCTTTTCATGCACTAGTCATTTTTACAATAAGTCTGTATACTTCCCGGTGGTCTAAGCTTAGTAGGTAACCATTGGCAGCTGAGTCCACCGGGATCCTTGTTTCATCCAACATGCCTTCATAGAAAGCTTGCATAAGTTGGAAGTTTGAATACCCATGTTGGGGCATGATGAGCACAACTTTTTGAATCACTCCCAATACTCATATAGATTCTCATCCTCCTTCTGGCTAACTCCCCAAATAGCATGTCTGAGATCAGCTTCCTTTGAGGGTGGAAAATATTCAAACAAAATGGCATCCATTATTTCATCCCATAAACTAATAGAGTGGGGTGGTAGTTCAAACAACCAGTTCTCAACCTCCCCTTTCAAGGAGAAAGGAAATGATCAAAGCAAGACTTCATTCAATAGTCCATGAAATGATGGAAGCATCTAGTTCTCCATGTCTAATGCACATCGGCCACCTTCATCTCTTGGGAGCTCCTTCTCCCTCCATAGGTCTGAGTGGTTTGTCCTCTAGATCATCGTTATCTTCATTGAGGAAAGAATCCACTACTTTATAGGCTCGGTTTCTCTGATTTCCAGCATTTTGTTCGTTATTGTACTCCTGATTGTCATTGTTTGGGAAATGGCCATTGATGGCTGGATTTTGGTTGGTTGCTCCTCCAGCTGATCCACCAATCTCCATATTCATAACTCTGTTCACCATTTGGTATGCTACTTCTGTTCTGAAGTGGATTCTTTCTTGCTACAAACTTATAGAGGCCCCGATGGAACCCTAATACTACTGGTCTGATTCATAACCTGAATGAAGACTGGGTGGTTCCTATGCTGCGGCTTCTCTTCTGTATTGTGCATTATTTTGTCGACAAGTAGATTCAATCTTGGGGTTGAGTGGGACTAGATCACCAGTCCAACCAGACCTAGGAATGCAACTTTGGTTTGCTGGACTATTTTGCAATCTCCCTGGCAATGGCACCAAATTTTATGTGATGTCATATGTCACTACAAACTACCTCCTTCAACTGTATGGTAGAACATGATAATAAGAGTCAAATCCACTGGGGAGATGGGATCAAGTCCCAAGCGAGAACTATAGCTACAATGATGCTGAGTGTATGTCATGACCCCAGCGTAGCCTCCATTAGTTATAACAGAAGATTGTTGTAAGAAGTTGTAATCAAAGTTGTAACTGAACATTTATAAGTAATGAGAACAAGTTGTTGTGTTGTGGTATTCAGATAATGTAGCAATCCAGTTCTTCCCTATGTGTCATGCCAGAACTGTGGTCACGGGCCTTCCTTAGGATAGAAAACTTCAGTTCAATCTAGGTACCATAAAAGGGCTTCCCGGTATGACCGTGGGAACTTCGGGGGCTTATGATGTCTGAAAGCCCCTTCACTTTACCATATTTCTGATGACCCTAGTTCCTGGCTACTAACATCGTCAGCCCTCTACTATCTTCTCATTTCTCTTGTGTTTCACTCACCAATTGTTTTTCCCCTCTGACGTCCTTCCAAGTGTGTCACTCATAAGGTATTTCACTTACACAATAAGATACTTGTACTGGTTTTGAAGGTAGGAATCTATTCTATTGAGTTGATCAGAAATAATAGAGATGGAAACCACGAAATTGCACAAAGGAAAGATAGACTGGAAACTAGAATTTTGTTGAAGGTAAACCGAGGTGTCACTAGGGGCTTGGCTGGCTACAGGTCTAGACTAGAATGAAAATATTTAGTTAATCATAATATAATGAACACACAACTAAATCTAAAATAAACTGAAAACAAAAGGTAAGATAAGATGTGTTGTTCTCATAAATAAATAATTTACTAAAAATCAATTATCTTTATATTCTCTTTAGAAAAATTTTAATAATTTCAAATACACTTCCAAAAATTCTTCACAATTCATGTAACCTTAAATACATCCAGTAGACCAATCTATGGCCTTGGAATTCCAAAATGAATAATACAATCCCTATTATAGCTTTTCAATCATAAATAGGTAATTAAAATAATTTCTTAAAATTAACATTTTTCTTTAAAATATTTTAATTTACTCATTAAATCCAAAATCGATCCCAAATCCATGGGTTAAGGCCCACCAATGATATCGATCATTAAATAGGCTTCCCGGTCCAAGTAGCTCAAAAATATCGGGTTCTCACACCCTTATTACTAGTCTCGGCCCTGGGGCAAAACTGATCCCTCTCCACTAGTAAGCTCCAATTTCGGTTTTCAAAATAGGGTTTCATTTGGTTCATTCGGATCAATTGGAATATCTGGATTCCCCACAATGAACAAGTGGCAAGATGTTAAGACCTTATACTTGTTCTGTTTTAGTCCCTTCTTTTTTCTCACCCTCCGAACAATGCCAACCTTCACCAGATTCTCAATACCAATTTTATCCATTCGAAAACATCCTTTGATGACATAAGTTTCTTTACCCAGGTTCTTCACCAAATGCATGATGAATGGAAGCCCCATGGATTGCACCTTCATTATCTGCCATCTTCATCGAATACAAATGCATTTCAAACATATGCCCAACATTTACTCGTACGTTGTTTTTGATATAATAGATGATGAACAAGTCCAGTCTGGAAACAACATTGATGCTCCCTTTTCTTGTATGGAGTGATTTTGTCAACCACTTATGTATTATCCTCAGTGACCAGTTTAATATAGTCAATGCTCTAGTCACGACAAGGTTGTATCTTGAAGCTGTGGTCTGCCTACCATAACCACCCGCTACCCCGTCACATGTAATCTTGTCCCATATGTTCTCGATATCACTACCATCCCAAAAGTCATGCTCAACATCATCGTTCCGCACTTTGAATTAATTCATGGGTCCAAAAACCACACCCTAGTCCAAAATCACCAAACTACATATCAAATCGTTCTCTCCCTAATTTGAAGTGCAACAGTAGTTCTATCAATGGAAAATGTACAGATAAACTCATAATAGAGATACATGTCGCCTTGCTCCTCAATTTTAACCATATCAAGTGAGCCACCACCACGTAGAAAAGTTCTCACTTTGTCCAAAAGACCACATTTTTCAATATCCGCCCATGCAATCATCTTTTCATTATAAACTTTCTTCGTACCTATCTTAATTTTGTTACAGTATGCCCACTCATTTGGGTCCTCGAATTGTCGAAGTTTGAGCATCTCTACCGTAGTAGCATCGTTCTCTATATCTGTTTCACCGTCCATTGTAGTCTCCCTCGGTGTTGCATACTCCTCATGGTGGTTGAGGTTCCATCGGTGGTGGAGGGTCAGTTTGTGGTTGGATTTCAGTTGGGGGTTGCTCTTAAGTGGGTTCGTCTTGTGAAAATGATGCGTAGGTATTCCGAAACCTCTTCTATCTTTGGGAGTTTGAAGAATCTCAAGGCATGATAATATCAAGGACTACAAGACAAAAGACTATTGAGGGTTTGATTGGAAAAATGGTGGAGGATTGCTAAGAAGAAGTTATTTTCAAACAGTTTCAGTTCGTGACATGGGTGCATGACAAGTGGCTGCTGTCAATAGGATTCGAACTATGGAGGAGGTCCTCATGTAAAAGATGCCTTTAATGTGAGCATCCCCACCCTAGAGGAATAACTCAACTTAACTAAACTCAAATTTAAGGTATTTTCTGGGGAGAAAACGCACATATTTCTGGTCCAAGGCCCAATAGGACATGCTCAATCCCTTATCGCTGTCAGTAAGATTCGAACTGTCACCCAATTTTTTTTGTTTCTACAAAGAGGATGTCTTTTATCAGTTCAGTTGTTTAATGTGTTATTTGATTATATAATGCAAAATTTAATATTATTAAAATACATTAATAACTACTTAGATTTATTACCATTACTTATAGGGAGTCAAATAAAAACGTATTTAACACCTTCTTTACTAAACCACATGTTCAATGATTGACACCAAAGACAACTCAAGAAAGAGAATAAAATAATGTTCATCAAATTGGTAAGACATCCATTGTCCCCAATCACATCATCATTGCATAACACCCATTTTTTTTCTCTATTGTCTATCAACCAAATCCCAAGAAAGGCATCCAATATGTCGCTATGGCACATAAATTTGTCATATATTACCCACCCTTTTTGAACTGCCTCAAATGTATTCCACTCAAATAATAGTATATTCTACAATGCACTACATATTATTTAATAGGACATACAATATGTTCCCAAAATTGCCAACTTCAAAATGCGGTCCTCACTCACACAGAAAATACTCCCTCACCGCAAACGCAAAAGAAAATTAATGGATTCAAATATAATTTCACAAAGAAGTATGCAGATCGTACAATGGGATACACAACATGTGTACAATGATATCAATATTTTGTTTATGCCAGTGGCTTTCCATTTATTCTTGTTTTCTATTGATTCAACACCCGGCTCAACTTAAAACCTCATAACTCCTCATTAACACCCAACTAAATCATTTATAACAAATATATCATCATAAATACAACACAATATTATAATCCATCCTAATAATTGTTGACAACATTAAACACACAATAATTTTACATTATCTATCAAGATCCCAAACTTGAAATCCACATGAATCAATATTTCATAGTGATGCGAGATGAGTGCTAATTTCAGATTTCACAACATAAAATTTTTTTGAGAGCATGTTGAATGGTGTCCTGTCTTCACCTTCGATTTACAGAGACCTAATCGAAATCCTTACTGCATAGAGAGAGAGAGTCTGCTTTCAGACAACCAGCATTGACTTTCGGATGGGAAAAAATTTAGCATAATCAAATTTCGTGCTTTTCTTATAAAATTAGATGGGAAGGACAAAAAGATGGCCATTACCCCTCCCCAAACCCAGCATGAAACTTTTCTTTTTTAATTCAGTTAGACGCATGTTTGGCACTAACTAGTGTAAATTTCAACGTGATTCTCCCGGAGCACCCTGAATTTATCTACTTTTCTTGGTTGTTTCTATTGCCAATTTTAACAAAAAATAAATACAGTACATAAATAAATCTGCAAGCCTGTAAGCAGGCTTAGTTAAAGCAGCCCAATATGGAAATGTGACAGATTTTTCTTGCAATGAGGATACGCGTTATCGGGTTTCTGAAATGGGCCGATCAAACAAGGCCTAGTCCAGACAAATAATTATGCCCAGAAACTTGGGAACCGGTTTTCTCAAGAAGGTACTCTTACAGAACACGTTCGTTAGTTCCATCAAGTACTAGACACAATTCAGCAAACATGAGATCGACATTGCTCAGGAAGCTATAGTGGAAATTCAGTGCCATTAATGCTCTATATATTATACAGAGTTCAAGGTTTCTAGACCTGACAACAGGTCTGGTGCAGTTCGATCGCACAATTAATGGGGAATTGGGAAGACAACTCCTAACATCCAATCCCTAAAGATCACACTGATGGGAAGAACTTGTTGAGATTGAATGGCAGGGAATAGAATTCTTCGCTTCTCGTGTCTGTCTTGAATGATCGGAACTTGTCCCACCAGTGCATACCTCTATCCTTCCTGATCGCATTATCTTTCCGGTGCAGTGTGACGTCCAAAAATACTGCCAACAAGCCAGCTACAAAAGGCTCTGATGAGAATGGTACATTGATCATGTCATTAAACTGCACAAGGGTACAAAGAGTTAATCATGAGTATTCATTCCATCAAGTTGAAAACATACGGGGTTGCGAATGATAGGAAAGGGCATAAGAACGATGGATCAGTGAAGTACCCATCTTGCTCCAGTGTGAACCGGGCCATAACCATTAATTGCTGTGTACTCATTGAAGTATTGTGGTATTGATAACCCCATGAAAAAGGAGAACCCAAGAATAAACTTGGTTCTGAAGCTGTTTAAGTTACAGAATTGAAGAAAACCGAGTCCGCCAGCACCTGCTCAATTGTAGTGAAAGGAATGATGAATTGCTTGCTCCTCAACCAAGTTACATGATAAAAATAACTTTTATGACTCAATTGTACGTACCGACATAAGCAAAGAAAAGGCAGTACAAAGCTGCAATGATTGGCTCTGGAATTGATGCAAAAACAGCTCCGAATTTCCCTGCATAGTCATGCATGTGAATTGCACTTAGTTTCGACAGAGGGGAAAACAGGGAAGCATGAAAAGTTGAGTGATCTCCGCACCGAGAATGGAAAAGAAAATCATGAACCCTGCTGAAATTTGGACAACTCTTCTGCTTCCAACACGAGTCAATGCCAACAATCCAGCATTTTCCCTGAAATTTAATCAACACAGCTCTAATGCCGAGAATGAAAAAACAAAGAGAGACCAAGTTTCTAATGCAGCTGTTCCTTGTATTGCAAAATAAGATTGTGAGTAAGAATCTCACGCTGATACAGATGATCCATTCCCAGTTCCAAATATCCCAGAGAAGAGAACTCCAACTCCCTGAGATCCGGGTAGAAGAGATTTTAAAAAGTGAAACAAGTCACACAACTCACACAACTCAACCAAATAGTCTGGATGACAACTAAACCAAGGCCTACACTACTTGTGCAACGCCAAGAATAAGCAGGTAGGAGAAAGGACAAAGCATGAGTAAGTTTTTGGCTCGATTTAAAATTATATCCACTTCTTCCCTTTACATGTTTTGGACAGAGAGAAGAGATATGCAGATTACCTGCCAACCAACACCACGGCTAAGAATAGAAGGTGGCAATGGAGTAGCACTCGCATACCTTGAGACAGCAATGAACACACCTGTAGACTGTTTCATTACAATTTACAAAGTGCGTAAGATGTATGAATATTTCTATGGATCAAGAATCCAATGCAAGCCCGTCGCATCTGAACAGAGAAACCCATTTTGTAAAGCATTTCATGAAACCTTAAATTGCAAAGTATTACGAAGAAAGATATTAATTATCAACAGTGTGGGACTGAAAGACAGTGCGCCTGTTTAAGAAAAAAAGAAAAAGCGCTGAGAAAGTCTCTCAATGGCATTACAAATCCACGGCTAGAACCATGCAATTAATTCATTAAACTATCAAGTCTGGACAGATTCCAATTTATTGGAGTACATCCAAGCACAAGCATGAGCAAGCCAAACCTCGACTAGAGCAACAAATGAAGCGGCCATCATTGCAAAAGCCTCTCCAGCATCAAAAGTGGGAGCTCCCCATTGGAAAGGATATGGAACCCTTATCCTGTAGAAAACAGAGTCGTGCTTGATCAACATTAAGAATTTGTGAGGAGGAGCAGAAAATGGCCTATTCCACCACCTTAGTAACCTTCCATAGACATGGCAAAAAACAATCTAAAGTCTACTGCAAACCTTAAGATGTCACCTCAGCTTCAACATTTCATATGAACACTATCTACCATGATCAGACCACCACCCCATTTAATCAGAAGAAATTCTAAGACACCCTTACCATGGAGCAGCTCCAATAATCCCAGAACGATCGGTTCGACAGCTTATTTGTGTTTTGGGTCCTGCATTCTTATATGCTCCACTAACCGTCAGGAGATGAGCATATATCCACACAATAACCACCGAGAATATAACGGCAAAGCGGTCAAACACAGCTCTATCCCCTTTTATCATATGAGGTATATACTGCAAAAACTCACCAAGATTATTCCTCAAATTTTTTATGAATTTTCCACCTCTGAAGAGGCTGTGAGGGTTTAGCGCAGCAGTAAAGCACACCTGTGAGAAAATTAATAGAAAGATGATCTGTGGCAGGCCGATCTCCACACATTTTGCAACCTAGAAATGTACGGCCAAAGTCAATAATTAATAGTAACGAAAGTTACAAGTCGGAAAAGGAGAAGCTTTTGATGCATACCAGTGGGAAACCAAACTCATAGAGCCCAAAACCAGAGAGTGCAACCAAAGGAACCGCTGATAATGGACTCAAGAACCTAAGCGGGTACAAGGAAAATTAGACTTGCAATACAACTGCAATGGTAAAACTTATTCAGTATAGACCGGAAATCCATACAAACAAGGTGCATGCAACGCATCCAATACTAGTCAGAAAAAAAACCCCCGGAGTACAACCAACCTTGCCACGTTTCGCCAAAGGCCACTGAAGCCAAGAACAATCTGTAGAGTCGAGGAAACAATAAGGGCACCTTGAATTCCACGCATAATCTTCTCAAATTTCTACTTGATCAATCATGGAAGAGATGATTAGGCATCAGATCATGTTTGATGCAAAAAAAAAAAAAAACAGAAATTTGAGACAGTGTCCAAATAATCCACCAAGGCAACCTCCTGAGGAGTCACAATGTCACTGTATCGACCAGCCAGAATGATTGAAATGGTAGTGGGCAAATACGTGTAGGATCCTCCAATTACAGCAGGTAGTCGGGTGCCAAAGAATGTTTGGAAAAATGTGTTCAATCCAGCTACAAAGAGTAACGTCTGAATCATCTTTGCCTTTTCCTCCTAAAATGGATGGTTTTAATTTATTAAAAAAAACGATTTACGCAACAGAAAGAAGAAACATCATGGATAGAACCTTCTGTTCTGGCTCATGCTTACATGTCCTCCTCCCATCTGGGGAACTAAAGTTGTAGGTATAAGCACGGTTGTCCCAAGCATCACCAAGTAGTGCTGGAAACCCAGGAGAATAGCCTCCGCTGCATTTTGGAAACCTCTTACGTATAACTCATCGAACCCACGATGCAATGATATATATCATGAGATTCTTAACAGTAGTGACAAAAGCGGTACCGGCACAAGCAGATGAGAACTCTAGATGACCAAATCATCAAGCAAATTCTTTCCATCCAAATGAAGTGAGCAAGGAATAAAATAATAGATCATGCATTTTGTACGTACGAACATAAAAGTAAATAAGATTCAGCAAAATGGTTGCAAGACCACCATACTCTAAAAGTCACCGCAACTGGTCAAAATATCTCCTTTTGTATTTCCAATCAGAAAATAACTCCGAAATGAAGTACAGCATTGCAAGAGAAAGGGAAATGGTGAAGACGAGGAACTCACGCCAAGGAGGAGGACTAGTGATGCAGTATGCAATATTTGGCAGCTGATCCTTGACGGGATGTGGCTGCAGTTCTTCCTGTTTTGGTGGCGGTGCGGCTCCTCCACCTGCCATGCTCTCCCTCTAGCTCTTTTTACTAGATTTTCTCCTCCGGACAAAGAAACTATTGTGAGTCTTATCTAGTACGTGCACCTATGAAACCCAAACCCTCATAAGGAAATAAGCCAACACAAACTGATACTTAAGAGGAAGAAAATAAGCCAATATTCGCTAAAAAAATCAAGCTTATAACTTCACCTCCGATACCCAAGGTTATGCCTTTGCTCAGGAGTATATCAAAACCAAAACAAGCTTAGAGCTTGGTGTTAAGAAAAAAAAAATTTAGTATTCCCTCCTCGCGTTGCAATTCAAAATACAGAGCTTCAAGCGTCCTTTGTTTATGTAACCCGGGTAATGGGTCTATTCTAGAGAACAAAAAAAACGCACTTGAAGAGCAAGAAACATAAAAGGCAAAGATGAAGATGGCTACTTTAGTAGAAAAGAAATAGGGCTGTCTGTCAGTACTTAAAGTGAGATAGAAATCAAAACAGCTCTCTGCAAACCAAAAGGAATCCTTGTCTCGCAATCTGAGCGTCCATGCAATGCTTTAGAATTGTTTACTATTTGTTGATGAGGGTCAAGTCTCTTTTCGTCGTTCACGTAAATATAAAGCTTCAGCGTACAAAAGCATCTAGCTTGCTCCACCGTCACCTTTACCAATCTTGTAACCACTAATATTCCTCTTTTTCAAGTAAAGAAGGAAAAGATGGTGCTGATTTACACCAAAGGTCAGTGCCCCATGTCTCTCCTTGCACTTTCACCTGCACACCCAAGGACTGTAAAATTAATTGAATTGCATGGCAGCAACGAAAGTTGGTCAGTTTCTGCTGCTGTTCTCAACTTTCTTTCGCAGTTTCGCAATGACGCGTAGTTTCCTCGTAAATAAAAGCTGCTCTTCTGCCCCTACTCATTTCGTAAATAAATGTGGCATATTGCATTCTGTTTATGGATCAAGTTACGTATCTTGTTGTCAATATATATATCTATATATGTATACACAAATTTTTTCACTTTTTCTGTTTTTTTCTTATGTGTAGGAAACGATTTTATTGAAAGAAATAGTTTTATTAAGACTTTTAAGAAAATCCTATATATACAGACTCTTTTGAGATAGAAAGCATCAATGCTATTAGGCGTAGCCAAGGACAGATAAAGATTATCCCTGTCAAAGGTCAGAGACAAGATTATTCTTTGGACAGCTCTTTATGAGATCCGGGGGAATGAGGATTGATTGCAACTGCCTAAATTGTTCACTTATAACCAAGAAAGTCAATGACTGGCTCAGTTTTGTCAAAATCATCAATCCTTGTTCTGTAAAACATCATGCTGAGTTTCATCCAAGTTCTTGCAAGGTTTGTCTTTGAACTGAAGATAACTTTGTGAGTTTTATATGTAAAACCAACAAAGTAGTAGTCATAGCTAAAAGTATCACTATCGTTACCAGCATGATTAGTGTAAAAGGAATAAATAGAAAAGGAAATGTTGGTTACCCAAGATTACAAAATTACAAATCAGAATAAAGAGAGCGTATCTTTCAAGTTTGAACAAAGTAGTAACAAAGTTTACTTGCTTGCGACTTTGGCGCCCCACTCCTTCCACAACCCATGAAAGGTCTACTCTTCCTTCCTTCCTTCCCCGTAAAGCAACCTCGTCATGTCTACTTTGCTCCTGCTGACAAGCTTCATGACCTGCCGGTGAGCGTATAAAATAATTAATCGAATTTAGAAAAAGGAAGAAAAGGTAAAAAGCAACATACACTATTGTGGAAGAACCAGTTTCCCTTCAATCTTCAGTTGAAGTGAATCGATCGCCTCCTATCAAAATGTGGACAGGGTGAATGAATGACTACCTTGATTAGATTTTAATTTAATCAAAACCTTTGATTTCACCAAAAAACAAACATCAAATCGATCATCAAAGCATACTAAATATCATACTATACATACTAATGACAGAGCAAATCAAAATCCACTCCGCTTGCACCAGTGTGCTTTCTCAGCTGCTCGAGCTGGACCGCACATAACACAAAATTTCTTGTGTTCACCACCTTTACCGGCAGGCTATTTCATTTGATATTAACTTTACATATATTCTCTTTTTTCCTACTTTCAGAAACGGGCCAAAGCAGGCTTCTAGTCAGCGATAGCCATCTTGTATTGTAATAATTCAGAGGCCAGGACACCAAGCCTATCAGAGGTTCGGATACCAAATAGTGTACAATCATGCTAAGCTGCTGTGGTTGATCCCTGAACAAATAAAGAAAATCGTGTTCAAAATATTACATCTGAAACTGAAACTATAAATTATTAGGTGTGTTGGAGTAATTTTGTGAATGAGTTTAGAGTGACAAGGAAGATTTAATCGAAAACAGGGAAGTGTTAATATCTCGAAAAGGGAGGTTTGCTTGTCTCCAACTACACACGGCTTTCAGCCATTTCCAATAGTAGTCCCCTTGTTCACAATACCATGCCAACACTGCAAATTGACTGGTTGAAGAGTTGACATTCCGCAGACAAGCGGAAGCACACCTCTTTCATTATTGATTTGTTTTCACGAACAGAAATTCCCAAAGGGCAGAGATCAACCTTTATCGACCATTGAAGGGGGAAACCATGGCAGAGCTCCTCACCGATATACGCATGATTCACGATGATTAGATAAATGTTCACCAACAGTGGCGAGTGATATGATACTTATTTTTTATCATTGGCAGACTTATTTGGCATTCACGATCATTATGAGGACATGCCAACACACTAACTTAATAGCTCAAGCAACCTACATTACGTGTCTCTTCTCAGTCAGTTCTAACTGCCACAGTAAAAATGGCAGAAGCAGTACAATAAGCCCAAGAAAAAAGACAATTTCTCTGTGAAAGTGAATTCTTTCTTTCGTCAGTGCGTCTTGAGATTGTCTCAGGATATAGATGTAAGTTTTTCCACAAACAATATTGTAATCGCAATTGGATACAACACCAAGCAAACCATTAGTCAAGCTGGTTTCTCTAGCCGCCTATTGCAAAGTAAAATCATCACTGACTGCCTCCACGAGCATGCAATCTCTTCCTCTCAAACTCCAGCTGAAAAGGATTGTAAATTCCAATGACATTTGGTCTCTAATCTCCAAAAAACTTAAATTCGAAAAAACTGCACAATGATGAGTGTCATACCACTTTTTTCACCCGGTCATTAGCAGCATGAGTTCCTCCTATAACACATTCAGGGAGATATGGACTACTAACACGCACTTCGTTCATCACAACTATGACAGTCTTATCCCAATGAACTGGAAGCCTGGTGGATAAATTGAGCCAATTGTGGAATTTGTTATCTTATTTGAGACTAATGCCACATATAATTTGCAGAACTATGAGCAATCTTGAGTGATCAAAGCAATTTCGTGGTCAAAACATACAAGGCACCACCAGGTCAAATCATAAAGTATGACTGCTTAAACAGATAATAAAAACATAAAATTGCATACAGATGGAACCAACCTGAATTCTAAAAATTTCACTGAAGATATTGAGCAAAAAAACGCCTGCAGCTCAATAGGCTATCTAGATAAAAAACAATGTGGAAATAAGAGGTTGTAAGTTGGGTGTCATTCGAAATTTCTCTCTCATATGCAACGCCATACAACCAAGTTAAAGAATCTCAAAAGCATGATGGTATATATAATAGAATCATAACCTCAGGAGATTACAATTCAAAGATAATCAAATACAGATACTATAATAAACAAGCAACAAGCTATGCTAAGGATTCGCAAGCTTTTATCTTATTCTTCCGCTATTACTTACGTATAAACCCAATCCACATTATTAATGTTGTTTTGCACAAAGAATTTAACCACAAAGACGGAGAAATAAATTAACCAGTAGCCTATAAGGTTCATTCTAAGATAAATGCAACAGCAGAGGAGAAGAAACAAGGCTACGCACGTCTTAGACAAGGCATCAAAGATGTTCTGCGCCTCTGCTGTAACGCCCACACCTATCCTCTCCGCCTCTGCTTCAGCTTGCCTGCAAATTCCATACGCTCATCAAATCTTACCAAAAACGTGACAGCTGGAGACCATGGTGTTCAATATAGAAATTCCGGTTTATTAATGATTATCCAATTTATTACCTTAAAGCCAACTCCTCTCTAGCATGGAGAGCATGGAGATCAATATAGCACTTCCTGAAATCCAGCGGGTCCTCCGCTTTACCAAGGAAAGAAAACTCCTTTATATAATTCGCTTTCAAAAACCTTATGTTTCTCCTGGGTCCAGGTTTTGATCCTTCTTGTGAAACAAAGGAGTCAAGGAATCTCAAAAACAAAGAAATAATTTCAGAAATAGCAATCGAAAATTGCTAGGGTTTGCAAGGGATGGAGACATAGAAAGAAAACATTAAGGGCATAAGTAAAGTGCATTCGAAAGAAAAATACCTAATTCTAAACAAATAATAATAATAGTAAAAGAAAAAAAAAAAAAAAAAAGGATATGAAGTACGAGGATGTTGGATGAGCGGTCAAATGTAATGACCCGACCTTCGAATTCGTCTCCTAATGTGGTCTTGATAGAAAGTAAGCAACCCACTGAGAAGTCGTCGCTGCTGCTGTTGCCACCTTCCATGCTTGCTCTGTCTCCGGTGCTCTTGGTTTCAGTTATTTTCTTTTTGGGTGTGCTACCGCTGCTGTTTTGTCTCTATTCCATTTATTGAATTGGTGGGAATGGGATGTTGCCTTTAGGTGAGTTTGTTGGGTCCTCTGGCCCGGAAAGCCCAATTAGTTTCACTTTTTCTGCTTTTCTGGGCTGTGGGCATCCATCGATGCACAGTAACATAACCCCATAGTTATAAACGAAGAATTCAGATTTGTGTTGTAGTCTTATTAAATAGAGAGATTCCGATGGTTAAAAGCGGAAGACAAGTCCATAAGAAAATTAGGCTTCGGCCTGTGTAACAAAAACTGGCTTCCTACAGCCCTCCTCCCAGCTTCTTCGTGAAGGGGACTTCCAAGGATATGAATTAGATTATAAAATATTTTGATGAGATCTTATTATATGATTTGAAATGGATATTCTAATTAATTATTAACATATTATTTTGGGTAACATTATATTTACATACTTGACCCTTTTCATGGAAGGACTAATTATCCAACTGTGGTGGAGTGGGATCTCCTAAAAGATTATATATCCCAACAATAATCATTTTTATCAGATAAAAATATTTAAAAAATAATTTGCAAATGAAGTTTAAGAATAAATATTTTTCCATTTGTAATTTTGGAAGAGTAAGGGATAGGGAATTGTTTCCTTATGCTGACATCTCAAAGTCTGGACAAGATTTGATGGGTTTTCTAATTCCAAAAACTCCATTATTGATTAATGAAAAGAAAAGTGACATCACGGGCCTAAAGTCTGTCCTAGCATGAGAGGGGAGGGCCCCCCGCATCATTGACAAGCTCGATCTCTTAGCTGGCTGCCATTACTTTGCATGTCCCTAGCCATGATGTTCACGCACCACTGCTGCACCCATCTGCGCATTGTATTCTTTTTCTTTAATCATGCATTCCGTCATAAACCTCAACCAGTATTCATTCGCCCAATAAAAACAACAATTGATAATGTTTATTTGAACAATGCACAAACAACAATCTGAAGCAAATAACTTTGTTTACTGGTATGCAAAAGGATGTTGACTTCACGGGGTCGTAATATCTTTTTCTCTACCCTGGTGAACTGTGCACTGAATTTTCACCAGCAGACCCTATACTTTGGTGATTATCAATATGGGTTGAACTCACTACGTACTGACGTACTGAATTCTCTTAATATTTAGGCAGATTCTAATCCTAATGTCAAGTCTTCTCTTCTTAAAAACAAGGAAATCTCCCATCTATCTCCCTGCTGTTTGTGCCAATTGTGTCGACATGCACTCCTTGTGTTTAATTAGCAATATGCGAGGGAATCATTTATCATGTGCAGCATCAGTTCATCAAGGAAATAACAGCAATTCACTTGGTCCCGCCTCGCGGGAATCTAGCAGCACTCATCTCCTTCCCCTCGTTAATATTTTCTTTAGCACAATCAATAATCACCTCCGAAACAGGTGGCGTGAATCTGATCTACCCAGACTAAATCCACGGAGCACGAGGACACAGGACATACGGAAACGCCACAATGATGTAATTAAGACACTTTTGCGGGGGGCGGGGGGGGTAACACTTAATAGCTACCTAGTAAATTAACATGGTAATTTGTCAGACTGATTAATATTAATATATTAACAATATAACGAAGGATGACATGCAACAGAACAGATGTTTGAATCCTAAAAGATGAAGAAGAGGGAGAACCCAGAAAGCAGGGATAACACTCACGAGTCATGATCGGTCCATCACTCTTATATTTTGTTGGTAAGAGGTCATGTTAATCATGTGCGATGCCCTGCTTTTATCTTTGCATAATTGTTTTTGAGCGTTTAATTTTACGATATCCATTATCTTTCGAAATGTAATTTAATTTAATTTAACTATCCCTTAAAGATTTAAAACCTGTTTGCATGATTGTTTTTATTATCACTAATTAATATTTGCCCTGTGGCCAGGTTAAGCCTATTATTCTTGGAAAGCTACAGGTATCCACCAATGCAGCTCTATCATTTGATTTCTGCGCTAATTATTTTGATTTTATCAGGGTTGTGATTATGATTTGAATTTGACAACCGTTTTGTCCCCATGGATGATCATGTCTTTCTCGTTCTAATGAATGGTGAAGCTTGCTTGTCACGACGAGATACCTAATAAATAAAAAATGCGCATATGACCGCCAGGAGGGATGGATCAGATCCATCTAAGGACAAATGAAAAGAAGTCAAGAGCAATAAGTTGTAAGTTTAGGTGGCCTAATCACAGAAAACTTGTCAGAGAGCTATTTTAAAAAAAGGCACAGCGGGATGGTTTTCTCGATGTGAATTTTGATCTTTGCACCACCCCACAGTTTGCTTCCTCTTATTTATTTGGTCATATTGCACTTCCAATCAAAAAGGGGAAAAGAAAAATCTTGATTGTACCATCCACAGCCATCTCTCTTTTATGGTAGTGGAGATAATCCGAGAGAAAAGAAGAGGCTAGAAAAGTTGACAATAGATAGGATAAAAAAACAAGAGGGAGCAGAGCTCAGGGCTTGGAGATGGTCACTGGTAGTCCTTTGAAAAACCACTCTTATCCCTCCCTTACCAAGAAGCTCCTTCCATGGACCTTCTATGCAATCCTCCCCTTAGTTCTCTTTCGCTTCTACTTCTACCCTTACCATCTACTTCACAACGATCCCCTTCATCCCTCATCTTCCGCCATCCTCCCGCGTCTTCCTCCTCCTTCTCCTCCTTCTCCTCCTCCTCCTTCAGGTACATCTACTACTACTACTACCTTTATGAAGTGCTCTTTCCCTTTTGTGTGCTCTTGACTAGAAACTTGATGTGTTTCAACTTGAGTGGTTTTTGGTTTTGGAGGTAACAAGGTATTGTGTTCTATTTTGTTCCTGACTGCAGAACAGAAGAAAAATGCTGGTTCTTATGAAACTCTATGCGACTACACCATTGGCAAATGGGTCCGTGATAGGCGGGGCCCTTTGTACAATGGCACAACCTGCAGTACAATCAAGGATGGGCAGAATTGCATTAGCCATGGCAGGCCAGACCGAGGTTATCTCCACTGGAGATGGAAACCAAAGCAATGCCAGCTCCCAAGGTTTGAATCCACCGTATTTCTCAATCTCTTAAGGAACAAACATTTAGCCTTTGTAGGTGACTCCATGGCTAGGAACCAACTGGAGTCTCTTCTTTGCATGCTTTCCACTGCCTCTGCCCCTCTCCTTGTTTATACCAATGGTGAGGACAACAAGTTTCGCAGGTGGTATTTTGAGTCTCACAATGTCAACATATCAGTATATTGGTCACCGTTTCTGGTGAAAGGTGTGGAAAAATCAAATTCTGGTCCAGATCATAACCAATTGTACCTGGATCATGTTGACGAGAGGTGGGCCGCTGATTTGAATGGAATGGACATGCTTGTGTTATCAATTGGGCATTGGTTTTTGCATCCGGCAGTATATTATGAGGGTGATAATATTGTACTGGGTTGTCATTACTGTCCTGGTCTTAATCACCCGGAGGTAGGATTTTATGAGGTCCTGAGGAAGGCTGTAAGGACAACCCTTAAGTCTGTAATTGAAAGAAAAGGAGCCAATAGTAATGCGGTCGATGTAATTCTCACAACCTTTTCGCCTTCACATTTTGAAGGTGATTGGGATAAGTTGGGTGCTTGTGCGAAAACCAAGCCTTATAAAGAGGGACAAGTATGGATGGAAGGAATGAATGCAGAGGTGAGACAGATTGAGGTGGAAGAAGTGGAAGCTGCAAAGAAGAACGCCATGCATTTGGACAAGTTGAGATTAGAGGCACTGGATGTGACCAAATTATCATTAATGAGGCCGGATGGTCATCCAGGACCCTATATGCATCCATTTCCGTTTGCCAATGGGGCAACCCAGCGTGTGCAGAATGATTGTTTACACTGGTGTTTGCCAGGTCCCGTAGATACATGGAATGAGATACTATTAGAGGTCATAAAGAGATGGCAGAATCATCCAACAAGTGAAGAATGAGCCATAATGCCAGTACATTTTTTGTCTTTGTTCTGGATTGCTTGAAACATACGGGTGGTGCATGGTGGCGACAGTTTGAGGCCATGAGCCCACGGTTCACGACCTCATCAATCTTTTGCAGTATTATTCTTTCTGTCTGAAATACACAAACGATACCATCGTGGGGCATGTAAGTTTGGCATCCAAACGGAGGTGGCTAGCACCCCAAGTTTGGCGACAAACCCTTCTCTCTTCTGCCCACCTCTTTCTCATTTCTTGCTTTATGGAGTTTTTCCTTTGGAAAAAATTAAGGGTCTAAAACAACTGATGTAATTAAGTCAAACTAAGCATCCCAAAAAGAGAGAGCTAACTTTTTCTCAACGGTCAATCACAACCGCAAAATTTCCAGGTGGGGATCACTCTATGTGACTGACTCAAGGGCCCGATTGCTCAAGCATCCAAAGCAACTTTTGTGTATCTGAAACCTCCTAGTTCTGGTCCTAGCCCGGACATAAGGTCTTCTCTGTGCTTCAACAACTCCAGCTAGTCCCGCTAGCCCCGCTAGCAAAGCAAAATCCCGAAGCTTGCCTGCCTTCTCTTCGAAACTTCAAAAGCAAAAACAGTGTGTGGAGCATAACAAAACGCAATCGCCATCCTCAACCATAGAAAATTAACCGATGATTGATACTCCTTACAAAAATTAATGATATTTGTAAATAAATAATTAAAAAATGATAATTAGAGGATCTAAAGGCTTTATTTGGGTAATTACTAACCAGTGTTAATTGTGTCAACGAACTGAACGGAACTGAAGTAGCAAAGATAAACATAAACAGAAGCTCACAGTCACTGTTGGCTTAGGTAACTTCTCATGGCAGCAACACTCGCTTTCTCTCTCACCCTCTCCTCGGATCAACTGCAACCCCACCAAAGGCAACCTTTCATCTCTTTCTCTACAACTCGGAAACACCCATCTCTCTACTTCCTCACCAAACCTCACACTTTCATCTCCTTCTCTTCCTCTCCTCACACTTCTTCAACAAGTACAGAATTAACGACCCGTGGCGCCGCCACTTACTCCATTGTTGAAGAATCATTCAGAACAGGGCGGTTCTTGAGTAATGAAGAGCTTGAGAAGCTCAAAGATCTTCAAGATTTTAGCTTTCGTAAGGAAGTTCCCTCTGGGTCGTTGTGTATTCGGGTGATGAGGCCAGATGATATGGATGTTACTGTCAGGTTGCTGGCTGAGTCCTTTTCCGAATCCATGCTGTTTCCTGCTGGGTACGAGTCTTTCTTGAGGTTCTGGGTGAAGCAATATTTGATCGAGAGAAAAGCTGTGTTGCCACACGCTGTTACGCTGATTGGGTTCTATAGAGGGAAAGGAGATGAGGAGAAGGAGGAGAAGGAGGAGAATGAATTGGCTGGGACTGTAGAGGTATGCTTTGATAAACGGGGTGCTAATGCTTCTTCACCTACGCCCACTCCTCCCAAGGATTCTCCTTATATTTGCAATATGACCGTCAAGAAGTCACTTCGAAGGTATCATATCTCTGTGTTTTTCCCTTTGTGGTTATTTATAGTTGAAAGTTGCGTACTCTCTGATGTTGGGAATTCCGGTTTACGGTAAAAGAATTCTTAATTGTGAGTCAGCTTCTGCTTGCGTTTATTGAAATATTCACCTCACATCTGCATTTGGCTTCCAGGTGGCAACCAAGATTCTAATTCGTGAAGTTACTGTTCTATATAGCTTGTTTGTCTTGGTGACAAGAGATGGTGCCGACCTAATAAAATCTAGGCAACGACTTGTAGGATATGCTTTTGAGATTGAAAATTTTTTCTTGTATTCCAGCAAGAACGGGGTCTGATAATTGGTTTTTCCGGAACCTTGGTTCAAACTCAATGAGAAAAATTTGCATTCAAAAAGACTAGTTGAACAGGAGCGAAAAGCGGCAAGAGGCATCTATTTTGAGTCCATTCAGTGGACTGTGATGTTCTTGGTGGCGAGATTAAAAGCAGGACAATAGGATATTGTAGGTAGAACCACAGCAGTGAGTTTTATTTTACAAGGTAGAGAAAATTTTTTGAGTGAGCATGCTGCACTGATAGAGTACTTCTGCACAAGGATGTGACTTATGATGAATCGTTTACTGGTATACTTAAACATGCAGTTGCTCTATTTAATGGATTTCCATCTTTCTTACCAATGAATGTGTTGTTGCCAAGTTATACATAAGATGATATTTCCGTGATCATTATCATCATCATTGTGCAGCTTAATTTAGTCTGGTATACTTGAGGTCATAATACTTTTAGATTATGATGTGATCTCCTAAATCAGGATTATCTGTACTAAAATGCTTATTTAATACATAAATTCTGTCATGGAATTCCAGGAAGGGCATTGGTTGGAATCTTTTGAAGGCAAGTGAGGAACTGATTTCTCGGATGAATTGCACAAAAGAGGTGTACCTACACTGTCTAATGATTGATTCAGCCCCCTTCAACATGTATATTAAAGCAGGTTATAATGTTGTTAGGACAGATAGTATATGGATAGTATTTGTGCTGCAGAAACGCAAGCATTTGATGTACAAGAAGCTTTCACATGAAAAACAGATCCCCTTAACTCTTGGTGTATTGGCTTCTGACTCGGAACATTCCTCACAAATGGATATGCAGACTTAATGAAACATTCTAAGGTACACCACATACTATCAGCAATTTTTCTGTCATTAAAACTCATAATTGCTCTCTTTCTCAAAACTCCTCACCTAATATTCAAATATTGATTATACTTTTCTCATTGTGTTCCAGGTCCTTCAGGATATAGTTTACCCCAGGTTGTGGTTATCAGCCAATTCTGATACAGCCGTAAATCTGATAGTGCAACACCTCCTTTGTAATTTGTCATTTTATGGTACATACCTGTTATGTGATAGGCAATTGGCTTCAATATCTTCGATGGCAGTTTACAAACACACCTTTACTGTACATGTAAACGTACTTTTGAGTACATAGTTTTAATGTCTGAGATGGCAGAGTGGCTGTAAAGCTGATGAGAGAAAATGAATAACATGATAGCTTTCATTTTGGTAAACTGGCGGGTCCCCAGTAACTGGGGAGTATATAATGCACAGAAGTTGAGGTTGCTTGAAAAAGATATCCCAAAGCGAACTGCTCATAACTCCTTGTTATTTGTCATCCTTAGATGCCCTCCGTTCTAATTTGTAACTTAATAGGATGCTTGCTTCTCTTTTGCATGCTCGTGCTTGAAAATTATTGGCTCTCTACGCTCGGGCTTTACTTAATTAATTTTGTATGGATTTATTCATGTGCTCGGGGCTTCAGAATTGTATGGATTATCACTTGTGGTGTTCCTTTACACATTCCGCAATGAATGGTCTCTCGCTGCTCTCAGCACGAACACATCGTGATGCTAGGTTTGCAAGCATAGCTACAAATTCAATCTTGTATGAACTCTTGCGGTCATTCAATATATGCTTATTCAGAATTGATTGTAATGTAAGATTATAAGTGATTATCTTGATCATGGGAATGGATTGATTCTAATATTTTACACTGGTATATTTTATATGTATCGAATAGGATCAAATTGAGATAATGTTTTTATACTGATGGTTAAGAAAAACAAAGTCTCTTACCTGTAATATGACATATTAATACTCTTAATCTGAAGAGAATTATTATTAGCTGTGAATAATATTTTGTTATTTTGATTTATTATAAGGTGAGGTTCATGGTGGATCGAAAACCTGATGAATTGGATAATAACGATATCCATTATGCAAAATAATAATTGATTGATAGAATCCATATCTTGGTAAATAGAGATTAATAGAATCCATTTAGGAAGCATATAAATTTTCATGAGTAAAACCTGTAGGTCGACTGTTTTAATCCTAAGTATGAAATAAGTTAAGCAAAATCTAAATAAATAAATGCGATCAGTAATTATAATTTGATTTATTGGTTTTTCTAATTTTAACATGGAGAGTTTTGATATTCAATTTATCTATTAAAGGAATATAGTTATGATTTTTTAGTGAAATAATTCATAATTAATTGTGATAAAGATATCCTAGTTTGGGACAATCATCTTTATCATAATCGGAAGCTTGATATAATCCTGCGGTCCTTATTGTGTCCAACATGATATGGACTCTACATTATAAGTTACTATATATCAACTTGCCCACAAGGGATCACAGGTTATCATACAGGATAGTAGAAGACTGAGAAAAGAAAAGTAGTCAACAGATTTCAAGTTTTGTGCAAGTAGGTCACATTTAATTTAATGTCTAGTTTAAATTAATTTATTTCTTTTGCTTGTCCGTTTTTACATACATATGAATTTGGGGTCTTTTGCTAGCTAGGTGTATGTGAATGTTATGTACCTACAACTGGTAGCAGAGCAATTATGTATCTGAATCGGCATGCATATATTAATATGGTTTATTTTCTTTTTCCGTTTACATATTCTTTTGCTTTAGCTAAATCATGTCGTATTAGCCTTTTCTGGTTCTCTTTTTTGTTTTTTTCAATTAAAGTGCTGTAGAAAAGACTGATCATATTTCTTTTGTGGTTCACGATTCTTAATCAAAAAGGGCTGTGGAAAAGGATGATCATATTGTTTCTTTTGTGGTTCACTTTTTTTTTCCTTATGGCTAAGTCATTGAGATAATAAAATACATTTAAGGCACATCATCTTCTTCCACATCGGATGAGTTTTATTCTAAGATCAACCAGAAAATAATTAGAACTATGTAATAGTATACACTCTATCTGAATTAAATCTGTTTCTTTTAAGAATTAAACAATACACTCTCTATCTAAGTTAGATTTGTTTAATTTTAGAATTTGATAAGGTACTAAATATATGTTGCGTGAGTACTATATTTCCCATCGAAATTTTCTGGTCAAGATGTATAAGTATATAAGTTAAATGTAGCTCATGACTTATTTAATATTTTTGCATCTCAAATTCATAATGACATCATTCAATTCTCTTACCACTATTCTCACTCAAAACAAGTTGGAAGATCCTAATTATATTGACTGGAAAAGGAACCTTTATAATGTTTTAATTGCTGGATACAAGTTAGTACTCACTGAAATATGTCCTGAAAAACCTGGGGAAGGGGCTTCTCAAGAGGAGATCCAAGAGCACCAAAGGTGGCTGAATGCTGATGAGATGGCATGATATTATATTTTTCCATCTATGTCATATGTTTTGCAACATCATGAGTTAAACCATGGGGATTGCTTATGAAATTTTTTAAAATCTTAAAAAGATGTTCGGTGAATAGAATCAAGTAGCTAAATAGACAGCCATTAAAGCCCTTCTTAACACTAAGATGGCTGAAGGATTCCCTGTAGGGGATCATGTTTTGAAAATGATGAGCCTTTTGAATGAGCTAGAGGTCCTTGGAGCTGTAGTTGACAAGGAAACACAGGTTGAAATGATATTGCAGACTTTGCCTTCTAGTTTTCAAACTTTTTATATGAATTACAATATGATAAAATTGAATTTTTCATTGGAGAAGCTCTTGAATAAGCTACAAGCTATAGAGGCTATTATTCAACAACAAACTCCTACTGTGGAACTTAATATTAAGACTAGTTCTTCTAAACCGAAAGGTGGACATAAAAGAAAACTAGTTAAAAGAAAAAGACATTACAAGTCAAAATGCAGATGGAGTTAAGAAGCCAAAAGGCTTCTAAACCGAAAGGTGGACATAAGAAGAAAACTAGTTAATAAAAGAAAAAGACATTACAAGTCAAAATGCAGATGGAGTTAAGAAGCCAAAAGACAAGTGTTTTCACTGCAAGCAATCAGGAAATTGGAAGAAACAATGCCCAGTATATCTTGTGAACCTCGTCTCTCCGGATGCCTAATCAACGATACTGTTCAGCGAGAGTGTCCGATTTTGACCAGTTTGACCGAACTTGAACTTTGACCAGTGAGTTGTCTATTGACTCATAGGATGGACATAGTCATAAAAAACCTAAATGTGCATCTAAATGTCTTAGCAAGTGGTCTACGTCGAGTGTCGAGGTTTGAGTCAGTGGAAATCGATATTGATTGATTCCAGATCCGTTTTGAGTGACCGGGGCCTTTGATCCGAAAAACCAGTTTTGGGCATATTAGTTATTTTCCGGGCCCGATTAACCATTTTTTAGTCCAATTAATTATTTAAACCTATTTTTGATGTTTATTGGTTTTAAAACTTGTTTTGGCCCACTCATGGCATATTAGGCTTTTAAAACGTTTTAGTCAAGCCTTTCCGAGTTTTTGGGCCCGGGGTATAAATACCCAGCTTGACCCGACACTTCAACTTTCTAAGTATCAGAATCAACTAGCAGCCCATTCTCTCGCTCTTCTCTCCCTCTTTTCTCTCTCCCCTTTTCCCTCATGATAACACCATTAAAAATTCGTTGATTTTCTTCCAACAAAAACCACTAAGCATCAACCCTAACCACTTTCCTAACATTCCTAGACCGATTTCCACTGCTAGTTGTCGATCGAGGAGCTGTAATATGTTGTTCTTCACGTTTAGGGCACTTTTTGGGGATTCTATGACAAGTGCTCTAAATGTCCATTTCTTTAAACGATTTTTAGTTCCGATAGTCCCCAATCATTGTTGCTAAGTCAATTTGGTGGTTTTGATCTATCGAAAACGTCTCCTAATCCGTAGGTGAGTATTTTTCTGTTTAGTGATATTTTCGATAATTTTGGATGATTTGTGATTTTGATGGAATTGTTGATTATGTGTGTTTCTGATGTTTAGGTTAGTTGATTTGTGTGTTGTGGATTGAGAAACTCAATTGTGTGTTCGGGTGTGCTTACGACTGTGTATTCGGTTGGTTCCGTAAAAACCGAACCAATTTTTTTATTTTTTTACCAATAATTATTTTAAATTAAAAAAATCGATCAAAAAATTAATTTTTTTAATTTTTTCTTATTTTTCTAACTGAAAAAAGTTAAACCGACTGAATTTTGATTTTTAGTTATATTATTATAAAAAAATATTTAAATTTAAGATTTTGAAAAGGTATTAAATAAAATTAATAACAATTATAGAAAAAAAAGAACAGAAATTGAAAATAAATATTCTTGGAGGAAATATTGATTTTTTCCAAGAAATCGATGACATGAAGAAACAGCTGCAGAGAAGAGGAAGCTGCTGCTCTCCGTGAGATGCATGCCAAGGTTGGGAAAGAAATGAATTTCTGACCAAGATCCCGGTGGTTCTGCTGCTACTTCTCAAGCTAAGTAAAGAGGAAGTGGACTCCCGTTCAGTATTTGTTGGCAATGTTGACTGTTCATGCACCCGAGGAAGTACAGCAACATTTCCTGAAAAAAGACAGCCTCGATTTAATAAAAAATTACCTGTAACAACGATATGTATCTTTACCCATATCAAATCATAAATATATGCTGGGGCTTGGCAAAAAAGTACTTTAATCTAATATCAATATTATGTACTTTACTAAAGAGAAGGGAAAAGTCTATTTTCTTTACAAAATGGTGTTGAGGTGTTTCTTTCCCCAATCATCTATTATCGTAATTACATTATGTATGTGAGACCCCAAATTTTGAGTTCCAAAAATCCAGAAGACAGTGCAGATGAAAAAACGATTTTGCTCCGGAATGAAAGAATGTGTGATGACCGAAATTGGTAAGAGTGGTATGGTAGTTAATTCAGGTATAAATTCCTTTTAATCTAAGTAGTTATAGATAGATAATTGCCTTAGAGATTAAAATCCCTAAGAATAGAGGAAGATAATTAAAAAATTTAATTATCTGATAATTATTTTATTTTTAATAAAATCTTAAAAATAGTAATCATAATTCCATACCCATTCATTATAAATACTCACAAAAATTATTCAGAGAAAACATATAAAATTTGTATAACCCTGAAACCCTACACCTCCCTATAGCCGCCAAAATTCGCTGAAACTTTAAACTAGCATAACTCTCTTATCGTTCATCGGATCCCTGCAAATAATAGGTTGTTGGAAAGATCTCTTCATCCTCTTTCCAACCATCTTTGATTTTTAGTCAAGAGATTAGTATTTATTTCTCTAAAGATAAGTTGAAAATCGGCGGCGGAATTAGGTTTTTGCCAAATCTTCTTAAAATTCAAAATAACATAAATCTTTCATCGTTTGTTGTATCTCTGAAAATAATAGCTTGTTGGAAAGATCTCTTCATCCTATTTCCAACCATTTTTTTTTCTTGTTAGGAGGTTACTATTTCTTTCTCCAAAGATAAGTTGAAAATCGGCGACAGTCTTTTTTTTAGATTTCTACAGTTTTGTCTTCAGTTGATTTCTGTTGTTGTTTCACGTGTTCTTATGATTGCTTAACATCTATTCATGATGTATGATCATGAATTTATTTCTTTTAAACTTCTCTATGCTTAAAGTTGAAATTGTCCTATGCTCTACTTTTAGCGACAAAATTTGCATAGTTGATTGGAATGGTAATTCAGGTTGAATCTTGTTAAGGTCCTGACTATCATATCACACATCCAAGGGGGAGGCACCTGCAGCATCTGATCATTGGTTTCTGATAGGTTTGGTGAGTGGAATTGGTAAGGAAATAGGGTATTCAATTGATTATTGAATATACATGCTTAGTTTGTTTTCGTCTTTGCCTGGTGATAATATAGGTGGTTCGAAATTACCTAATAAAGGCAAAGGAGTAGTTTCTTGTTCAGAGAAAGGAGAGGTAGGATCTACGCCTCATCGGTTTCTCCAGAGACCCCTATTATTTTCTTGATGTTTTTGTTACCTGCCCCTGTTGTATTGCATGCGATTGGATTATAGGGTGAGAGTATGAAATTCGGAGTGAGATATGAATCTCATAGGCTATAACGAATCCCTAAGTTAGGTATTGAGTGCCTGGGTTGCATATGTTATATGAATTGAATATGCTGATTGTGTTCTGACATGATTTAGGATACCCTGTTGTGGTATTATGGTTTGTACTTTCTTGTGTGTGCTTGTATGTGTTTGTGTGTCAGGATCCTTTTTCGGTGGCCATTCTGGGTAAGCACTGATGCTCCTAGGGAGAGGAGAGTTTCTTACTGGTTTGGGAGTTGTATGGGTGGCAAACCCCAGCATGTGCGCGCTGGATATCTGTCCTTGTGAGACCGGAACCCTGTCCTTTCGAGGCAGGAAGCCCTTATCCTTGCTAGGTTTGGGACGCCCTAGCCTCTGTGTGGTTTGGGACGACTTGTCCTTGCGAGGCAAGATGAATTGGCTTACTGATTAGTTTGTGTGTTAACCATCTACCCTTTGTGCAGTAAGTCTTGGACAACACAGGTGGAAGGGGATGACCTTTCTTCTTCATTGCTGGGAGTAATCTGATGAGTTTTACCTGTCTGTGTACTTCTGATTTTTCGGAAGTGTTTGTAGTCCTCCCTCAACCATAGATTCGGCCCTAACCTCTTTTTTATTGATTCTTGAATTATATAATCCCCTTTAGTTGTTTAAGAATGATTTAATATGAATTGGGAGATTTGTGTTTAGGATGTCTGCAGATCTTATGATGCTATGACCCTACTGAGATTATTGTAATTTCATACCGTTGTTTTTACCATTTTTCAGGCTTAGGTACATCCACTGTTCGTGGTACAAGTGTGTGAGATCAAGGCTGCACGGCGGGGTGATATCGCATCACATTTACATACTTGTTTCTTGCGTATATAACATGAATGATTGGGCTACTTTCTGGTTTATTTTAAGAACCCTCGTTTTGCTTACTATTTCGGAAATATGTTGGAGGATTTCTTGCTGGTTAATTGGATCCCTATGGGACTTGTGTGTTATAAACCCAATGATTTAATCTATAGACTTCCGCTGATATTTTATTCACTCCGTATGTTACCAGAATGTGTGTCCAATATCATGCTCCAATTGTTGTTAAACTTTAAAATAAACATGCTAAAAGTCGGAAGTTAATGGTAAGCCTGGTGAGATTCAGATAGGTCCTAGGTGTCATTTAGGCTTATTTGGGTTTCACGGTGGTGATGACCTTACTAGGAGCAAATTGTAATAGTTAGGAATTGGGATTGTCACAGGTTTGTTAACGGAGCATGGTTTAGGGAATATAATTTGTTATATGCTAACTTATTTGTTGATTTTGGTGTTTGTAGGTAAGGACATGCACACACACTCACTCACTTAGGGGCTAATACCGAAAGTGAACTAATGCTAAAATGGGATTGATTTGTAAGATTTAAAAGATGAGAATGATAATCTGATGTGAATTTTGATCGTGTATGTTCTTATGCCTGGTATGCCATGATATGTTTCGGTGAGTGTTTGCTATGTTTCTTATCATTGCTGAGAATGTTTGTGTTGATTTATGCATGTTGCTGAGTGTCCCTATTTGACTCCTGTATTGCTGAATGTATATGTATGTGACTGCTGGTGTGTATTGTCGAATATGGATGTTGTGTGAAACCATGCTTGCTTAATGTTTGATGATGATTTCTGAGAGTATATATATATGAGTATTGATGTAATTGCCGAGAATACCTTTGCATGTGTGCATGAGATTTTCGAAAATTTGTATGTTGCTTTCCAGTATATACGTATCGTGCGGTGCACGCCTCTCCACCAGGTACCACTTCTGTTTATCATATTTAGTTATATGTTGAGTAATAAAGGTGTATTCATGTTGTATGGCATGCTCGAGGCTACAAAGGGACTAACTGGGTAGGTTTGAGGTTTAGGCTGAACAGCAACCCATAGGGTAGAATGAACTTGATACACATATTGAGCAGGAAGAGCAACTGATTTGCGATCTAGTTTACATCAGTTGTGCTGTACGTATGGGTTCGAATGTACTTGAAGTGGATCTAATTCCATTGGACATCTGAGAGCTGGATGTGATCTTAGGCATGGACTGTCTGGCGAAATATCAAACCCATATGGAGTGTTTCACCAAGCATGTGTGGTTCACTTTTCCTGATGCTGCCGAATACTGTTTTGAAGGTGATAGGCGAGTTGTCTTGAGGATGTACAAAAGATGTAGAGCGTACCTCGCGCACGTACATGATATTTCTAAAGAATCCTCAGATCTGGATTCTGTTCCAGTGGTTCACGAAATTCCAGAAGACATAGCCAGTCTACCACCAGCAAGGGAAGTGGAATTCGGTATTGAGCTAGTGCCTGGTACGAATCCGATTTCCATTCCTCCGTATCGTATGGCTCCTGCGGAAATGAAGGAACTAAAAACGCAATTGGAAGATTTGCTGGATCATGGTTTTATCTGACCTAGTGTGTCACCTTGGGGTGCACTTGTTCTGTTTGTGGAAAAGAAAGATGGTTCGCTGCGATTGTGCATCGATTATCGGCAGCTGAATCGTGTTACTGTAAAAAACAAAAACCCTTTTCCGCGTATCGACCACTTGTTCGACCAACTCCAGGGTGCAGCCGTATTCTCTAAGATCGATCTCAGATCTGGATACCATCAGCGAATTCTTGGATAAATTTGTGATAGTCTTCATCGACGACATTCTGATTTACTCAAAATCGGAAGAGGATCATGCTATGCACTTGCAGATTGTGCTTAAAATCCTGAAAGATCGACGATTGTTCGCAAAGTACTCCAAATGCGAATTCTGGTTACGCGAAGTTGGTTTCCTTGGCCATATTGTTTCCGCCCAAGGTGTGTTAGTTGATCCAAAGAAGATTGAAGCCGTGATTGCTTGGGAACCTCCACAAAGTGTGTTCGAAGTTCGTAGTTTCCTTGACCTAGCAGGATACTACCGTCGCTTTGTGGAGAATTTTCATCGCTTGCTGGACCATTGACAAAACTGACACTCAAGGGTGAGCCATTCGTATGGAACGAGAAATGTCAGAAAAGTTTCGAAGAGTTATAGAATCGGTTAGTTTCCGAACCTATCCTTACCCTACCTATTTGCGGAAAGGAGTATGTGGTTTACAGCGAAGCGTCAAAATCTGGACTTGGATGCGTATTGATGCAAGATAGGAAAGTCATTGCTTACACTTCCCGGCAATTGTGACCGCATGAGAGCAACTACCCTATGCATGATTTGGAACTTGCAGCCGTGGTGTTTGACTTAAAAATATGGCGACATTACTTATATGGCGAGACATGCCGAATCTTCACTGACCACAAAAGCCTGAAGTACCTCCTCACGCAAAAAGAATTGAATATGAGACAACGAAGATGGGTGGAGCTGATTAAAGACTATGATTTAATCATCGAATATCATCCTGGAAAGGCAAATGTTGTTGCTGATGCCCTGAGCCAAAAGTTTCATCCTCCTTCCCCATCAGTTTTGGCCTACATGCGCACCCATTACCTGCCGATGATGTTGGAATTGAAAGCTAACCGTGTGCATCTTGGCATCGATTTTTCTGGTTCGTTGTTGGCACGAATCGAAGTCGCACCTACCTTAATTGAAGAAATCCGGAATCAACAATTAGAGGATCCAAAATTTACTGAAATTCGGAAGCAACTTGCTGATGGTGTTGATGCCATAGTTCGTGATTTCAGAATATGAGATGACGAAGTACTAGTCTTCAGAAACCGGGTATGTGTTCCACAAAATGTTGATATTCGTAACCTTATTCTATCAGAGGCGCATAGTTCGAAGTTCGCTATTCATCCTGGAAGCACTAAGATGTACCGAGATTTGAAGGAGCAGTATTGGTGGCCAAACATGAAACGTCACATTGCTGAATTCGTTGCCCGATGCCTCGTATGTCAACAAGTAAAGATCAAACATCAAAGACCCACTGGTCTACTTCAGTCACTTCCGATTCCAGAATGGAAGTGGGAGCACATCACAATGGATTTTGTGACTGGTTTGCCTAGATCGCAGTGAGGATATCACATCACACATCCAAAGGGGAGGCACCTGCAACATCTGATCACTGGTTTCTGATAGGTTTGGTGAGTGGAATTGGTAAGGAAATAGGGTATTCATTTGATTATTGAATATACATACTTAGTTTGTTTTCGTCTTTGCCTAGTGATAATATAGGTGGTTCAGAATTACTTAATAAAGGCAAAGGAGTAGCTTCTTGTTCAGAGACAAGAGAGGTAGGATCTACGCCTCATTGGTTTCTTCAGAGACCCCTGTTATTTTCTTGATGTTTTTGTTACCTGCCCTTGTTGTATTGCATGCGATTGGATTATAGGGTGAGAGTATGAAATTCGGAGTGAGATATGGATCTCATAGGCTATAACGAATCCCTGAGTTAGGTATTGAGTGCCTGGGTTGCATATGTTATATGAATTGAATATGCTGATTGTGTTCTGACATGATTAAGGATACCCTGTTGTGGTATTATGCTTTGTACTTGCCTGTGTGTGCTTGTACGTGTTTGTGTGTCAGGATCCTTTTCCGGTGGCCATTCGGGGTAAGCGCTGATGCTCTTAGGGAGAGAAGACTTTCTTACTAGTATAGGAGTTGTATGGGTGGTAAACCACAGCATGCGCGTGCTGGATATCTGTCCTTGCTAGGCCGGAACCCTGTCCTTGCGAGGCAGGAAGCCCTTATCCTTGCGAGGTTTGGGATGCCATAGTCCGTGTGTGGCTTGGGAAGACTTGTCCGTGTGTGGCAAGACGACTTGTCCTTGCGAGGCAAGATGAATAGGTTTACTGATTAGTTTGTGTGTTAACCATCTACCCTTTGTGCATTAAGCCTTGGACAACACAGGTGGAAAGGGATGGCCTTTCTTCTTCATTGCTGAGAGTATTCTAATGAGTTCTACCTACCTGTGTGCTTCTGATTTATCGGAAATGTTTGTAGTCCTCCCTCAACCATATATTCGGCCCTAAGCTCTTTTTAATTGATTCTTGAATTACGTGATCCCCCTTAGTTGTTTAGGAATCATCTAATATGAATTGGGATATTTGTGTTTAAGATTTCTGAAGATCTTATGATGCTGCGACCCTTCTGAAATTCTTGTAATCTCATACCGTTTTTTTTATCATTTTTCAGGCTTAGGTACGTCCACTGTCTGTGGTACCAGTGTGTGAGATCAAGGCTGCGAGGCGGGGCGATATCGCATCACATTTACATACTTGTTTCTTGCGTATATAACATGAATGATTGGGCTACTTTCTGGTTTATTTTAAGAACCCTCGTTTTGCTTACTATTTCGGAAATATGTTGGAGGATTTCTTGCTGGTTAATTGGATCCCTCTGGGACTTGTGTGTTATGAACCCAATGATTTAATCTATAGACTTCCGCTGATATTTTATTCACTCCGTATATTACCAGAATGTGTGTCCAATATCATGCTCCAATTGTTGTTAAACTTTAAAATAAACATGCTAAAAGTCGTAAGTTAATGGTAAACCTGGTGAGATTCAGATAGGTCTTAGGTGTCATTTAGGCTTATTTGCGTTTCACGGCGGTGATGACCTTACCATAAGGAAATTGTAGTAGTTAGGAATTAGGATCGTCATAATGTATAAACATTTTTACAACAAAAGATAAGCACTATAATCAACAAACAAAATAATTACAGTGAATTATAAAATTACAAAAGATAATAATATTATTCTTAAAACTCAAAAGTCATACTTATATTATGATTATGAAAAATCTAAGTCTTGACTTTAGTGGAGTACCTACAATGCAAATTTTTTTTTTCTATTAGATAGATATCAAATACCATAATTTTGAATAAATTAAACTTTACTTGATGTATCTAATGGATATAAGATTTGAAATTAGACTTCATTGACAGATTAGCCAAATCTGAAAACAAAAGAAGATTAAATCATTATTTTACACAAAACTAAAAATTATATATAAAAAGTACTGACATAAAAAATAAATACCATCTTCATTCTTTTCCACTTCAACCAATGATTCTTCATGATCCATAGGAGTATCAGTTGCTCGGTTCCAATCCTGAATGCAAATAAGTGCTTGGATAGTCTTTGGTGTCAAAGAGCTCCTAAAGGAATCAAGCACTCATCCCTTTATGCTGAATGTTGATTCAGATGCAACTGTTGATATTGGAACATCCAATGTATCTCGAGCCAATGATGAAAAAATAGGAAATCTTGGTGCATTTATCTTCCACCAAGATAATATAGCAAATTCCTCGGTATCTTCTTCAATATCCTCACCAAGAAACTTCTCTAATTCTGTTTTGGTCACATTGGTTCTATATTCACCTTGCTTCATCTTTTTGAACATTATTTTCATCTCCATTTTTTTTTTCTTCCTTCTGTCCCTATTATGTTATGGAATCCCATCCACTTAATGATTAGAAATGTCAACTAAAAATGAGGAAAGATCTCCACTGGTTTGACAAGTATGTTGATTATGAGATTGAAATGGTGATAATTGGTGATTATAAACTTCAAATAGGTCATATATAGCCTTTCTAACCTTATCCCATATATAATCTCCCAAAATATCCCCGTATACTTGATTCAATGAAAATTCAACGAATTCAAACTTATAAAGAGGATCTAAATTGCTGCAACATAAGTGATCATATTGCATTTTTCAATATCATTCCAATACTTATCAAACTTCAACTTCATATTTTGTGCCATTATGCTCAAATCTTGATCTAGCTAGCAACCCAATGGTTTAAACTACGCAGCACAACCATTATCTCAACAAAATAGGAATTATATGTCACATAAGATGTTCCAGAAATAAATACAGTCAAATCATTAAAATTGGCTAGACTATCACATAATTTTCTAGCACTAGCCCAATCATCCACGTCTGGAATACCTAGCCAAACATCATCTACGTTTCTATCCCAATCAATCCCTTCTAGGTCATATTTAAAATTATTATCTACATCTTTGAACCTCTCAAACACATTTTCATACTTACAAGCTGATTTTAACATCATGTGGGTTGAGTTCCATCTAGTAGGTACATCTAAACATAATTGAGTTTTTGTTTCCAATCCCTCTACCTCAATGCACTCTTTGAATTTTTGCAATCTCGATGGAGACGAATTCTATACACTACTTTTCTTGCACATTTCAAACCATCATTGACAATAAGATTTATAATATGAGTAATACACCTGATATGTATGTATTTATATCCCAATATATTGCCCTTGTACTTTCCAAGCTTCTTTTTCAATGAATTGACAGCTACATCATTTGAGGATGCTTTGTCTAATGTTACATTGAACACACTATTAATTTCCCGCTCAACTAAATATTTCTCTAGAGCTGCAGCTATCTTTTTCCACTTATGACTTCCTATAGGATAGAAATTCAAAATCAGCTTCCTCAACTTCCCCTTATTATCAATGAAGTGAGCAATAACACTCATGTAGTTAATTCTTTGAACTGAAGGCCAAGTATGTAAAGACCCAAATCTCATATTTTAAAATTTGCTCATAATGGGACCCTTACCGCCATGAAACCCAAACAAGTCCGAACCAGGACCTATCTGAATCCCATAAGACTTATCCATCTTGTTTCAATTTTAGCAAGTTAATTTCTTTAAGATTTTAAAGTTTGGAGCATGACATTGGACAAATATTCTGGTACCATACGGAGTGAAAAAAACATTAGTGGAAGTCTTTAAATTTAATCAATGAATCCATAACACACAAGTCCCATAGGGATCTAAATATCCAGCAAATACCCCCCAACATAGTTTGGAAACAACAAGCAAAGGAGGAAACTTGAGAAACTAGAAAAATAGTCCAATCAATGATCATATTGTATGCGCAAGCAATCAAGGAGACAAAAATATGCAAATGTGATGCGATATCACCCCGCCGTGCAGCCTTGATTCTCACACCCTGGTTCCATGAACAACAAATGTACCTAAGCCTGAAAAATTTGTGAAAATAATAAGATGAGATTACAAGAATCTCAGTAGGGTCACAACATCATAAGATCTACAAAAATCTTAAACAAACATCTTCCAAACAACATCAGATCATCCCTACACATCTAAGGGTATCACGTAATTCAAGAATCAACCAAAAGGTTAGGGCCGAAACTAAGGCTGAGGGTGGACTACAAACACTTTCGAAAATCAGAAGTACACAGGCAGGAAAAACTCATCAATCATCTCGGCAATAGGAAAAGGCCATCCCCTTCCACCTGTGTTGTCCAAGGCTTCGCTGCACAAAAGGTAAAAGGTTAGCACACAAGCTAATCAGCAAGCCTATTCATTCTGCCACAGACAAACAAGGCATCCAAACCACATAAGGATAAGGGCATCCAAACCACATAAGGATAAGGACATCCAAACCACACAAGGATAAGGGTATCTTGTCACATAAAGACAAGGCGTTTAGCCACACAAAGACCAAGCATCCATCGTGTGCAAGCTGGGGATTACAACCCAAACAACTCCCATACAAATAAGAACCTCTCCTCTCCCAAGGAGCATCAGCGTTTATCCTAAATGGCCACCAGAAAAGGATCCTAACACACAAACACGTACAAGCACACACAGGAAAATACAAAGCACAATACTATAATAGAGCATTCTCAATAATGTCAGAACACAATCAATATGTTCAATGCACAGAACACATGAAAATTAGGTACTTATAACCTAACTCAAGGGTTTGGTATTGCCTAGAGGATCACGTCTTGATCCGCAATTCAAACATACTCACTACAGCATATGCACATACACTTATCATACATGTAGGTATCAAAATTAGCAAGCAAACAATAGAGATCAATAAAGAAACTGATGAGTAATAGATCCTACCTCTCTTGTCTCTGAACAAGAAGCTATTCCTTTGCCTTTATTTAAGGGATTTGAACCTCCTATAACATCATAAGGCAAAGACAAAACCAAACTAAGCATGCATACTCAATAACCAAATGAATACCCTATTTTCTTACCAATTCCACTCACCAAACCTAACAGAAACTAGTGATCAGATGCTGCAGGTGCCTCCTTTTTGGATGTATGATGTGATAGCCAAGAACTTAACAAGATTTAACCTGAATTACCATCCCAATTAACTATGAAAATTTCGGCACTAAGAATAGGGCACAAGAAAAATTGCAATTTCATGCATACAAGGTAATAGGGTTTCTAGTTCATGTTAACAAGGAAGGATTAGGTGTTTGTAACATGTACAACCAAAAGAAACAAGATCAAAATTCAATAGGTTAATCAGTTGATTAAGATAGGCAACAAATAGGGCAAAGGTAGGGCAAAGGTAGGGCATACTGATTTCATGAATAGGGAAGATTCACAGGATTATTTATGATTTTACACCATGAATGGATTCAAAACAGTCATAAGAACAAGAGGAACAACAACAGAAATCAATTAAAGGCAGAATCATAAAATTTTGAAACCTAATCCCGCCGAATTACGACCTAAATTACTACAAAGAAAAACTAACCTCCAGAAAAAAAACCCAAGATGGTTGGATAGAGGACGGAAAGAGCTTTCCAACAAGCTATTATTTGTAAGAATCCGACAAACGATGAGAGAGTTATGCTATTTTGAAGTTCAAGCAGATTTCGGCAGCAATAGGGAGGTGTAGGGTTTTTGGTTGGACGAATTTTATATATTTTCTGTGTAAGGTTTAAGTGTGGCCAGCTTCCTCTTTATATAGGGTGGTTATGGGATTAGATTAAAGTAATATGATTATCAGAATTAAATTCTATAATTATCCTCCCTTAATTTTAGAGATTTTATTTTCTAAGGTAATTATCAACCAATAAAGAATTAAATCTAAGGGAACTAAAACCAGAAATAATTACTGGACATTCCATACCAATTTGGTCATCACACATCCTTTTCTTTATGGAAAAAATGGTCTTTTTACCTGCACTGGCTTCTGGACTTCTAGGACTCAAAATTCAGGGTCTCACAAAATATAAGTTGTATTGCATACCCTATGACAATTTTCTTTCAACAACTGTTTTAAATATTTCTTCTTATCTACATAAAACTGGTAACAATCCTTTGTAAAAGCACTTACCAATAATTATACTCCCTGGTTGTACAATCCTTTTGAAACTCTCCCATACTTTTGATCGAGGCCTATGTTTATCTATTTTACCATTAGGTGTCTTATGTAGACTATCCTGATCTTGATCTCCTGCTCATTGGTATGAATAGCAAAAGCATCAACTACTGCTGGCTGGTTGGACTATGATGATAGTCCAGGCAACGTATTATTCTCTTTTGTGAGAGAATAATGGATGACTGAACTCTCCATCTCTAACAAAAATAAAACACTTATCATAATGAAATACTAATCAATTAGTAATAAGAAAGATAATTAAATGTGTTATTATTTCATCTATATTAAACAAAATTAAAAATTACAATCATATTTGTATCAATTAATCAAATACAAAAAAACCTTCGTATACACTAAAATCCAAATAAACTCCTAGAATCCACCAAGTTCACGTGACTTGCTTCAGTTATAAAGTTGATAGACCATGATTAATTGAGAATATCTCAACTCATTAATCTAAAAATAATTAAGAATAATTAAAAATAATTTTAAAAATCCATATATAAGCAAATTAAAAAAAATATAATAAAATTGCATAAAATACTATAATTTTGTTTGTCGTGTCATGCTTATATGAAGAGGTAATATATCCTAGTCATTGCATTTTCTCGTCCTTAAGTGAAGGCCACGCTCAAATTTTTTGTTTGTCTTCAAATAATCTAATTCTCAATAAAATGAATGATACAACCTCACAGCTCTTAAGTCTTAACACCCTTCTGTACATGCTAACAATGATAGAACATAATGATTTATCATAATAAAGAGTAGCATACAAACTCTCCTAGTTCATTCCTTTACTGTAAGTAATTATATTTTTTTTATACAATTCAAAAATAAAATTTATTTTTTTACTAAAAGTAATTTAATACAACTAAAAAATAATCAAAGAAATTTCTTATTTTCCAGATTAAGAAGTCAACTTTAGCAATAATATTCCAAAGTATGAACAAAAATAATTGATAGAAGACATCCATAAAAATAAACGAATACAAGTGTGGTTGAGTACTCACCCAAGTTGAAACTCCTTAAAAGAACCTTTTACCCAGGTACCCACGTAAACCTATCATAGAAAAAATGATAGAAAAAATACAATGACAAAAAAATTATTAATCCAACTAATGTTAATAAATAAAAAAAAATTCTCAGTATATTGAAGATAATCTTGCCGAAATGAGAATCAGTGATTTTTTTAGAAAAAATAATCAAAAATAAAAATTTGAAAGTCAGGTAAATGGGATTTGGGTAATTAGAGATCAATTTGAGGAGGGACGGAAGCTAAGAAAATGTAATTCTTTATCATCAAGTGTTTAGTGTTTAAAAGAAGATCATTCTATTTTGGACTGTGCTTGATGATTGGTGTTTATTCTCACTATCACCGTGAGAATATGATGAATCTTTGAGAAGAAGAGTAAAAATTGTCAAGGAGCGACAAGAAGTATAGGAGATTGAAGGTTCGGGGGGAGAAATCATTGTAGTGAAGAGTATAGGATGCTTCGTTGAGAATGAGAAATAAAAAAAGTGTAGAAAGCGGCACTGCAGCAAAAAGAAATGAAACAATGTAAAGAAAACTAGGGTTTGTTGATAATGCAAATAAAATAATAACTAATAAGTGTTAAGGTTCGGCTCGTAATCGGTTATTCAGTTTACAAAATAATAAACCGACAAAAATTGATTAAGTTATCGGTTATCTAATAAACCCGAAATTTATGAATTTAACTTATCCTAAAACCAACTGAAATCGATCGAAAATTTTTGGTTTTGGTTTGATAAAGTCAGTTCGGGTATTTTACACACCTTTAGGTGTGCTTGAGTGTCGATTCAAAGTCGTGTGTGGTTTGTGCAAGGTTTGGGCGTTTCACCTATCAGTTGGTTTTCTGGAATCCTGAGTTGCGAGCATGTTGTTAGTGTGAGATGTGTGCTAGTGAGCGTACCATTGGGGTCACTAGGGTTTCATTTTCAATTTCAAGTGCTTTGTCGATTTTGTCAGTTTTTTATGCTTCTGTGCTTGTGGTTCAATTTGTGTGTTTAGGAGGGGTTGGTGTGGTCGATAAGGGAAAAGGTATTGCCGCTGAGTTTTTTCGCGTGTCAAGAGGTGGGAGTTTATGTTTCATTTACGTATACGAAATCGTTTTGTGTTTTTGATCTAACATACGATAATTGCATGGTTTTTAATGGAGGCTGTAAATATGATGTGTTTGACGAGCATCTTAGCTACATGAACTTCTTCCCATGTTTTGAATGCATGATCTATGTAATTGAACTCCTATTCATGTTGATTATGTGCGCGTGCATGATAATTGGGCATGTAGCCCATGGTGAGACTCCATTTATGTGACTCGTGGTAATACTATGTGTTGTTCATGTTGAGCCCTTAATTGAGTGTTTGGAATGTTGTGAGTTACTTTTCATTACCGAAAAACCATGGTAAGGTTTGCCGAGGGTTCCAGCGAGTTTTAGGAGCGTTTCAGGTCGCATACCCCTTGGGAAGGGGTACATGCCCTTGCCTATTGTAAAGAGCCTGTGTACTATTTTGGATAGAATAGTACATGACCTATTTGGGAGGGTACACGGCTTGTACCTAGGCCGTGTGCCAGTACAATGGCTTCCTAGACATGGTACACTACCGAGTGCTAGACCGTGTACCTGTACACAGCCTCCCCTAGTAGAGAACACGACTGTCTAAACAGAGGCCATATACTCCTCTGTTGCCCCTACCCATTTCAATTCCGATGACCTTGTAACCATTTTGAAGACCCTCGCACCCTTCTCATAACTCGTGTACACCATTTTGAGACCCTTAAACCTACCCTAAACCATTTCAACCCCAATCAAACGTCAAATAATACCCAAATCGATCCCACATGAGTGTCCTTCATGGTGATTATTCACATTACATGCATTATGGGTTTCCTATGTAAAAATTATCTATGTGTGTTCTTAGGAAATTGGAATTGATGATTATTGTTTAAGTACATGGAATCCCAGATTGAGGGGAATATTGCTTACCAATGGGTGTTGTATGGTTAGACTATGTATATGTGTGCCTGATGTGGACTGTCTCCTAGCAAACTATATGTTATATATATTTATATATTTATATATTTATATATTTATATATTTATATATTTATATATAGGTGGATTGTGATTGCGTGTGATTGCCTAATTTCTCCAGTTTCGGATAACATTGGCAATAAGGGACTTATATGTATTTTGAAACGAAAAATTAACTACCAGTGGACTTTTGGTTTCCCTTAGCACCAGGGATTCTGAAGGTGCTTTATAATCCACCTTGATAGGTTTTAGGGCATAGTATCCCGCTTGATAATGTGATGTATTGAGAGTTTATGAAACCTATTGGGTTGGTATATGTTGCATAGTATTTTACAAAACATGCATTGTGCTTACTTACTTGTTAAACACTTGAGTGCATGTCTAGTACGTATGGATAAAATCAATATTTAAATATAACTTCTTTATACTTGGTTTTCCATATGCCTCTATCCCATCAGATGTGCTTATGACACTGTAACTCCTGAGGTCTTTTGATCTCACCTCCTCTTGTTGATCTTTTCAGGACTAGTTAGTTTGAGGTCGAGTATTCTTAATATTGGTCATAGTGTTGGACTAATACACTTATATGTCTTGGAAAATCGATATGTTTGTGCTTTTGGACATTTTGACACCTTGTTGATATACATGCTTATGTTGGTTTATGGTTTTTGATATGGACCCGTTGTGGGCTTGTTTTCCGATTAGACTTTATTTAAGCAGGTATGACTCGTATTTTCATTATGTTATGAGATGCGTACCTTGGGCACTTTTTGTGTGGATCTATATGAGACTTGTGAGTATGGACTCTTGTGTTGCATGTTTGGGGCCGTGTGGCCTGTTGTGTGTGATTTAAAGTTTTCCGATGAATGTGTGTGCATACTCCATTGTTCGTTTTAGGCCGGGTGTATTGTTTGATGTTCCATGTTCCTTTTTAAATAAAAGATTCAAATTTATATATAACTTTGGGATTTTAGATTTGTTAAGTTAACGAGAGCCTTGTGTAGTTTCGATGGATCCACATGTTGGGTTGATTGGGACTACACGACGGTGAGGGTCCATTTACTGGGAACGGTTCCTCACATATTTAGCAAAAAAAAATAAGCAAGGGGTTTCAGGAAATACACAAGCTTAGTAAAGAATAGATTTGCATAATTCTTGCAGATGGAAAAAGAGTTTCAGTTGAAGAAGTAGGGAACATTAGGATTTCTTTTGGTAGTGATAAATTTTTAATTCTAAAGAATGCATTATATGTACCTTCCATTAGAAGCAATTTAATTTTTATTTCTTGCTTATTGAAGTATGGATATTCTGTTTTATTTGATAATAACTTAGTTATTGTTAAAATAAATGATCAGATTATTTCTTTGGATATAGTAATGCATGGTCTTTTCATATTAGAAATATTGCAAGAATTACAACAATCTAATAAACTAAATACTATTAATCTAACCGACAAAAGAAAATATTCTTTTGAGTGGAATAAAACTTATCTATGGCACTGGCGTCTAGGTAATATAATTTTAAATACGATTTTTAGGTTGATTAAAGATGAACTTTTAAGTTCAATAAAAGTAGAGGCATTACCAACATATGAATCCTATTTAGAGGAAAAAATGACTAAGAGACCTTGTGAGACCTTGATACTTAGTGGGTTAGATGTCCTAGAAGTGCGTACGACAAAAATGGCACCTAGGTATCGGTACAGCTGAAATGACCATTTTGTCCCTGAAAAAATGAATGCGTGATAGCCTAAAATGGTTGTTGTCGAATATTTCCTATTTTAATTATAATATTTTAATTATCCTTAAATTTTATCCTTTTTTATCCAAAGTATTAGATAATTCTTCATTTTAAATAAGAGTTATTCTTTTAATAAAATTATCATTTTAATAGAATTATCTTTTAATCCTATCTTATCCTTCTAAGGTTAAAAGTAGGGAAAATTAATCCAATGAAACCTTATAAATTAACATGGCCGGCTACTCTATCTAGCATACCTAAATCTCCTTAATTTTTCTAGAAATACACCATTTTCTTTCCCTCTTGCTTGGGAAATTTACCTCCTTCCTTATCCTAGCCGAAATTGATCATCCTTCATCAGATTTCTGCGTATAATAACTCGTTGGAATCCTCTCTCTGTGTTGCTTTTTATTATCTTGAATTCACAAGAAAAAGGTTAATTCTTCTCTTTTAATATTTCTGCCGAGTTTTCTCTAGAGTTTGTGTGCTGAAATTCCTATTCCTTTTTCTGTTCCTACTAAATCTTATTCTTCTTAATCGTATGAGTGCTTGACACCTATTCCTCTTTAACTTTCATGAAATCGTAACCTCTCCTTATGTATATGATTAAAACTGGCAACCCTAGTTCATATACCCTATGTGTGTTGAAATATATATCTTGAATTGAGATGAATAATCAGGTTGATTATTGCTGAGTTCTTAGCCTTCACATCATGCATTCAAGGGCAAGATATTGTTGCATCTGGTTCATTTGGCTTTGGTAAGGTTTTGGTAAGAATCTTAGGATGCCTTCTATTTTTGATTTTGTATCATATTGCTTAGTATTGTGTTGTCTTTGCCTTATGATTGTTTAGGAGTTCCTAATCCTATTGATAAAGGAAAAGGGATAGCATCTGATTCCGACACGTGAGAGTTAGGATGTATACCTCATCGGCTTCTCCAGAAATCCTTTTGCCTATTTATTGATTTTTGTTTGATCGCTAAATGTATACATGCTTAAATTCGGTTGTCTAATGATGTACTAATGCTTGTGGTTTGTATACCTATACTATGTGGAATTTCCAAAATTTTTTAGGGCATGATGTGTGCCTATTTCGATGATGGTATTGTGTGATGGATTGTGTATTGTGCTTGATTTTGTTTGAGGATACCCTCCTGGATTTCAGTGTGCTTGTACATGTTTGTGTGTCAGGATCCTCTTTCAGGTGGCCGTTCAGGGTAAGTGACTGATGCTCCTAGAGAGAGGAGAGGTACTTACTGGTATGGGAGTTGTATGGTGATTATTCCCAGAAAGTGCACACTGAATGCCCCTATGACGGTTCAAGTCCGGACATGGGATGCCCTGTATCTCAGTTCTAGTCTGTGTGGCAAGATGCATTGTATGCCGGTTCGATTCCGGACATCAGGATGCGCCTTATGCCAGTTCAAGTTTGGACATAGTTATGTGTGAAGGCCTGTTGTTTGTGCTTATAATTCAATGAGTTTTGGCCTTTATGTGTTCTGTGTTTGTTTGCTGGTTATGTTCATGGTTGAATAGATTTCAGCTCTACGTATTTGTGTGTGCTTTCTGATTGTTTAACCCCCTATTAGTATATACATTGATCTTATGTTGATTGGGATATGTTTGATTGAGTTTCTGCAGATCTTATGATGTTGTGACCCTACTGAGATTTTTGTAATCTCACCTTTTTATTTTTCCCTTTCTTATAGGCATAGGTTTGTGCTTTCCTGTTGGTACCAAGGTGTGAGACCAAGGCTGCACGACGGAACGATTTGCATCTCATATACATTGAACATACTTGCTGGTTTTGTTTGCATATGTTCCCTTATAAGTAACTATCTTTCTGGTTTTGATTTCTATCCTTTCCCTTCTTGTTCCGAAATTATGATATGAATAGATGTTGATGTTTTGAGATTTCTTTGGGACTTGTGTGTTATGTTTCCACTAGTTTTAGAATTTGTATAAGTCTTCCTATGATGTTTTCTCTCACTCCGTATAAGCCAGAATATTGCTTAATGAATTTACGTGCTCCAACCTTTGAAAGTATATGAATGAACTAATAAAATTGAAAAACAGTATGACTTGAGCCTTGTGGGATTCAGATGGGTCCTTGCGAGGGCTTGTTTGGGTTCTACGACGTTAAGGGTCGTTATAGGTTGGGTTTGGATCCTTACAAGTTTGGTAGCGGAGCACGGTTTATATGTTTATATTATTTGCTTGATTTTGTGTTTAATTCTTGAAGTATGCACATATGATTCTTAGTTTGGTTATGAATGATTAGGACTTAGAAGTGTGAAAGCATGATTATAGGATTCGCATGCATGCATGTTGATATATGAAGTTAATTGCTGCTTACGCATGTTGTGCCTACTTGATTGTATGATTTGATGAATTTCTTGCGTATATCTCCTTTTAATTAATCATGTACCTTGATGGGATTTAAATTTTTGTTTTGATGTGTATGTTACTGTGCTATTTTGTTGTGTGTGTTAGTGTGCCTTTGTGTATAATTGCTGAGTGTTTCTTGCTGTGTTATTAGTGATTTGCCAAGTATTGATGTGTGTTTGTGTGTATACCAAAATAACTGTGTATGCTTGCTGTGTTTTTGTGTTTTTGTGTGCATGTTTATGTTTTATTTCCAGCATATGCATATCGTCCAGTGTATGCCTCTCGACCAGGTACCATTCTCTTTTATGTGTTTGTGTTTTATATTAGAAAATTATATCGTATGTGTGTATGTTTAGTATGGCAAGGTTGACTAGGAAGCAGAGTGGGGCAACAAAAACATGGTAGGTCCATAACCCTTAGTTCTTGAGCAGAAATTTTGAGGACAAAGTTTTTATAAGAAGGGGAGGATGTGAAACCTTAATCCTTAATGGGTTAGATGTCCTAGAAGTCCATATGTCAGAAATGACACCTAGGTATTGATACAGCTGAAATAACCATTTTTCCCTGAAGAAATGAATATGTGATGACCTAAAATGGTTGTTGCTGAATATTTTCTATTTTAATTCTAGTATTTTTATTATCCTTAAGTTTTATCCTTTATTATCCAAAGCATTAAATAATTCTTCCTTTTAAATAAGAATTATGCTTTAATCCTATCTTATCATTCTAAGCTAAGTAAGGAAAATTAATCTAATGAGACCCTATAAATTAACATGGCCAACTACCCTATCTAGCACACCTAAATCTCTTTTATTTTTCTAGAAATACTGTGAGACCCCGAATTTTGAGTCTTAGGAGTCCATAAGCCAGTATAGGTGAAATGACCATTTTGCCTTTGAAGAAATGGATGTATGATTGCCAAAAAATGGTATGTAAGGTCTAGTAATCATTTCTTGTTTTATTTCCCTTTGATTTATTTCCTTATTGGTTTAAAATTACCTTAGGAGACAAAATTCTTAAAATTAAGGAAAGATAATTCTAGAATTTAATTATGATGATTATATTCCCTTTTCTAGCCTTTAAAGTAGGAAAATTAATCCTATAAACATCCTACATAAAGAGTATCCGGCCACACTTGTCCAGACACACAAAAACACAAAAAATTCGTCAAACATCAAACCCTATTACTGCCGAAATTTCCTTGATCTTCATCCTATCATAAGTCCCTCATCCTTTGTTGAATTTCTGCAAATAATAGCTTGTTGGAAAGATCTTCCCATCCTCTATCTAGCTATCTTTTCTTGGTCATTAGAAGGTTAGTTCTTCCCTATCGAAATTCAAATCGTAATTTATAGGTCTTGGTGCCGAAATTGTGTGATTCTTCCTTCAATTGATTTCTGTTGTTGTTCCTTTTGTTCATATGATTATTTGGCATCCATTTATATTGTAAAATCATGAATTCATCCTTTGAATCTTCTCTACATATAAAATCGGCATGCCCTACCCTTTTGCTTTATTGCTACTGATTTTGATCAATTGATTAACCTGTTGGTTTCTGATCTTGTTCCTTTTGATTGTATATATTATTAACACCTAATCCTTCTTTGTAATCATGAAATCACAACCTTATACTTTGTATGCATGAAATCGCCATTGCCTTGTGCCCTATCTTTAGTGTCAAAATTTGCATAGTTAATTGAGATGATAATTCATGTTGAATCTTGTTAAATTCTTGGCTATCACATCACACATCTGAGGGGGAGGCACCTACTATATCTGATTATTGATTTCTGATAGGTTTGATGAGTAGAATTGGTAAGGAAATAAGATATCTACTTGATTATCATGCTTGGTGTGGTTTTGTCTTTTCTTTATGATAATATAGTTGGTTTAGATCCCTTGAATGAAAGCAAAGGAATAACTTCTTATTTAGAGACAAGAGAGGTAGGATCTATGCCTCATCGGTTTCTTTAGAGATCCTTGTTGTTAGCTTGTTGATATTGGTGCATATACTTATTGATGATTGTATACGCATATGTTGGATAGTGTATGCTAGAATTGCAGATTGAGATGTGATCCTCTAGACAAGACCAAACCCTTGAGATAAGTTATGAGTGCCTAATTTTCATGTGTTGTGTGCATTGAACATGCTGATTGTGTTCTAACATGATTGAGGATGCCTTGTTGTGGTATTGTGCTTTGTACTTACATGTGAGTGCTTGTGTATGTTTATGTGTCAGGATCCTTTACCGGTGCCTAATCGGGGTATGCACTGATGTTTTGTGGGAGAGGAGAGGTTCTTACTGGTATGGGAGTCGTATAGGTGGCAATCCCAGCATGTGCATGTTGGATGCCTAGTCCTTGTGTAGCTAAACACCTTGTCTTTGTGTGGCAAGATGCCCTTATCCTTGTGTGGCAAGATGCCCTTATCCTTGTGTGGTTTGGATGCTCTTATCCTTGTGTGGTTTGGATGCCCTTGTCCTTGTGTGGCTTGGATGCCTTGTCCTTTTGTGTCAAGATGAAGAGGCTTGCTAGTTAGCTTGTGTGCTAACTTTTTACCCTTTGTGCAGCGAAGCCTTGGACAACACAAGTGGAAGGGGATAACCTTTTCCTACTGCCGACAGTGGTTGTTGTGTTTACTTGCCTATGTACTTCTGATTTTCAGAAGTGTTTGTATCCCACCCTTAGCATTAGTTTCGGCCCTAACCTTATTGGTTGATTCTTGAATTGAATGATATCCCTTAGATGTGTAGGGATGATTTGATGTTGTTTGGGAGATGTTTATTTAAGATTTATGTAGATCTTATGATGTTGTGACCCTACTGAGATTCTTGTAATCACATCCTGTTATTTTCACCATTTTTCAGGCTTAGGTACATTCACTGTTAGTGGTACCCGTGTGTGAGAATCAAAGCTTCACGGTGGGGTGATATCGCATCACATTTGCATACTTGTTCCTTGATTAGTTGCACATATAACATGAAGATTGATTAAACCTCTTTCTGGTTTTTAGAATTTTTTCTTTGTTTGATTGTTTTGAAAACTTACTGGGGATTTACCTGCTGGATTTTTAGATCCCTATGAGACTTGTGTGTTGTGATTCCTTTGATTAATTATAAAGTCTTCTGCTGATGAATCCAGATTGTTTGTCAAATACTATCATGCTCCAAATTTTAAAAACTTAAAAAATGAACAATCTAGAATCAGAAATTAGATGGTTAAGCCTTGTGGGATTCAGATAGGTCCTGGTTTTGGGATTTTTTAAGTTTCATAGCGGTAAGAGTTTCACTTAGGAGCAATTCAGGAATGTGGGTCCTTACAAATACACCTTTTTCTCTCCCTCTTGTTGCCGAAATTTACCTCCTTCCTTACCCTGGCCAAAATTGCGTGTGATAGCTAGTTAGAATCCTCTCTTCGTGCTATCTTTTATAATCTTGAATTCACAAGCAAAAGGTTAGCTCTTCTCTTTTAATATTACTGTCGAGTTTTCCCTAGGGTTTGTGTGCCAAAATTCCTATTCCTTCTTTTGTTGCTTCTGAATCTTGTTCTTCTTAATTGTATGAGTGTTTGACACTTATTTTTCTTTTATTTTCATGAAATCGCAACCTCTCCTTGTATATATGATAAAAATCAGCAACCCTAGTCCATATACCATATGTGTGTCGAAATATATGTCTTGAATTGGGATGAATAATCAGGTTGATTGTTGTTGAGTTCTTGGCCATCACATCATGCATTTAGGGGGGAGATATTGCTGTATCTGGTTCATTGGTTTCTGGTAAGGTTTTGGTAAGGATCTTAGGATGCCTTTGGTTTCTGATTTCGTATTATATTGCTTAGTATTGTATTGTCTTTGCCTTATGGCTATTTAAGAGTTTCTGATCCTATTGGTAAAGGTAAAGAGATAACATTTGATTCAGACACATGAGAGATAGGATCTATACCTCATTGGTTTCTCCGAAAATCCTTTTGCTTGTTTATTAATTTCGGTTTGATTGCAAAGTGTATGTATGTTTAAATTCGGCTGTCTAATGATGTACTAATGCTTGCGGTTTGTATACCTATATTATGTGGAATTTCCAAAATGTGTTTGGACATGATGTGTGCCTTTTTCGATGATGGTATTGTGTGATGGATTGTGTATTGTGTATTGTGCTTCAGTTTGTTTGAGGATACCCTGCTGGATTTCTGTGTGTTTGCACGTGTTTGTATGTCAGGATCCTCTTTTTGGTGGCCATTTGGGATAAGTGACTGATTCTCCTAGGAAGAGGAGAGGTACTTAATGGTATGAGAGTTGTATAGTGACTGTACCCAGCAAGTGCTCGCTGGATGCCCCTATAATGGTTCAAGTCCGGATGTGGGATGCCCTATATCTCAGTTCAAGTCTGTGTGGCAGGATGCCTTGTATGCCGGTTCGAGTCCAAACTTCATGATGCCTCTTATGCCAATTCAAGTCTGGACGTAGGGATGTGTGAAGGCATGTGGTTTGTTCTTATGATTCAATGAGTTTTGATCTATATGTGTTTTGTTATTGTTTGCTGGTTATGTTTATGGTTGAATAGGTTTCAGCTCTACCTATTCGTGTGTGCTTAATGATTATTTAACCCCCTACTAGTATATGCATTGATCTTATGTTGATTAGGAAATGTTTGATTGGGTTTCTATAGATCTTATGATATTGTGACCCTACTGAGATTCTTGTAATCTCACCTCTTTGTTTTTTCACTTTTTACAGGCATAGGTTCATGCTTTACTAGTGGTACCAAGGTGTGAGACCAAGGCTGCACGGGGGGGGGCAATTTGTATTACATATGCATTGAACATACTTATTGGTTTTGTTTGCACATGTTCCCTTATAAGTGACTTATCGTTCATGCTTTTATTTCTATCCTTTCCCTTCTTGTTCCGAAACTATGATATGTATAGATATTGATGTTTTGAGATTCCTTTGGGAATTGTGTGTTATGTTTCCACTAGTTTCAGAATTTGTATATGTATTCCGTTAATGTTTTCTTTCCTACTATATAAGCCAAAATATTTCTTAATGAATTTAAATGCTTCAACCTTTTAAAGCATATGAATGAACTAATAAAATTGAAAACTGGTAAGACTTGAGCCTTGTGGGATTCAGATGGGTCCTTACGAGGGCTTGTTTGGGTTCTATGATGGTAAGGGTCCTTATAGGTTGGGTTTTGGGTCCTTCCAGACCTTTTCTTAGTAAAGAAAATAGAGGTACTGATAAGTTAGAACTAATCCATTCTGATTTCTGTGGTCCAATGAATATTCAGGCAAAAGGTGGCTTTGAGTATTTTGTGATATTCATAGATGATTACTCAAGATATGGATATATTTATTTGATGCATCATAAGTAAATATTTTGCAACATTTCAAGAGTTCAAGACAGAAACTGAAAAATATCATGGTAAATGTATTAAAGCATTACGATATGATCTTGGTGGTGATCTCTCTGAAAAATTTATTAGTTACTTATCAAAACAAGGAATTACATCTCAATTATTTGCACCAAGACCATCACAACAGAATAGTATAACAAGAGAAGGAACATGACACTTTTAGAAATGGTGAGATCAATGATGAGTTATTCAAATTTGCCTCCTTTATTTTTGGGACATGCAATAGAAACAAAAGTTGATATTTTGAATTTGGTTCCTTCTAAATCAGTACCACTCACCGCCACAAAATTATGGACATGACGTATGGATATCCTAGAGGAACGAAGGGAGGTTTGTTTTGTAATCCTAAAGATAAAAAGGTCATTGTAAGTACCAATGCAAATTAGTTAGAAGAGGATTCTTTAATAAATCATGTTCCTAGAAGGTCTAGTATTCATGTCTGGTTTCATTAGTTAGAAGGTCTAGTATTCATTTCTGGTTTCATTTCCTTATTAGTTTAATCTTACCTTAGGTGATAAAATTTCTAAAATTAAAGAAGCATAATTCCAGAATTTAATTCTAATTATTATCTCCCCATATCTAACCTTTAGAGTAGAAATATTAATCCTATTACACTGTACATAAAGAGTAGCTGGCCACACTTGTCCACACATAGACAAAAAATACAAAAATTGTCAAGCGATCAAACCCTACACCTTACCCTATTTCTGCCGAAAATTTCCAATCTTCATCCTAGCCGAATTCTTTTATCCTTTGTCAAATTTTTGCAAATAATAGCTTGTTGGAAAGCTCATTTCATTCTCTATCTAGCTATCTTGGTTTGATAATCAAAAGTTTAGTTCTTCTATGTCAAAATCCTCATAATAATTTATAAGGTTTAGTGCCATAATTGTGTGATTCTTCCTTCAATTGGTTTCTTTTGTTGTTCCTTTTGTTCGTATAATTTTTTGGCATCCATTCATGTTGTAATATCATTAATTCATCCTTTGAATCTTCCCTGTACATGAAATCAGCATGCTGTACACTTGGCCGTATTGTTGCCGATTTTGATCAATTAACTAACCTATTGGTTTCTGATCTTGTTCTTTTTGAATGTATGTGTTATTAACACCTAATCCTTCCTTGTAAACATGAAATCGTAGCCCCTACAGCTTGTATGTATAAAATTTCAATTGCCCTTATGCCATATCTTAAGTATTGAAATTTGCATAGTTAATTGAGATGGTAATTCAGGTTGAATCTTGTTAAGTTCATTGCTATCACATCACACATTTGAAGGAGAGGCACCTGGAGCATCTGATCTTTAGGTTTAAATAGATTTGGTAAGTGGAATTGGTAAGGAAATAGGATATCTACTTAATTATTAAGTGTGCATGCTTAGTATGGTTTTTTCTTTGCCTTATAATGTTATAGGTGGTTTGGATCTCTTGAATAAAGGAAAAGGAATAGCTTCTTGTTCAGAGAAAAGAGAGGTAGGATCTATGCCTCATCGGTTGCTCCAGAGATCCTTATGATTGGTTGTTGATTTCGGTGCATATACTTGTTATTTGTATGCGCATATCTGAGATAGTGCATGCATGAGTTGTAGAGGGTTTTGAGGATCACTTAGGCTATGAGATAGGTTATGTGCGCCTAATTTGCATGTATTGTGTGCATTTAATATGCTAATTGTGTTCTGATATGATTGAGGATGACCTGTTGTGGTATTATGTCTTGTACTTGCTTGTGTGTGCTTGTACATGTTTGTGTGCCTGGATCCTTTCTCGATGGCCATTCGGGGTAAGCGCTGATGCTCTTTGGAGGAAAGGTTCTTACTGGTATGAGAGTCATATGGGTGGCAATCCCCAGCAAGAGCTCGCTGGATTCCTAGTCCTGTGTGCTAGCTAGATGCCTTGTCCTGTGTGGTGGCAAGATGAATAGGTTTGCTGATTAGCTTGTGTGCTAACTTTTTACTCTTTGTGTAGCTAAGCCTTGGACAACACAGGTGGAAGGGGATGACCTATTCTATTAATGAGATTGAATGATGTTTTTCCTGCTTGTGTACTTTTGATTTTCAGAAGTGTTTGTAGTCCACTCTCAGCCTTAGTTTCGGCCCTACACCCTTTTGGATGTTTGAATGCTTGTGTGATATCCTTTAGTTGTATAGGTTGATCTAATGATGTTTGGGAGATGTTTACTTGAGATTTTTGTAGATCTTATGATATTGTGACCCTACTGAGATTCTTGTATTCTCATCCTATTGTTTTCACCATTTTTCAGGCTTAGGTACATTCGCTATTTGTGGTACTAGTGAGTGAGAATCTAGACTGCACGGCATGGCGATACCGTATCACATTTGCATACCTATTCCTTGATTACTTGCATTGAAGTTAAATTGGACGACTTTCTGGATTTTTGAATGCCTCCTTTGTTTGCGTGTTACTGAAATTTATTGGGGGTATAACTGTTTGATTTTGAGATCCCTATGGGACTTGTGTGTTATGGTAACTTTGCTGAATTATAAAGACTTTCGCTGAAATTTTTATTCACTCCGTTTATTACTATAATGTGTTTGTCCAATATCATCATACTCCAACCTTTAAAAACATAACAATAAAATTTGTTAAAATCGAAACTAGATAGTTAAGCCTTGTGGGATTCAGATAGGTTCTGGTTTTAGGTTTGTTTGGGTTTCACAATGGGAAGGGTCCTATTAGGAGCAAATTCGGGAATATGGGTTAGAGGACCTTACTTAGTAAATTACAACGAAGCACTTCTGGACACTGATGCTAAGAAATGGCTTGAAGATATGCAATCAGAGATGGAATCTATGTACTCTAATCAGGTCTGGGATCTTGTAGAACTACCTTACGAGATTAAACCCATTGGTTGTAAGTGGATTTACTAGAAAAAGAGAGGAGTAGATAGAAAAGTACTCACTTTTGTGAAGGGATTTACTAAAAAAGAAGGAATTGATTATGAGGAAAATTTTTTGCTAGTGGGAACGCTTAAGTCTATTAAAATTTTGTTATCTATTGCAGCTCATTTCGATTATGAAATCTGACAAATGGATGTCAAGACAACTTTCCTTAATGGAAATATTAATGAATGCATTTATATGAAACAACCGGATGGCTTCATTGAAAAAGACCAAGAGCATATGCTGTGTAAGTTGAATAGATCTATTTATGGACTAAAGCAAGCATCCAGATTGTGGAACACCTATCTTGACAAGTTAATCAAAACATTGATTTTCAATAGTGTCTTCACGAGTCTTGTGTGTACAAAAAATAGAATGGTGACATTGTAGTTTTCTTAATTTTGTATATAGATTGACATTTTGCTCATGGGAAATAATGTGCGCATGTTAATCTCAGTTAAGGAATGGTTGTCCAAAAGTTTTGCAATAAAGGACTTGGGTGAAGTAGGTCATATTCTTGGGATTAAGCTTATGCGGGATCATAAAAAAAGATATTAAGCTTATCTCAAGTAGTTTATATTGATAGTATTCTTGCTAGGTTCAACATGCAGGATTTCAAGAAAGATTTTCTTTCTTTCAGGCATGGAATTAATTTATCTAAAGATCAGTATCTAAAGAAAATTGATGAGATAAAGAATACGAAGATAATTCCTTATGTATCTGTGGTAGGAAGTCTAATATATGCTATCTTGTGTACTAGACCAGATATCAATTTTGGTGTTAGCATGGTTAGCAGATTCCAGCCTCTAAGGCAACTAAGGAAAACGGTTTTGGTTAGAATTTCTCTAAGAGACTTACTTGTTGTTCCTGCAATACATGCACCAACTATAATTTATTGCGATAATAGTGGTGCTGTTGCAAATTCAAAGGAACCACAAAGTCATATAAGGGCTAAACACATTAAATCGTAAGTACCATTAATTGGAGATATAGTGCATATAAGTGATGTGATTATTACTTAGATTGCATCGGAGAAGAACTTGCCGATCCTTTTACAAAGAGCTTACCAATAAGGAATTTCGACAATCATATAGAAGGGATGGGACTGAGAGTTATGGATGCATGGTTATAAATCTAAAGAGAAGATTGTTAGGATATAGGCTAATAACCATGTATTTTTTGCCATATCGACTTTATGGAACAAGTGTTTGTTTTAATAAAGTTTTATTTTAAGTAAATTATTTGTTATATTTTCTTTATTTTATAAAGTAAAATAATTTAGTTATAGAGTTTAGCTCATTCACAGACTATTAAATCATTTAATTCTTATAAGCTATAAAGTTTATATTCACAATATAAAGATAAAATTGGATATGTTATTGTTATGATTGTAGTGCAAGATTGTAAGTGACTTATCTTGATCATGGGAATGGTTTAATTTCAACTTCTTGCACTGGTACATTTTATATATATCGAATATGACCAAGTTGAGATAATATTTTTATACTGGTGGTTAAGAAAAATAAAGTGTCTTGCTTATATTATGACATATTAATACTCTTAATCTGAAGATAATTATTATTAGCTATGAATATTTTTTTTGTTATTATGATTTATTAAAAGGTGAGGTTTATGGTGGATCAAAAATCTGATAAATTGATAATGACGATATTCATTATGCAAAACAATAAGTGATTGATAGAATCCATATCTTGGTAAATAGAGATTTATAGAACCCATTTAGAAAGCTTACAAGTTTTCTTGTGTAAACCCTACAGGTAGATTATTTTAATCTGACGCATGGAATAAGTTAAGCAGAATCTAAATGAATAAATTGACCATTAATTATGATTTGATTGATTGGTTTTTGTAGTCTTAACATGGGGAGTTTTGATATGTATTAAGTTTAGATTTCAAATTTCTCTATTAAAAGATTATAGTATGATTTTTTAGTAGAATAATTCATAACTAATTGTGATAAAGATATCCTATTTTGGAAGATAATCTTTATCTTAATCGAAAGCTGCCTGATATAATCCTATGGTCTCTATTGTGCCCAATATGATATGGACTCTATGTTATAAACTAATATATAATAGCTTTCCCACACAAGGAGGGGTAACAAGTTATCATACGGGAAACACCGTAGAAAACGGTGAGAAGAAAAATAGTCAATAGACTTCAAGTTTTGTACAAAGAGGTCACATTAATGTCTGATTTAAATTAATTAATTTCTTTTGCTTGTTCGTTTTTACGTATATATGACTTAGGGGTCTTTTCCTGCGTGTTAGCGGAGCAATTAGGTGTCTGAATTGGCATGCATATATTAATATGGTTTATTTCCTTTTTCTGTTTACATATTCTTTCGGTTATCCTAAATCATGTCATAGTAGCCTTTTCTGGTTCTCTTTTTTTTAAAAAATAAATAAATAATTAAAGTGCTATAGAAATTAGTAATTATATTTCTTTTGTGGTTCACAATTCTTAATCAAAGAGGGCTGTGGAAAAGGATGATCATATTGTTTCTTTTGTGGTTCATATCCATTGTTGAGGAAAGAAATGCAGCATTTTTGCCTTTAACAATTTAATTTGTTTACTTGACCCAGAAAGGTTTGCATTGGTTGGGTGCTTTCATTTGGTATATTATCTCTGTAAATTGTCATTATTATTGATTTTTTATCATGATAAAACAAAGCATATAAATATAAAAAATGAGTTGGTTAAATTGGTCTCTCTAGCGCTTTCTTGTCACGGCCCAGCCTAGATATGTATGTATACATGATGAATCACAACTTTATTACTCAGTTGTACTTTTGACCATATGGACCAAAAATTGAATCTTGTTACAAATGATCCCATCACACAATATATATAATTCCAAGACCTCCTTCACTCCTTTTTGATGTGGGATTGGATAATACTTGACCCCTATGCAGACTAGGTCTCATAAATACCCTTCCTTATAGACCTTGTCTCTTCACGAGGGGAGCTCAAACTCACGGGCCCAAACGTAAGCTCAAACTCACGGGCCCAAATGTAAACTCAAAACACAGCCCAAGCCCACATGGAAGACGGAGTGAGATCGACTTTGCTATGACTTGTCACAACAAGGCCCCCGGCCCCAGGACCTCCTACCCAACAGGCTCAGACGTGTATATGTATGTGATGGATCACAACTGCAATACTTAGTTGGACTTCTGACCACATGGCCCAAAAGTTGTATTTTATTACAAATGATTCCATCACACAGTAGATATAAACCCAAGGCCTCCCCTACTCCCTTATGATGTGGGATTGGGTTACACTTGACACCCTACGTAGACTAGGTCTCAGATTTCTTGTCACCATTCATTAAATATTTATAGCATTCAAAGACTTAGTTTATGTTTGCTATCTGTTATAACCCAAACTTAAATTACACATCATTCAGCTTTGTATATGACATACCCCTCACATGATAATATTACAGAGATTGGTGAGCCACCATCAAAGACTATCAAGACGTTCAATGAGAATCTAGTTTAATCATATGAGAGACCAATTTAAGGGAATCAAGATAATAAATATAATTAAAAATTACCATAAATGGGACAATCAAGGATAGGTGAACCATCAGTGCTTATCATATAAGAAATAATACAAATACCGTTAGATCATTTGACTTGATCTCCACCATTCAATAAAAAACTATAAAGGCTATATAAAAGGGTGTCTCCTATCTTTTATAATCGTTTAGCGTTTTATGAAATTCTAAGAGTGTACAACATTTCTCCATCTTCTTTGTGCCTCTCTTTTTGGTTGTTCTTAAGCTTGACATTCTAGCTAGATTTGTGAAGAAGACTTACTTAGCCTAATATGAGAGCTATAGTCTAAGGCTATATGGAGAGTTCTATTTGCAAACTCTAGTCCCGTGAAAGTTGGTTGTAAGGACCCCGTATCCTAACCTATTCTTATTTGGTCCTATTAGAACCTTTACCACCGTGAAACCCAAACAATCCCAAGAACTAAGGACATATTTGAATCTCACAATGCTTACCTATCTAATTTCCGATTTTAGCATGTTCATTCTTTGTATGTATAACAATTGGAGCATGGTATTGAACAAGTATTCAGATATCATACGAAGTGAATAAAACATCAGCGGAAGTCTTTAAATTGAATAATTGGAACCACAAAACACAAGTCCCATAGAGATCTAAAAATCCAACAAGCAAACCTCCAATATAATCCGGAAACAAACAAGAAAAGGAGGGACTCGAAGAACCATAAAATAGTCCAATGAAGGTTCATGTTATATACGCAAGCAACCAAGGAAACAAGAATGCAAATGTGATGCAATATTGTCCTGCCGTGCAGCCTTGATCTCACACACTGGTACCATGAACAACGAATGTATCTAAACCTGAAAAATGATGAAAAAAACAGGATGAGATTATAAGAATCTCAGTAGGGTCACACCATCATAAGATCTATAAAAATCTTAAACAAGCATCTCCCAAACGACATCAGATTAACCTATACAGCTAAAGGGGATCACACAATCATCATTCAACCAAAAAGGGTTAGGGCCGAAAGCTAAGGCTAAGGGTGGACTAAAAACACTTCCGAAAATCAGAAGTACACAAGCAGGTAAAACTCATCAAACATCTTAGTAATAGGAAAAAACCATCCCGTTCCACCTGTGTTGTCCAAGGCTTCATTGCACAAAGGATAAAGGTTAGCACACAAGGTAATCAGCAAACTTATTCATTGTGCCACACAAGGACAAGGCATCCAAGCCACACAAGGACAAGGGCATCCAAACAATACAAGGACAAGGGCATCCAAACCACAAGGATAAGGGCATCTTGCCACACAAGGTGAAGATGTCTAGCCACACAAGGACTAGGCATCCAGCGTGCACATGTTGGGGATTACTACCCATAAGAACTCCGTCATCTCGCATTCTGAAATCGTGAGCTATGGAATCAACATCATCAGATAGTCCCTTCCGAATCACAGCCAATTTTGGATATTCTGATTGCTGATTAGATTTCTTCAATCAAGGTAGGCGTGACTTTGATTCGTGCCAGCAAAGAACCTGAAAAATCAGTGACAAGATGCACATGGGTAGCTTTCAAATCCAGCAACATTGGCATGTAATGGGTGCGCATGTAAACGAAAACCAATGGGGAAGGAGGATGAAACTTTTGGCTTAAGGCATCAGCGACAACATTTTTTTTTTCGGATGATATTCTATGATCAGGTCGTCGTCCTTAATCAGCTTCACCCATCTTTGTTGTCTCATGTTCAATTCTTTCTGCGTAAGGAGGCATTTCAAACTTTTATAGTTGGTAAAGATTCGTCACGTCTCGCTATATAGATAGTGGCGCCATATTTTCAACATAAACACCACGACTGCAAGCTCCAAATCATGCGTAAGATAGTTGCTTTCATGGGGTCACAAATGTCGTGAAGCATAGGCATCAACTTTCCTATTTTGCATCAATACACATCCAAATCTGGATTTCGACGCATCGCTGTAAACCACGTATTCTTTTCCGCTGACTAGTAAGGTGAGGAATGGTGTGGAAACCAATCAGCTTTTCAGCTCTTGAAAACTTCGCTGGCACCTCTCGTTCCATATAAGCGGCTCTCCTTTGCATGTCAATTTTGTCAATGGTCTAGTAAGCGATGAAAAATTCTCCGTGAAGCGACGGTAGTATCTGGCTAAGCTAAGGAAACTACGGACTTCGAACACAGTTCGCGGGGATTCCCAAGCAACTACGACTTCAATCTTCTTCGGATCAACTAACACACCTTGGGCGGAAATAGTATGGCTAAGGAAACCAACTTTGCGTAACCAAAATTCGCATTTGGAGTACTTTGCAAACAACCGTTGATTCCTTAGAATATCCAGCACAATCCGCATTTGCTCAGCATGCTCTTCTTCCGATTTTGAATAAATCAGAGTGTTGTCGATGAAGACTATCACAAATTTGTCAAGGAATTCATGGAACTGAATGCGGTCGTCGGAATATCAGCATTCACAAATAGGCATCAGGACTAGCCTTGGAATTAGTTAGGGTGAATAGCCTTGTTGGTCTTGGTTGTGTGTCACTTGTGGATCCATTTGGTTGTCCTCTTGGTGCGTGTGCTGGTGGTTTGGTGGGATTGGCATACCCGCCTCGACCAATGCTAGGTGCGCCTGTGATACATTTTGGTTTTGGACATTCTCTTTGAATATGCCCCATCTCGTTATAGTTGTATCATCGACGTTGCTGAGAATTCCACGTAGATCCATTGGAATTCAGAATAGAAAAGTTCTTCTTGTTCTTACCCCCATTACCATTTTTCATCAGAGGATAGGATCTCAAGGGTTAAGGTCCCATACGCTGATTGAACTTCGAATCTCATCTGAAGGATCCCCCACTAGCTGTTGCGGACAGCTTCTTGGTTTGCATGATCTTCTCGGCTTCAGTAACGGCAACGATTAGCTCTTGCAAATTCTGCATTGGTGTCGTACCAATGATGGTTTTGAGCTCGGTACTCAGCCCATCCTGAAATCGTTTCGCAAGCTGGTATGGTGAACGATCCTCCTCTGGTGCAAATTGGGACAACTCCTTTCATGCCTTCTCGTATTCCAGCACTGAACGGGTGCCCTGTTCAAGCTTGTAGAAAACTTGTCGCTGCTTGCTTTTGTGAAACATCGTATAGAACCTCTTATCGAATTCGTACCGAAATTGTTCCCGAGTAGGAAAACGATCTCCGAATCGCAAGCTCATAGTTGTCCACTATGCGAGGGATTCTCCTTCAAGTAGTCAAGTAGCGATGACAACCTTGTCATCATTAGAGGCATGCAAGAAAAAATATACACAATATAAAGTGTCAATCCATTCATGAGCCATTGGGGCTTCGATTGAACCACTGAAATCCTTACATCCCAGTTGACGAGCTTCCTTCAGCATCTTCATAATGACGACTGGAAGTCTATCAACATCCTTAGGATGCGCTGACTGAACAGATTCGAGTAGAGGAATAGGTTCTTCTAGGAGCATTCTGAAATTGCACCTCTATACACTGCTGATTCGCAGTAATCCCGTGTAACACATTTAGAATTTATGCCATAACAGGATGAATGGCTAGTGCGGCTGGTGCCTCAGGTTGGTTTTTGGGCTCAGTTTGCCATCCCTATTCAATCTGTGCATTTGACTCTTAGATCACGTGTCGCATTCATCCTTGCCATTCTATACTGACATACAATGTCACTCAACACATAACCAATTACAAATACTAGGAAAAGAAGTGGTACCTGGTGGAGAGGCGTGCACCGGACGATATGCATATACTGGAAAACAAAATACATATGTACACAAGTATAGAAATTTTGAAAATCATATGCACACTCGGCATCACATTAACACACACAAGCACTCGGCAAACATACTTTCATACAAATCGTACTTGGAAATCATGCAAAACCACATCCCATGCATTCGACAATACACATATCACACTCGGCATTATGGAAACAATTGTACAAAACATACTTGGCATGCTGACAAATCAGTTACATGTATTCGGTAGTCATTAAGGGACACTCGGCAGCATGCACCAATAACACACACATACTTGGCAATGACAAGAAACATAGCGAAGCACCCATCAAAACTTAGCAAAACACATCAAATCATGCAATGCATAAAAGCATACATAAATACACCACAAATCAAATTATCAATTTTATCATTTAAATCTTACAAATCAATCCCTTTCTAGTATTAGATCACTTTCGGTATTAGCCACTAAGTGAGTGGATGTGTGAGCATGTACCTACCTAAAAACAAAAAGCCAACAAAATAGGTTAGCATATAACAAACCATATTCCCTAAACCATGTTCCGCTACCAAACCTGTAAGGAGCCCATATCCTAACCTATTTTTATTTGCTCCTATTAGGACCCTTACCACCGTGAAACCCAAACAAGCCCAAGAACCAAGGACATATTTGAATCTCACAAGGCTTACCCATCTAATTTTTGATTTTGCCATGTCCATTCTTTGTATTTATAACAATTGAAGCATGATATTGGACAATCATTCTGGTATCATACGGAGTGAATAAAACATCAGCGGAAGTCTTTAAATTGAATCATTGGAACTACAACACACAAGTCCCCTAGGGATTTAAAATCCAACAAGTAAACCTCCAATATAATCCGGAAACAAACAAGCAAAGGAGGGACTCGAAGAACCAGAAAATAGTCCAGTGAAGTTTCATGTTATATGCGCAAGCAACCAAAGAAACAGGAATGTGAATGTGATGCAATATCGTCCCGCCGTGCAGCCTTGATCTCACTCACTGTTACCACGAACAACGAATGTACCTAAGCCTGAAAAATGTTGAAAACAACCAGATGAGATTACAATAATCTCAATAGTGTCACAACATCATAAGATCTACAGAAATCTTAAACAAATATCTTCCTAAAGAACATCAGATCAGTTTATACAACTAAAGGGGATCACGCAATCATCATTCAACCAAAAAGAGATAGGGTCGAAAGCTAAGACTGAGGATGGACTACAAAAACTTCCGAAAATCAGAAGTACACAGGCAGGTAGAACTCATCAAACATCTTGGCAATAGGAAAAAGCCATCCCTTTCCACCTGTGTTGTCCAAGGCTTCGCTGCACAAAGGATAAAGGTTAGCAAACAAACTAATCTGCAAGCCTATTCATCTTGCCATACAAGGACAAGGCATCCAAACCACACAAGGATAAGGGCATCCAAACCATACAAGAATAAGGACATCTTGCCATAAAAAGACAAGGCACCTAGGCACACAAGGACTAGGCATCCAGTGTGCACGTGCTGGGGATTGCCACCCATACGACTCCCATACTAGTAAGAACCTCTCTTCTCCCCAAGAGCATCAGTGCTTACCCCGAATGGCCACAGGAAAAGGATATTAATTCTCCAACTCCGGATGAGTTTGAGGCTCCTGACACCCAAACACATACAAGCACACACATGCAAGTACAAAGCACAGTACCATAATAGGGCATCCTCATTCATGACAGAACACAATCAGCATGTTCAATGCGCACAACACATGCAAATTAGGAACACATAACCTATCTCAATGGTTCGACAATGCCTAAGTAAGCCTCAAATAAATCTGCAACTAATGCATACGCTATCTCATATATGCGCATACAATAATACAAAGACATGCATCGAAATTCACAACCAATAACAAGGATCTCTGGAGAAACCGATGAGGTATAGATCCTACCTCTCTTATCTCTGAACAAGAAGCTATTCCTTTTCCTTTATTCAAGGGATCCGAACCATCTAAAACATCATAAGGCAAAGACAAAACCAAACTTAGCATGCATACTCAATAAAAAAGTAAATACCTTATTTTCTTACCAATTCCACTGACCAAACCTATCAAAAACCGGTGATCAGATGCCGCAAGTGCCTCCTCCTCGGATGTGTGATGTGATAGTCAAGAACATAACAAGAAAAAACCTGAATTACCATCCCAATTAATATACAAATTTCAGTACTAAGAATAGGAAAGTAGGGTAAATTGCGATTTCATGTTAACAAGCTATAGAGGTTGCGATTTCATGTTAACAAGCTATAGAGGTTGCGATTTCATGTTAACAAGGAATAAATAGGTGTTATTAACACATACAATCGAAAGGAACAATATCATAAACCAACAGGTTAATCAGTATATCAAACTCAGCAACAATATGGCAAGTGTAGGGCATGTCGATTTCATGTATGAGAAAGATTTAAAGGATGAATTAATGAATTTAGAACATAAACGGATGCTAAAATATCATACAAACAAGAGGGACAACAATAAAAATCAATTGAAGAAAGAATCACACAATTTTGGCACCATCCGAAATACAATGTAAATTTCGATAGTGAAGAACTAACCTCCTTATAGCCGGACCAAGGTAGCTAGGAGGATGGAAAAAGCCTTGCAACAAGCTATTATTTTCAGAATTCTGACAAAGGATCAGAGAGTTATGCTAGTTTGAAGTTGAAGAAATTTTGGTAGCAATAGGGAGGTGTAGGGTTTGATGCTTGACGAATTTTGTGTATTTTTGTGTGAAATTTAAGTGTGGCTGGATTTTTCTTTATATAAGGTGGTTATGGGATTAATTTCCACACTTTAAAGACTAGATTAAATTAAGATAATTATCAGAATTAAATTCTGGATTTATCTTTCCTTAATTTTAGAGATTTTATCTCCTAAAGTAATTATCAATCATTAAGGAACCAAATCAAAGGGAATTAAAACTATAAATATTTACTAGACATTCCATACTATTTTTGGCCATCACTCATCCATTTTTTTAGGAATAAAGTGGTTGTTTCACCTGTACTGGCTTCTGGACTTCTAGGACTCAAAATTCGGGGTCTCACATGGTAGTGGAACTAAGGCTCAATTTTTGAGAGAGAAATGGAGATGCCTACTGCTGAAGCCAACATCAATAGTGTTGAGTAGGTGGAGGAACCCCGTATTGGGAGACCACTCCAATGTGCCTTTAAGCCTAGTAAGAAGAGGACGAAGACCATCAATCTTCTGTCATTACTAGAAATAAGGATTACTCATTTGGAGATGAAGATTGTCGATGACAATGATAAGCTTGAGGAGCATGGCCAATGGATCGATGAGCTCGAGTCAGAGGATGTGAATGGGCTTCGTAAGGAGATGCAAGACACCCTTACAAAGAGTGTAGTGCATTTCTTCATTTTCTTTGTGTCTCTTTTTTCAGTTATTCTTAAGCTTAGCATTTTAACTTGCTTTGTGAGGAAGACTTAGCCTATTATAAGAGTAATAATAGTCTAAGGCTACATGGAGAGTTTTATTCCACAAACTCTAGTCTTGTTGTGAGGACTCATTCCTAGTAAATGGGACCCTTACCGCCTTGTAGTCCCAATCGACCCAACATGTGGATTAATCAAAATCACACAAGTTTCACGTTAACTTTTCAATACAAAATCCCCAAAATGTATACCAATTTGAATTTTTTTTTTTAAAAGGAGTATGACACATCACAAAACATACCCTGTAAGGACCCAAACCCAAACTATAAGGACTCTTATCGCCATGAAACCCGAATAAGCCCTCGCAAGGTCCAATTCGGATCCCACAAGGCTCAAGTCTTATTACTTACAAATTTTATTGGTTGATTCATATACTTTTTAAAATGTTGGAGCATGTTATTCATTAAGCAAAATTCTGGCTTATACTGAGTGAATGAATACATCAACGGAAGACTTATATTAATATAGAAAACTAGTGGACTCATAACACACAAATCCCAAAGGAATCTCAAAATATCAACCAATAATATATAGGAAATTTCGGAAGCAAGAAAGAGAAGAAGAGAAGATGAAAAGCCAGAAAGAAAGTCCACACACAAATGCATGCGCAAGCAATAAAACCAGCAAGGATGTTCAATTTTAAATGTGATGCAATCATCCCGCCATGTAACCTTGATCTCACACTTTGGTACCATTAGCAAAGCACATACCTATGTCTGAAAAAGAGATGAAAATTGAAGGAGGTGACATCGCAAGAATCTCAGTAGGGTCACAACATCATAAGATCTGCAGAAACCCAATCAAACATCTCCCATACAATATAAGATCTATGCTTAATCTAACAAATAATTCAAACAACTTGCAAGCACATAAACATAAGGTAGGGATGAAACCCACAAAACCAGAAATCAATCATGTAAGCCGAAAATCAACAAATCACAAACACAACAAATAGGCCTTCACTCTTCCCAACGTCCAAACTCGAACTGAAATAAGGGACATCCTGACGTCCATACTTAAATTGGCATACAGGGCATCTTGACATCCAAACTCGAACTGACAGACAAGGCATCTTGCCACACATAGGACAAGGCATCCCTATGTCCAGACTCTAACTAGCATACATGGCATCTTGACGTCGAACTCAAACTAGCATACAAGGTATCCAACGTGCATGTGCTGGGAACAATCACCCATACAACTCCTGGTTCAGTAAGCATCTTTCCTCTCACAAGAACATTAACACTCACCTCGCGTAGCCAGCTACAAAGAGAATCCTGGCACATAACAGGTACAAGCAAACACAAGCAAGTACAAGCACACAAAATTTTAGTATGGTATCCTTAATCAAATAACAACACAAAGCACAAACCATAACCGAATTAGGCAGCAATAATCCTAATTGATTTCCAAGAATTCTCTAATGCAATTACACCCAATCCATAGTCATATAATAAGAACATATGCATTGAAAAATTAACATATAGCCTAGGTACACAACGACAAGTGACTGTTCAGTCATTAAGCAACTGAATTTAATAACAACCAACAAAGGGGAAACTAGAGAAACCGATGAGGCATAAATCCTACCTCTTACGTGTCTGAATTAGATGCTATCCCTTTGCCTTTATCTATAGGATCAGAAACTCCTAAACATTCATAAAACAAAGACAAAACAATATTAAGCATTAGGGTATGAAATCAAAACCAAAGGCATCCTAAGATCCTTACCAAAACCTTACCAAAATCCACCAACTAGATGCAGAAATATCTTCCCTCTAAATGCATGATGGGATGGCCAAAAACTCAGTAAGAATCAATGTAATTGTTCACCCCTATTTAATGCACAAATTTCGGCAACACTTTAGGGTATATGGATAGGATTTGTGATTTCATCAATTACAAGAGAAATGGGTTTGATTTTAACATGATAAAAGGGAAATAGGTGCCAAACACTTCTACGAATAAGAGGAACAAGATTCAGAATCAACAAAAAGAAGAATCAGAATTTTCGGCACACATATCTAGGAATTTTGGAAATACAAATTAAAAAAGAAAATCTAACCTTCTGATGATGAATTCTAGAGAATAAGATGCAGCACATAAAGAGGATTCCAATGAGCTATGACATACAGAAATATGATGAATGATGACGAATTTTGTCTAGGGTTTAGGGAGGAGAAATTTCGGCCAAGAGAGAGCGGGGAGAGTTTGTTTTTGTGTGAAAAGAGAAAATTATTGCCTGCTAGATAGGGTGGCCAGCCATGTTAATTTATAGGGACCTAAGAAGGTTTAATTAAGAGATAATTCCCTATTTTTATGATTTGAAGGATAAGATATGATTAAAGGATAATTCTATTAAAAGAGTAATTCTATTTAAAAGGAAGAATTATTTAATACTTTGGATTATAAGGGATAAAACTGAAAGATAATAAAAACACCAAAATTAAAATACGAAATATTCGCCAACAATCATTTTAGGCCATCATGCATTGATTTCTTCAGGGAAAAAATAATCAGTTCAACTGCATTGGTACCTAAGTTCCATTTCTGACCTGTGGAGGATTAGGATCTCACATCCTCCCCTCCTTAAAAATAATTCTTCCTCAAAATTTTTGCACAATAACCATAGGTTATGGACCTACCTTTGTTACACCACTCCGCTTCCTAGTCAACCTTGTCATACTAAACATACGATGTAATTATCCAATATGAAATATAAAACCAGAAAAGAGATGGTACCTTTATTAGATGCGTGCCCTGGACGATATGCATATATTGGAAATAAAACACAAACATGCACACAAAGAGTGGCAGCTGAATTGGTAAGAGGCATTTTCCTTGAAGGAACAAAAGGCAGTGGATGGTGGTTCGAATCTTAGTGGCAGTGTGACAAAGGATTAAAAAGTATTCCATTGCCAAACAATAATTGATATGTGAGAGTATGTATTTATTCCTCCAGGAAGGGAGTCCTCACATACCCACCACAAAGCAATCAACTAGGTACACACACATAAATAGTCCACTCCTTGTGGGATTCCATATACTTACCTAATCCACGCATAAATTATCCATCCATACAACAACATTAGGTAAAAAATATTCCCCTCTGCTGGGATTCCATGTACTTACCTTGCTTGGCCAAACACTAACTTTAATTCCAAGTTGTTCCAAAATACACACGTATATAATTTTTACTTTGAAAGCCCAACATTGCATGAAATGCAAGCAATCACAAAGGGATCTCATATAGGATTGGTTAGGGTGTGATTTGATGTTTATTTGGTATTGGATAGGTTTGGGGTAGGTTTGGAGGTCTAAAAATGAGGTACACAGGTTGTTTACGGGGTCGCTAGAATAGGTATATGGACGTGTGGAATCAAAACAGGGGGAGATAGGACAGTACAAAGCTTGAAGTACACGACCGTGTACCTTTTGGAACAGGCCATGAACAAGTACAAGGCCTGAGTACATAGGTGTGTATTGGCTTGTGTATGCTATGTACATTTACACAGCCTGAGTACACGACCATGTACTCCCCTACACAGGCTCCTGGGAAAGTACATTGGCATGTACTCATCTTGGACAAGTTACCCACCTCGAAAATGACCAGAACACTCCCGGAACTTGCTCAAACCCTTGAAAAACCTTACAAAGGTTTCTTGGCAATGAAAAACACCTCACAAGCCACAAAACACTCAAATAAAAAAGGGGTCCAACACAATCACTCGTATGGGTGCAGACACAATAATTGAGCGGTTAGAACAATAATCCAGTATGCATTTATAATTGGTATGTCAATACAAACTTTGAGTTAAAGCTAGCCCTTATTCAATTGCTCCTTACTTTCTATGGTCTCGCTAAAGAGGATCTCAATATTCACATTCAAGATTTCAAGACAGAATATTCAAATTTTAAGCTAAGGGAGATGATAAAAGATGATATTACACTTTGTGCCTTCGAGTTTTCTTCAAGAGATAGAGCAAAGCATTGGTTGTATAGTTTACCTTTGAGATGTATTTTTACTTAGGAGAAGATGGTTTATGCATTCCGAAGCTAGTTCTTTTCAGCATCAAGAGTATCAAGCCTTTATAATACTATATCTACAACCAAAGAATATAGGGAGAGATACAAGGATATATGTTAAGCATGATCTACTCTTAATTATTCCAATAGGCAACTCATCCACTATTTTTGTGATACACTAACAAAAGAAGACAAAATCATAATAAACTTGCATTGTGGAAGATCGATAATGCACTTGAATTATTGAGAAGCTTGTGATCTTATTGGTGAAGTGGCAGCCAAGACCCAACAATTTAGTGATAATGAAGATGAACCATCTCAGCTGATGGTATAGACTATGATTGAGATGAAAGACCAGATCTCACATCTTTCTTTGACAATACAGAAAATTATAGTCCTAATTCCACAAGTAAAGATGTGCAATTTCTCTATCCAAGTGCATTATCCTACATATGCCTGTCCAACCTTATAAGATGATAATATAGAGTAGTTAATACTTTTGGTGGTTACAATCCTCAAGAGAAGAATGAGAGTTATGGATTCTAATGTAGTAAAAAGTGGAAAAATCATCCTAATATCTTATGTTCCAACCAAGAGCCACAATTTCCTCATCAAATACTTTCTCAGCCACCATAACCATTATTACCACTGAATAGTTATCCTTCTTTACATCCTCCAAATGAGGGTATGTGTAAGGATCCCATCCTTGGAAGAATTACAAATCACAATTCAAAATATTGTATAAGGTGGAGTCTATTACCTCTCTGGCCCTAGGCCTAATGATTCATGTTCTATTCCTAACTACGGTCACTAGGATTCAAACTACCATCCATTGCCTTTTATTTCTCTAAAGAGGATGACTATTCAGTTGACAATTGAATTGGTAAGAGATGTCCTCTTTAGAAGAACAAAAGGAAGTAGGTGGTAGTTCGAATTCTAGTAGCTATAGCCAAGGATAGAAAATGGCTTACTAGGCCTTCGAATGGACAGGTAATGGACTCCTACATAGAAAATACCTTGAGTTGTGAGTTGTGGTTCCTCTAGGGAGGGGTCCTCATATAAAAAGATAGATGAATTGATAATAGGTATCCTCTTTAAAGGAACAAAAGACAGTGGGTATTAGTTCAAATCCTATTGGTCACAACCATGGATATAACATGGCTCATTGAGCCTTGGGCTGGAGAGGTAACAGGCTCCTCCCCATATAATAAATTGAGATGTGAGTTGTAATAATTAGTAATACTCCTAGAAGTTTTCAAATTATCAGTTAGAATCTTAAAAAGATAGGACACTGAGAAGTGATGTGGGTGGGATAGGGTAACCATTTCCTTCACACCACCAAATACCCGTTTTGCACGTCCTTAGATAAACCTCTTGGAGTTGAAAAATTTTACTATTCTTTTGATACCTTAGAACTCAAACACAGGAAATAGAGAAAAAAAGAAAAAAAATTCAGCAATATTTCGAGGAGAAAAAGAAAGGTAGAGAAGAAAAAAAAAGGAGAAACAAATTGAGCAAAGAGGAGAATAATTATGAAGAAACCATTCATGAGCTAAAAAGAATCATCAAAAACCAAAATAACCTTCGCCATACCTTAAAACCCAACCCCATTATAACTGAAAAAGATCCACTAATTTCAAAGTGCTATTTGATTAAATAGATACAGGTTCTATCAGCAAGGTTATGGGAACAGATTACCTATAAAGGCTTGAGAAAAAACCCAAACCCAAAGAGAGAAAATGAGATTTGTATATTTTTCATAAATACATAATGTGTTGTCGAGACATTCTAGAGACAAAGTCCTACTCATGAATATACTTGTAGTATAAGTAGTAGTGTCGAATCTATAGGGAATCAAGATCAAGTCATGGTTGATACAGGACCTTTACGCAGAAATTGCCTGTGAGCATACGACTGAGAGGCTTGGGCACGGTCGGACGAAAGGTTGATTTTAGTGTTTGTAAACTATCGAAACAGTTGTAGAAAACTAGTAAGGTAGGTAATCAATAAGAGAATGGTATCTAGCTCAGACTTATACTCAGTTATTGTCTCAATTTATTTATAGATTTGATCATAGGATGATTAAATTCCTTTAGTTAGAGAACTCAAAGATGAAACTAGGCACCAATGTAGTTGTAAGGACCAGAATCCAACCTATTAGGACCCTTACTGCCGTGAAACCCAAAGAAGCCAAAAACCAAGACCTATCTGATCCCACAAGGCTTATCCATCTAATTTCTGATTTTAGTATGTTCATTCTTTATGCTTTTAAAGGTTGGAGCATGTTATTATTGGACAAATATTCTCGCAATAAACGGAGTGAATAAAACATCAGCGGAAGACTTTATGATTAATCAACGGAACCACAACACATAAGTCCCATAGGGATCTCAAAATCCAGCAAGTAAATCTCCAACAAATTTTCAAAACAATCAAACAAAGGAGACATTCTTAAAACCAAAAAAAGATCCAACCAATCTTCATGTTTTATGCGAAAGCAATCAAGGAAACAAGTATGCGAATGTGATAAAATATTGCTCCACCGTGCAGTCTTGATCTCACACATTGGTACCATGAACAAATAATGTGCTTAAGCCTGAAAAATGATGAAAAAAACAATGTGTGATTACAAGAATCTCAGTAGGGTCACAACATCATAAGATCTACAGAAATCTTAAACAAGCATCTCCTAAATAACATCAGATCAGTTTATACAACTGGAGGGTATCACGCATTCATTAATAAACTAAAAAGGGATAAGGCTGAAAGCTAAAGCTGAGGGTGGACTACAAACACTTTTGAAAATCAGAAGTACACATGTAGATAAAGCATCATTCAATCTCATCAACAGAAAAGGTCATCTCCTTCCACTTGTGTTGTCCAAGGTTTCGCTGAAAAAAGGGTAAAAGGTTAGCACACAAGCTAATCAGCAAGCTTATTCATCTTACCTGACAAGGACAAGGCATCCAAGCCATACAAGGACAAGGCATCCAAGCTACACAAGGAAAAAGCATCCAAGCCACATAAGGACAAGGCATCCAAGCCACATAAGGACAAGGGTATCCAAACCACACAAGGATAAAGGCATCCAAACCACACAAGGATCAGGGCATCTTGCCACACAGGACAAGGCGTCTAGCTACACAAGGACTAGGCATCCAGAATGCAGAAGTTAGGGATTGGCCCCCATACAACTACCATACTAGTAAGAACCTCTCCTCTCCCAAGGAGCATCAACGCTTACCCTGAATGGCCACCAAAAAAGGATATTGACAGACAAACACATACAAGCACACACAAGCAAGTACAAGGCACAATACCATAATAGGGCATCCTCAATCATGTCATAACATAATCAGCATGTTCAATGAAAACAACACATGTAAATTAGGCATACATAACCTATCTTAAGGGATCAACAATGCCTAAAAGATTGTATCACAATCCGCAATTCATGCATACACCATACAAGGCATGCACATACATTTATCATCAAGAGCATGCACCGAAAATAATAAGTAAACAACAAGGATCTCTAGAGAAACCGATGAGGTATAGATCCAACCTCTCTTGTCTCTTATCAATAAGCTATTCCTTTATCTTTATTCAAGGGATCCGAAGGACCTATATAATCATAACGCAAAGACAAAACCATACTAAACATGCACACTCAATAATCTAGTAAACATCCTATTTCCTTACCAATTTCACTCACGAAACCTATCAGAAACCAGTGATCAGATGCCGTAGGTGCCTCCCCCTCGAATGTGTGATGTGATAGCCAAGAACTTAACAAGAATCAATGTGAATTACCATCCCAATCAACCATACCAATTTTGGCACTAAGATAGGGTTCACAAGGGAAATTGTGATTTTATTCATACAAGCTTTAGAGGTTGTGATTTCATGTTAACAAGGAAGGATTAGGTGTTAATAACACATATAATTAGAAGGAACAAGATCAGAAACCAATAGATAAGCCAACTGCTCAAAATCGGCACAATAGACAAAGGTGTAGGGCATACCGATTTCTTGCATAGGGAAGATTCAAAGGATGAATTTATGATATTTCAACATGCATGGATGCCAAACAATCATATGAACAAAAGGAACAACAACAGAATCCCATTAAAGGAAGAATCACACAATTTTGACACAAATATTCATCAAATTGCGATAAGGGTTTTGATAGGAAAGAATTGACCTTTAGATAATCAAACAAAGATAACTAGATAGAGGATGAAAAGAGATCTCCAACAAGTTATTATTTGTAGAAATCAGACAAAAAATGAAAGAATTTAGCTATGATGAATACTTAAGAATTTCGGTAACAAAGGGTAGTGTGTAGGGTTTGATCATTTGATAATTTTGTGCGTTTTTGGTGTAGGAACTAAGTGTGGCCGACTACTCTTTATATAGAGTGTAATAGGATTAATTTTCCCTAATTTAAAGGCTAGAGATGCAGAGATAAACTTTAGAATTAAATTCTAGAATCATCCCTCTAATTTTAGAAAATTATCACTTAAGGTAAGATTGAACCAATAAGGAAAATGAAATAAATGAGAACTGTGATACCCCGAATTTTGAGTCCTAGAAGTTCAGAGGCCAGTGCAGGTAAAATGACTATTTTTCTCTTGAGAAAAAGGATGTGTGACGACCGAAATTGGTAATGAAGCTCTAGTATTCATTTCTGGTTTCCTTTCCCTTTGATTCATTCCCTTATTGATTCAATCTTACCTTAGGTGATAAAATTCCTAAAATTAAGGAAGGATAGTTTTAGAATTTAATTCTAATAATTATATTCCCTTATCTAGCCTTTAAATTAGGGAAATCAATCCTATTATACCCTACATAAAGAGTAGCTTGCGACACTTGTCCACATACACAAAAACACACAAAATTATCAAGCGATCAAACCCTATACCTTACCCTATTGCTGCCGAAAATTTCAAACCTTTATCATAGCATAACTCTTTCATCCATTGTCGGATTTCTATAAATAATAACTTGTTGGAAAGATATTTTCATTCTCTATCTAGCTATCTTAGTTTGATCAACAGAAGGTTAGTTCTTCCCTTTAAAAATCTTAATGATAATTTATAGGGTTTAGTGCCGAAATTATGTGATTCTTCCTGTATTTGATTTATGTTGTTGTTCCTTTTGTTTGTATGATTGCTTACCATCCATTCATGTTGTAATATAATGATTTCATCCTTTCAATCTTCCTTATACTTGAAATCAACATGCCCTACAATTTTCCCTATTGTTGCCGATTTTGATCAATTGACTAACGAATAAGGAAATGAAATAAAGGAGAAATGTGATACCCTGAATTTTGAGTCCTAGAAGTTCAGAAGCCAGTGCAGGTGAAATGACTATTTTTCCCTTGAGAAAAAGGATGTGTGACGGCCGAAATTGGTAATGAAGCTCTAGTATTCATTTCTGGTTTCCTTTCCCTTTGATTCATTCCCTTATTGATTCAATCTTACCTTAGGTGATAAAATTCCTAAAATTAAGGAAGGATAGTTTTAGAATTTAATTCTAATAATTATATTCCCTTATCTAGCCTTTAAATTAGGGAAATCAATCCTATTATACCCTACATAAAGAGTAGCTTGCAACACTTGTCCACATACACATAAATACACAAAATTATCAAGTGATCAAACCCCACACCTTACCATATTGCTGCCGAAAATTTTAAACTTTTATCATAGCGTAACTCTTTCATCCTATTGTCGGATTTCTATAAATAATAGCTTGTTGGAAAGTTATTTTCATTCTCTATCTAGCTTTCTTAGTTTGATCAATAGAAGGTTAGTTCTTCCCTGTCAAAAGTTAAATCATAATTTAGAGGGTTTAGTGCCGAAATTATGTGACTCTTCGTGCATTTGATTTATGTTGTTGTTCCTTTTTTTGTATGATTGCTTACCATCCATTCATAATGTAATATAATGATTTCATCCTTTCAATCTTCCTTATACTTGAAATCAACATGCCCTACTCTTTTCCCTATTGTTTCCAATTTTGATCAATTGACTTTCCAATAAGGAAATGAAATTAAAAAAGAAATGTGATACCCTGAATTTTGAGTCCTAGAAGTTCAGAAGCCAGTAGAGGTGAAATAATTATTTTTCCCTTGAGAAAAAGGATGAGTGACGGCATGATATTGGTAATGAAGGTCTAGTATTCATTTTTGGTTTCCTTTCCTTTTGATTCATTCCCTTATTGATTCAATCTTACCTTAGGTGATAAAATTCCTAAAATTAAGGAAGGATAGTTTTAAAATTTAGTTCTAATAATTATATTCCCTTATCTAGCCTTTAAATTAAGGGAAATCAATTCATTATACCCTACATAAAGAGTAGCCTTGCGACATCTGTCCACATACACAAAAACAGAAAAAATTAAAAAGCGATCAAACCCTATACATTACCCTATTGCTGCGGAAAATTTCAAACCTTTATCATAGCATAACTCTTTCATCCATTGTCGGATTTCTATAAATAATAGTTTGTTGGAAAAGATATTTTCATTCTCTATCTAGCTATCTTAGTTTGATCAACAGAAGGTTACTTCTTCCCCGTCAAAATCTTAATCATAATTTATAGGGTTTAGTGCCGAAATTATGTGATTCTTCCTTCATATGATTTATGTTATTGTTCATTTTGTTTGTATGATTGCTTACCATCCATTCAAGTTGTAATATAATGATTTCAACCTTTCAATCTTCCTTATAATCGAAATCAACATGCCTCACATTGGTTTCTGATAGGTTTGGTAAGTGGAATTGGTCAGGAAATATGATATCTACTTGATTATTAAATATGCATGCTTAATTTGATTTTGTCTTTACCTTATGATGTTAAAGGTGGTTCGGATCCCTCGAATAAAGGAAAAGGAATAGTGATTGATGTATGTCTCATCGATTTCTCCAGAGATCCTTGTTGATTGCTTGTTGATTTTGGTATATGTGATTGATGTTTGTAGGCGCATATATGAGATAGTGTACACATAAGTTGTGGAATGATTTGAGGCTCACTTAGGCTACACCGAACCCTTGAGATAGGTTATGAGTGCCGAATTTTCATGTGTTGTGTGCATTGAACATGATGATTGTGTTCTGACATGATTGAGGATACCTTGTTGTGGTATTGTGCCTTGTACTTGCTTGTGTGTGCTTGTACGTGTTTGTGTGTCAAGATTCTTTTCTGATGGCCATTCGGGGTAAGCGTTGATGCTCCTTCAAAGAGGAGAGGTTCTTACTGGTGTGGGAGTCGTATGGGTGGTAATCCTTGGCTTGTGCACACTGGATGCCTAGTTCTCTGGGCTGGCTACACGCTTTGTCCTATGTGCTGCTGGTAAGATGCCCTTTATCTTTGTGTGGTTTGGATGTCCTAATAGTATGTGTTGGTTAGGATGCCTAGTCCTATGTGGCTGGCAAGATAAGTAGGCTTGTTGATTAACTTGTGTGCTAACCTTTTACCCTTTGTGCACAGAAGCCTTGAACAACACAGGTGGATGGGGATGCCTTTTTCTATTACCGAGATAATTGATGAATTTTTCCTGCTTATGTACTTCTAATTTTCAAAAGTGTTTGTAGTCCACCCTTAGTCTTAGTTTTGGGCCTACACCTTTAAATGTTGAATGCTTCCGCGATATCCTTTAGTTGTATAGGATGATCTGATGTTGATTGGGAGATGTTTGTGCTGTGGCACTACTGAGATTCTTGTAATCTCATCCTGTTATTTTCAGCATTTTTCAGGCTTAGGTACATTCATTGTTCGTGGTACTAGTGTATGAGAATCAAGGCTGCACGGCAGGGGGATATCACATTACATTTGCTTATTGTTCTTTGATTGCTTGCACATATAATATGAACTATGATTAGACTATTTTCTAGTACTTCAAGACTATTTTCTTGTAAGAAATAAAATCATAAATGAACACTAAACCTTCAATATAACGATCCTAACTCCTAACCTATTATTAATTGCTCCAATTAGGGCCTTTAGCGCCGTGAAATCCAAACAAGCCCAAGAACCAGGACCTATCTGAATCCCACAAGGCTTACTCATCGAATTCTTGATTTTTAGCATGTACATTTTTTATGTTTATCAACAATTGGAGCTTGATATTGGACAAGTATTTTGGTATCATACGGAGTGAATGAAATATCAGCATAAGTCTTTAAATAAAATCAATGAATCCACAACACACAAGTCTCATAGGGATCAAAATATCCAGCAAGTTAACCCCCAGCATAAATCGGATACAACAAGTAAAGGAGGAATCTTGAAAAACCAGAAAGTAGTCTAATCATAATTCATGTTATATGCGCAAGTAATCAAGGAACAGGTTTGCAATTGTGATGCGATATCACCCCGCTGTGTAGCCTTGATCTCACACACTGGTACCAAGGATAGTGGATGTACCTAAGCCTAAAAAATGGCGAGTACAACAAGATGAGATTACAAGAATCTCAATAGGGTCACAACATCATAAGATCTATAGAAATCTTAAACACAAATCTCTCGAACAACATTAGATCATCCTTACACAACTATGGGTATCATGCAATTCAAGGATCAATCAAAGGGATAGGGCCAAAACTAAGGCTGAGGGTGGACTACAACACTTCTGAAAATTAGAAGTACACAGGCAGGTAAAATTCATCAGATTACTCTCGGCACTAGAAAGAAAGAAAGGTCATCCCCTTCCACCTGTGTTGTCCAAGGTTTACTACACAAAGGGTAAAAGGTTAGCACACAAGCTAATCAGCAAACCTATTCATCCTGCCACACAAGGACAAGATATCCAAGCCACACAAGGACAAGGCTTCCAAGCCACACAAGGACAAGGCTTCCAGCCACACAAGGACTAGGGATCCAAGCCACACAAGGACAAGGCTTCCAGCCACAAAAGGACCAGGCATCCAAGCCACACAAGGACAAGGCTTCCAGCCACATAAGGACCAGGCATCCAAGCCACACACGGACAAGGTTTCCAGCCACACAAGGACAAGGCTTCTAGCCATCAAGGACCAGGCATCCAAGTCACACAAGGACAAGACTTCCAGCCACCAAGAACCAGGAATCCAAGCCACACAAGGACAAGGCTTCCAGTGTGCGCATGTTGGGGATTGCCACCCATACAACTCCCATACGAGTAAGAGCCTCCCCTCTCCCAAAAAACATCAGCACTTACCCCGAATGGCCATCGGAACAAGATCCTGACACACAAACACATACAAACATACACAAACAAGTACAAAACATAATACCACAACAGGGTATCTTCAATCATGTCAGAACACAATTATATGCAATTCAGGCACTCAAAACCTAACTTAAGGGTTCAATATGGCCTATAGGATTCATATCTCAATCCACGATTCATGCACATATCTTACAATCAATTTGCATACAATAATAACAAGGGTAGGTATTGAAAATTACAAACAAATAACAGGGATTATTGGAGAAATTGATGAGGCATAGATCCTACCTCTCTTATCTCGGAACAAGAAGCTATTCCTTTGCCCTTATTTAATAATTCCGAACCACCTATAGCATCACAAGGCAAAGACAAAACCAAACTAAGCATGCATAGTTAATAACCAAGTAAGTACCCTATTTCCTTACCAAATCCACTCACCAAATCTATCAGAAACCAGTGGTCAGATGCTGCAGATGCCTCCCCTTTGGATGTGTGATGTGATAGCCAAGAACTTAACAAGATTCAACTTGAATTACCACCTCAATTTAACTATATATATTTCAGCACCAACCATAGGACACAAAATAATTTGTGATTTCATGTTAACAAGGTGTAAAGGTTGCAATTTTATGTTAACAAAGAAGGATTAAGTGTTTATAACTTATATAATAAAAAAGAAACAAGATCGGAATCCAATAGGTTAATCAACTATCAAGATAGGCAACCATAGGGCAAGGGTAGGACATACTGATTTGATGTTTAGAAAAGATTCAAAGGATGAATTCATAATTTATAACAGAAATTTGGAGGTGTAAGGTTTTTAGGTTTTACGAATTTTGTGAGTTTTCTGTATATGATTTTTGTGTGGCTGGCTTCCTATTTATATAAGGTTGTTATGGGATTAAAATCCCTATTTTAAAGGCTTGATTAAAGATAATTATCAGAATTAAATTCTGTAATTATCCCCCCTTAATTTTAGGGATTTTAATTTCTGAAGAAATTATCAACCTATAAAGAACTAGATTAAAGGGAACTAAAACCAAAATTAAACACTGGACATTTCTTACCAATTTCGGCCGTCACACATCCTTTTCTTCATAGGCAAAGTGGTCTTTTCATCTGCACTGGCTTCTGGACTTCTAGGACTCAAAATTCGGGGTGTCACATTCAATACCATTTCTGGCTATCACACATCCATTTTTTCAGGCAAAACGGTGATTTCACCTGTATTGGCTTCTTGAATTCTAGAACTAAAAAATCGGGGTCTCACAGTAGCACTTGGGAGACTTAGTATTACTGAAGGCTCCTTTTCTTTTACTAGCAATGTTCCTCCCATCCCCTTAAACACTAATATAGATATTCAAGATGATACCTTCCTTTTTTGGGGTGTCACTCAATTCCAAAAAACTTGTACGACAAGGACTTATTTTGACTTTGTGGCAATCGATCATATTGATGTAGCAGTTGTGAGACCTCGATCCTTCCTAGTTTAGATGTCTAGAAAGTCCAGGAGCCGATGCAGCTGAAATGACTATTTTGCCCCTGAAGAAATGAATGTATTATGACCTAAAATGGTTGCTGCTGAATATTTTCTATTTTAATCCTGGTATTTTTTGTGTTAATTATCATTGGTATTATCCCTTATTATCCAAAGTATTAGATAATTCTTCTTTTTAAATAGAATATCTCTTTTAATAGAATTATCTTTTTACATAGAATTATCCTTCTAATAGAGTTATCATTCTAATAGAATTATCCTTTAGTTATCCTTTTAAGTTTTAAAGTAGGGAATTATCTCTTAGTTAAACCTCCTTAGACATTTATAAAAGTGTTTCTAGCCTATTCTACATAAACATACCAAAACCCACCTGGAAATTTCGTAATTTATCCCCTTCCTCTCATTTTCCGATTTTTGCTTAAACCCTAGCCAAAATTCGTTGATCTTCATCATAGTATAACTCTCTCATCCTTTATCAGATTTCTGCAAATAATAGCTTATTGGAAAAAACTTTTTATCCTCTATCTATCTATCTTGGGTTGGTAATCAGAAGGTTATTTTCTCCCTGTCGAAATTCAAGAAATTCCTTGATTTTAATCCTAGCATAACTCTCTCATCCTTTGTCAAATTTCTGCAAATAATAGCTTGTTAGAAAGCTCTATCCAGCTATTTTTTTCTTGTCATCAGAAGGTTAGTTATTCCTTTTTGAAATTTAAGTTATAATTCATCAGTTTTTGTACCAATATTGTGTAATTCTTCCTTCAATTGATTTCTCTTGTTATTCCTTTTGTTTGTATGATTGTTTGGCATCCATTCATATTGTAAAATCATGAATTCATCCTTTAAATCTTCTTTATACATGAAATCGGCATGTCCTATTCCTAACCCTATGTTTGCCAAATTTGATCAATTGACTTGTCTATTGGTTTCAGATCTTATTCCTTTTAATTGTTTGAGCAATTGGCACCTACTCCTTTCTTAATTTCATGAAATCCAAACCTCTAACCTCTCTAATGTTGAAATCACACATTCCTTATTAAATCCTTAGGTGTTGCCGAAATTTGTATGATGAATTAGGGTGAATAATCAAGTTGTTTCTTGCTAAGTTTCTGGCAATCACATCACGCATTCAGGGAGAAGATATTGCTGCATCCAAATCATTAGATTTTGGTACGTTAATTGGTAAGGATTCCCAATACCTTTGGTTTTTAATTAAGTAATCTTGTGGTTTAATACTGTGTGGTCTTTGCCTTATGATTCCTTAGGAGATTTTGATCTTATTAGAAAGGAAAAAGATTGTATCTAATTCAGACACGCGAGAAGTAGGATCTATGCTTCATCGGTTCCTTTGGTTACCCTACTATTTGATTGTTTAAATATGATTGAATTCGATTGCCTATCTTGGTTATATGCTTGTGGAATGTGTGGTTATGATGATAGGGAATCTCAGAAGTTTAGAGGGCAAGAGGTTGCCTAACTCGGTTTTGAATTTGAGGATTGATCTTTTATTTGTATTGTGATTTGATTGAGGATCCTTTGTTGTGATTTGTGTATGCGTGTACTATGTGTGTATGTGTGTATCTGCCTTGTTTGTGCTTTGTTTGAAGGATCCTTTTGTCGCTGGCCATGCGAGGTAAGTATTGCTGCTCCTAGGTAGAGGAGAGGTGCTTACCGAATCTGGAGATTTATGAGTGGTTATTTCTAGCAACTGCTCGCTGGATGCCTTGAAGGCCGGTTCAAGTTCGGACGTCAGGAAACCTTGTAGGCCTGTTCGAGTCTGAACGTTAAGATGCTCTATAGCTCAGTTCGAGTCTGAATGTTAGGATAGCCTGTTTTTAAATGGCAGGATGGCTTGTATGCGTAGTTGTAAGAGTTCTCTTAGGCCAGTTAATGTCTGGATGTCAGAGACAACTAAAAGGATTTCTGTAATATTGATTGTCTAACCGTTTTATACTTTTTGCAGCATAGCCATGGACAACATGGGCAGATGGAAAAAAACCTTGGTTTTGATAATCAAATATAAGCTGCCTGTGTGCTTCTGAATAGGAAGTGTTTTCAGTCTTTCCCCTTGTTTTCTACTAATTTTAGCTTTACATTGTGTGTTCTTGTGACGATTTTGGCCCCTATTATGTATGTTTGATGCTTGCGGTTTTAGTTAGATGTGTTAGTTGGTTTTAGGTGTTGATCTTTAGATATTTGGGAGTTGTTTGCTTGGGAATCCCTAGGACTTATGATGTTGTGACCCTATTGAGATTTTTGTAATCTCATCCCTTGTTTTCTCCTTCTTTGGAGGTTTAGGTGTGTGATTTGTTGCTGGTACCAAAGGTGTGAGATCAAGGCTGCACGACTGGACGAATTTGCTTGCCATGTCTTTGAACTTGTGTGGATTTTCATTTTGGCTTTCCAATCCCTCTTTCTCTTTTTGTTGCTTCCAAAATATGCATAATACTATTGGTTGATGTTTTGAGATTCCTATGGGACTTGTGTGTTATGTTTCCACTTGTTTTGAGTATTAATATAAGTCTTTTGCTGATGTTTTCTTTCACTCTGTATAAGCTAGAAGTTCATTAATGTATGAACATGCTCCAACCTTTAAATAGGATATAAATCGACCAATACAATTGACAATTGGGTGACTTGAGCCTTGTGGGATTCAAATAGGATTTTGCGAAGGCTTATTTGGGTGTCACAGCGGTAAGGGTCCTAATAAGTTGGGTTTGGGTCCTTACAGATTTGTAGTTGAGCATGGTTTAGGATAATTGATTTCTTCTGATTGTATGCATATGTGTCTTTGATTTAAATATACATGTATTTGTTTAAATGATATATGAATTTGCATGTGTTTATACCTACTTTGATCTGAAAATGTTTGTGTTGTTTGCTTCATATATTCAATATATGCGTGAGGGACTTATTGCTGGAAATTTTATTGCATGCTACCGAATATTTTTGTGTGTTTTTGTGTGTATGCCGAAATATGTGTGTTTGCTTGCTATGTTTTGTGTGCATGTTTGTGTTTTATTTACAGTATATGCATATCGTTCGGTGTATGCCTCTCCACCAAGGTACCATCTCTTTTCTTGTTTTGTGTTTCATATTGGAAAGTTACATCATGTGTGTTTGTTTAGTATGACAAGGTCGACTAGGAAGCGGAGTGGCGCAGCAAAAAAATATGGTAGGTCTATAACTCATAGTTCTTTTGTAGAAATTTCTTGGACAAAACATTTATAAGGAGGGGAGGATATGAGACCCCGATCTTTCGTAGTTTAGATGTCCAGGAAGTCCAGGAAGTCCAGGAAGTCCAGGAGCTGATGCAGTTGAAATGACTATTTTGCCCCTGAAGAAATGAATGTATGATAACCTAAAATGGTTGCTGCTGAATATTTTCTATTTTAATCCTGGTATTTTTTGTGTTAATTATCCTTAATAATATCCCTTTCTATCCAACGTATTAACTAATTCTTCTTTCTAAATAGAATATCTCTTTTAAGAATTATCATTTTAAATAGAATTATTCTTCTATTAGAATTATTTTTTAATTATCTTTTTAAGTTTAAAAGTGGAGAATTATCTCTTAACTAAACCTCTTTAGACACCTATAAAAGAGTAGCTAGCTTATCCTACCTAAACATACCAAAACCCACCTGGAAAATTCGTAGTTTATTCCTAACCCTATGTTTGCCAAATTTGATCAATTGACTTCTCTATTGGTTTCATATCTTGTTCCTTGTTAATCATTTGAGTAATTGGCACCCATTCCTTTCTTAATTTCATGAAATCCCAACCCCTAACATCTCTAATGTTGAAATCACACATACCCTATTAAGCCCTTAAGTGTTGCAGAAATTTGTGTGATGAATTAGGGTGAATAATCAGTTGTTTCTTCTTGAGTTTCTAGCCATCACATCACGTATTCAGGGGGAAGATATTGCTGCATCCGGATCGCTGGATTTTGAAAGGTTAATTGGTAAGGATTCCCAATGCTTTTGGTTTTTAATTAAGTAATCTTGTGGCTTAGTATTGTGTTGTCTTTTCCATGTGATTGTTTAGGAGATTCTGATCTTATTGAAAAGGCAAAAGATTGCATCTGATTCAGACACGTGAGAGGTAGGATCTATGCTTCATCGATTCCTTTGGTTACCCTATTGTTTGATTATTTGAATATGATTGAATTCGATTGCCTATCTTGGTTATATGCTTGCGAAATGTGTGATTATGATGATAGGGAATCTCGGAAGTTAATAGGGCAATAGGTTGCTTAATTCGGTTATGACTTTGAGGATTGATCTTTGATTTGTATTGTAATTTTATTGAGGTCCTTTTTCTTGATTTGTGTATGTGTGTATGTATGTTTGTGTCTTGTTTGTACTTTGTTTGAAGGATCTTTTTGTCGCTGGCCATGCAAGGTAAGTAATGTTTCTCTTAGGGAAAGGAGAGGTACTTACTGAACCAGGAGGTTTATGGGTGGTTGTTCCCAAAACGAGCTCGCTGGATGCCTTGTTGGCCGGTTCAAGTCTGGACGTCAGGAAGCCTTGTAGGCTAGTTCGAGTTTAGATGTCAACATTCCCTATAGGCTAGTTCGATTCTGGATGTTAGAATGCCCTGCTTTTGAGTGGCAGGATGACTTGTATGCATAGCTGCTAGAGTGCTCCTAGTCCAGTTCAAGTATGGATGTCGGAGACAACTAAAAGGCTTGCTATAATATTGATTGTCTAACCGTTTTACACTTTTTACAGTATAGCCTTGGACAACATCGGCAGATGGGGACAAACCTTGATTTTAAAAATTAGATTATGTATAGGCTGCCTGTGTTTCTGAATAGGAAGTGTTTTTAGTCTTTCCCATTGTTTTCTACTAATTTTAGTTTACCCTTACATTGTGTGTGCTTGTGATGATTTTGGCCCCTATTATGTATGTTTGATGCTTGCGGTTTTAGTTAGATATCATAACTGGTTTTAGGTGTTAATCTTTCGGTCATTGGGAGATCTTTGCTTGGGAATCCCTAGGACTTATGATGCTGTAACCCTACTGAGATTCTTGTAATATCATCTCTTCTTTTCCCCCCCTTTGCAAGCTTAGGTGTGTGCTTTGTTACTAGTACCAAAGGTGTGAGATCAAGACTACACGGCTTGACGAATTCGCATGCCATGTCTTTGAACTTGTGTGGATTTGCATTCTGTCTTTCCAATTCCTCTTTCTTTTTTTATTGCTTTCGAAATATGCATGATACTATTGGTTGATGTTTTGAGATTCCTATGGGACTTGTGTGTTATGTTTCCACTTGTTTTGAGTATTAATATAAGTCTTTAACTGATGTTTTCTTTCACTCCGTATAAACCAGAAATTCATTAATGTATGAACATGCTCCAACCTTTATATAACATATAAATTAACTAATAAAATTGACAATTAGGTGACTTGAGCCTTGTGAGATTCAAATAGGACCTTGTGAGGGTTTATTTGGGTTTGACGGTGGTAAAGGTCCTAATAGGATGGGTTTGGATCCTTACAGCAGTGATCACGTTAATAAACTTCTACTTCTATCAATAATAGAGAAGAAAATAAATAAATTACTTCAGTTGTTATTATTATCAAACTCTCCAAAAGGTTTTTAACAATAACCTATTGTAAAGTTATGACTAGATTATCAGTTTCTAGCCAAATTTTAAGAGGAATAGCTAAAAGTTTTATTGACACTAAAAACTTTAATGCTCTGACCACATACGGTTGTGGGGTTATGTATACCTTAATGGATAACTCTCATGCCCTATATATTTAGAATGAATATTGTTTGTGTTTTTTTTTATCTTTATCTTGTTTATCCGATTGATCTTTTTTCTTGTTTAAAATCACTAGATGTCCAATGAGCCTACCTGTTTGTAGATAACTCTAATTATCTTCAAAAATTGTCCTAATCTCCACTAAAATTGGGTAATAATATGACATTCAGGGCATGTCATCAAACATCCTCATACTTTCTTAATGCTTGTCTCTAAGCATATGCATAAATAAAAAATTTTAAGGATGTTATAGGGATTTTAGATAGGATTTACTTTATAAGCTTAAGCTTAGAAGTATTATCCTTTTTCTCATCATTATCCGCATCCTTAAAATTTTTTCATTTAGACTTAAAGCATATGTTTTTACTTACGGGGTTTAAACTTACAACAATTTGGGGTACGATTTTCATTTCATAATATCGGCATCCTTATACTTAAAGTTTCCAAGTCCCTAAGCATAAAAATAAAAGAAAATTCTTTATAAGGAATGTGCCTGGTCATGGTCACGGAGGTGGAGGTACATTGTTGAACAAAATGACCAGAATCCATTTTAGTTGTCTCTTGATCCTGTTGATACTTGTAGCTACTTGGTCTAGTCTCATGTCGATGTAGTCGAGTCTCTCATTATATGACCCTTCATCATTGATGTACCTTTCCAATAATCTCTCCATTACAAGACAAAGGTTGTTTAGTCTTGTTTGAGTCCTCCTTTTCTCATTTTTTTGTGCCTTCTTAGTGTCTTGTTTGGTGTTCTGCTGAGGCTGTGAATCCATATCATTGTGCCTTTGTAAAGGTTCTTTCCGTGTCTAGTGGAGGCATAGATATCCTCACAAGCCTGGTCTTCTTCGCTCGTCTAGGTAGTGAATGCCTTAGTTGGTTCTAGATCCACTACTAGTGATGGTTCTGGACCTGCTACTAGTATTGGGATTGTTGTAGGTTCTGGAGTTGCTATAGGGTTTGCTGTAAGTAGAGAAGTAGCTAGCCTCGCTCTCTTCTTTTTTTATGGGCATGGGTGTTGACCTTTCAAAAATTATTAACATAGGTGATGAACATGTTTTACATGTTATATTAGTCCATAGTTTTAGTATAGTTAAGGACAATTGAAGAGATAAATCGGGTATCTTCACAAGTCCACCTCCTCGAGATAATGTGCGAAATTTAAGGAAAAGAAAATGAAAACGAGATAAGAAGATAAAGACCGATCACACTAGAGCTTATCTACTCTGAAAAGAAGATAGATCAAGACCTTATCCAATCCATATAAGATGGGCACGATAGTTATCCAATAGCTAGTATATAAATCCAAGACCGCATACGGTCAAGGTATCAGGCTTTTTGCAATCCTTAGAATTTAGTGAGAATTTCTTTAGGTATATATGGCCAGAAACTGTAAGACCCAGATCCTCCATAGAGTAGATGTTCTAGAAGTTCACAGGTCAGGAATGGAATTCAGGTACCAGTGCAGCTGAAATGATTATTTTGCCCTGAAAACATGAATGTGTGATGGCCTAAAATGGTTATTGCTGAATATGTTTTATTTTAATTCTGATATTTTTATTATCCTTAAGTTTAATCCCCTATTATCCAAATTATTAAATAATTCTTTCTTTTCAATAAGAATTACTCTTTTAATAGAATTCTCATTTTAATTGAATTATCTTTTTAATAAAATTATCCTTTAATCATATCTTATCCTTCTAAGCTTAAAAGTAGGAAATTGTGAGACCCTGATCCTCCATAGGGTTGATGTCCTAGAAGTCCACAGGTCAGAAATGAAACTCAGGTATTGGTGTAACTGAAATGACTATTTTCCCCTTGAAGAAATGAAAATGTGACGGCCTAAAATGGTTATTGTTGAATATTTTCTGTTTTAATTTTGGTTATTTATCCTTAGTTTTGTCCCTTATTATCCAAAATATTAGATAATTCTTCATTTTAAATAGAATTATTATTTTAATAGAATTATCCTTTTAATAAAATTATCCTTTAATTTTATCTTATCCTTCTATGCTTAAAAATATAGAATTATCTCTTAATTAAACCTCCTTAAGACCCTATAAATTAACATGGCTGGCCACCCTATCTAGCACACCAAAATATTTCTTCTAAATTCCGGAATTTCCCTCCCTACTCTCCCTCTTGGTTTGGCCAAAGTTTCTTCTCCCTAAACCCTAGCCGATATGGAATCCTCTCTTCATTGTGCATCTTTTTATCTTGGTTTCACAAGAAAAAGGATAGTGTTTTCCTTTCAATTTTTTTGCCACAATTTCTAGGGTTCTTAGTCGAATTTCTTCTGATTCAAGCCCTTGTTGGTTTCTGTTTCTGTTCATCTTCATCATTTAGATGTTTGGTATCTATCATTGTTATGTTATGATAAATTCAGCCCTTGTATCTTCCTTATTAAAGAAATCGGCATGCCCTATTCCTAACCATATTTTTGCCAAAATTTGATTAATTAACTTGTCTATTGGTTTCAAATCTTACTCTTTATAATTGTTTGAGTAGTTGGCACCTATTCCTTTCTTACTTTTATGAAATCACAACCCCTAACCTCTCTAATGTTGAAATCACATATACCCTATTCAGCCCTAAGTGTTGCTGAAATTTTGCATGGTGAAATAGGGTGAATAATTAGGTTGTTTCTTGCTGAGTTTCTGGCCATCACATCACACATTCAGGGGGGAAGATATTGTTGGATCCGGATCGCTGGATTTTGGTAGGTTAATTGGTAAGGATTCGCATTGCCTTTGTGTTTTAGTAAGTATCTTGTGGCTTAGTATTGTGTGGTCTTTTCCTAATGATTGTTTAGGAGATTATGATCTTATTGGAAAGGCAACGGATTGCATTTGATTTAGGCATATGAGAGGTAGGATCTATACCTCATTGGTTCCTTTGGTTACCCTATTGTTTGATTGTTTGAATATGATTGAATTCGATTGGCTATCTTTGTTATATGCTTGCGAAATATGTGATTATGATAGTAGGGAATCTCGAAATTTACTAAGGAAATAGGATGGTTAATTCGGTTATAACTTTGAGGATTGATCTTTGATTTGTATTGTGATTTGATTGAGGTTCTTTTGCTATGAATTGTGTATGTGTATATGTGCCTTGTTTGTGCTTTGTTTGAAGGATCCTTTTGTCACTGGCCATGTGAGGTAAGTATTGTTGCTCCTAGGGAGAGGGGAGATGCTTACCAAACCGGGAGGTTTATGGGTGGTTATTTCCAGCAAGAGCTCGCTGGATGCCTTGTAGGCCGGTTTAAGTCCGAACATCAGGAGACCTTGTAGGCCAGTTCGAGTCTTGAAGTCAAGATGCCCTATAGGCCAGTTCGAGTCTGGACATTAGGATGTCCTGTTTTTGAGTGGCAGGATGACTTGCAAGCGTAGCTGGAGGAGTGCTCCTAGGCCAGTTCAGGTCTGGATGTTGAAGATAACTAAAAGACTTGTTGTAATATTGATTGTCTAACCGTTTTACCCTTTTTGCAGCATATCTTTTGCAACATGTGCAGATGGGGACAAACCTTGGTTTTGAAAATCAGATTATGTTATAGGCTGCCCGTGTGCATCCAAATAAGAAATGTTTTCACTCTTTTCCCTTGTTTTCTACCAAATTCGGTCTACCCTCATATTTTGTGTGCTTGTGATGATTCAGCCCCTATTATGTATGTTCGATGCTTACGATTTTAATTGGATATCTTAGCTAGTTTTAGGTGTTGACCTTTTGGTTATTGGAAGATGTTTGATTGGGAATCCCTAGGACTTATGATGCTGTGACCCTACTGAGATTCTTGTAATTTTATCCCTTCTTTTCTCCCCTTTGCAGGCTTAGGTGTATGCTTTGTTGCTAGTACCAAAGGTGTGAGATTAAGGCTGACTGCATGGGTGGACGAATTTGCGCATCATATGCATCCTTTTCCTGTAAAATGCGCATGCTATGTCTTTGAATTTGTGTGGATATGCATTCTGGCTTTTTAATCCCTGTTCCTCCATTGTTGCTTCCAAAATATACATGATACTATTGGTTGATATTTTGAGATTCCTATGGGACTTGTGTGTTATGTTTTCACCTGTTTAAGTGTTAGTATAAGTCTTCTGTTGATGTTTTCTTTCACTCTGTATAAGCTAAAAATTCATTAATGTATAAACATGCTCCAACCTTTAAATAACATTAGAATCAACCAATAAAATTGACAATTAGGTGACTTGAGCTTCGTGGGATTCAAATAGGACCTTGCAATGGCTTATTTGGGTTTCACGGCGGTAAGGGTCCTAATAGGTTGGGTTTGGGTCCTTACAGGAAAAGACCATCCCCTTCCACCTGTGTTGTCCAAGGCTTCGCTGCACAAAGCATAAAGGTTAGCACACAAGCTAATTAGCAAGCCTATTCATCTTGCTAGCACAGAGAACAAGGCATCTAGCCAGCACATAGGACTAGGCATCCTAACCAGCACACAGTATTAAAGCATCCAGATCACACAAAGACAAGTGCATCTTGCCAGCATACAAGATAAGGCATCTAGCCAGCACACATGGCAAGGCATCTAGCCAGCACATAGGACTAGGTAACTAGCAAGCTCTTACTTGAGATTGCCACCCACACGACTCTTATAACAGTAAGAACCTCTCCTATCCCAATGAGCATCAGTGCTTACCTCAAATGGCCACCGGAAAACGATCCTAACACACAAACGCGTACAAGTACTGTAATGACCCCAATTCCTACCCATTAAAATTTGCTCCAATTAAGGCCACTACCGTTGTGAAATCCAAACAAGCCCAAAGACATCTAGAACCTATCTGAATCCCACCAAGCTTACCCATTAAATTTTTTTTTTGACTTTTAGCATGATCGTTCTATATGTTTAATAACAAATGGAGCATGATATTGGACAATCATTCTGGTATCATACGGAGTGAATAAAACATCAACGAAAGTCTTTAAATTTAATTATTGGAATCAAAACACACAAGTCCCATAGGGATCCAAATAACCAGCAAGAAATCCTCCAACATGTTCCAAAATCTAACAAGCAAAAGAGGGATCTTGAAAAACCAGAAAAAGTAGTCCAATCTATGATCATATTGTATGCGCAAGCAACCAAGGAAATAGGAATGCAAAGGTGATGCAATATCGCCCCGCCGTGCAGCCTTGATCTCAAACACTAGTACCACAAACAGTGAATATACCTATGCCTGAAAAATGGTGGAAACAACAGAATGAGATTACAGGAATCTCAGTAAGGTCACAACATCATAAGATCTGCAGAAACCATAAACACAAATCTCCCAAACAACATCAGATCATTCCTAGCAACTAAAGGGGATCACGCAATTCGAGAAATCAGTTAAAAAGGGTAGAGCCGAATCTAAGGCTGAGGGGGGACTATAAATACTTCCGAAAACTCAGAAGTACATAGGCAGGTAGAACTCATCAAATTGCTCTAGGCAATGAAGAAGAAAGCCATCCTCTTCCACCTGTGTTATCCAAAGCTTACTGCACAAAAGGTAAATAGTTAACACACAAGCTATTCAGTAAGCCTATTCATTTTACCACACAAGGACAAGTCATTCCAAGCCACACAAGGACAAGGACTTCCTGCCACACAAGGATAAGGCTTTTTTCAATATAAGGACCAGACATCCAGCGAGCTCATGTTGGGGATTGCCACCCATACGACTCCCACACCAATAAGAACCTCCCCTCTCACAAGGAGCATCAGCGCTTACCCCGAATGGCCACCGGAAAAGGATCCTGACACCCAACACATACCAGCACAAACAAGCAAGTACAAAACATAATACCACAATAGGGTATCCTTAATCATGCCAAAACACAATCAACATGTTCAATACACACAACACATGCAAACTAGACACTCATATCCTATCTTAAGGGATTCAGTATAGCCTAGAGGATCGCATCTTGGTCCGAGATTCAGGCATTCCTACTACAACATATGCACATACAACATTACATGTAAAGGCACCGAAATTAACAAGCAAACAACAAGGATCTCTGGAGAAACTGATGAGGCTTAGATCCTACCTCTCTTGTCTCTGAACAAGAAGTTATTGCTTTGTCTTTATTCAGTAATTTTGCACTACCTATAGCATCACAAGGCAAAGCCAAAACCAAACTAAGTATGCATATCCAATATCCAATTAAATACCCTATTTCCTTACCAATTCCACTCACCAAACCTATCAGAAATGATCAGATGCCATAGGTACCTCCCCTTGGATGTGTGATATGATAGCCAAGAACTTAACAAGAAACAACCTGAATTACCATCCCTAATTATCATACAATTTTCGGCACTAAGAATAAGACAATAAAGCAAGTTGTGATTTTATGTTAACAAGTTGTAAGAGTTGCGATCTCATGTTAACAAGGAAGGATTAAAGCTTTATAACATGTATAATCAAAAGAAACAAGATCAGAATCCAATAGGTTAATCAATTGATCAAGATAGGCAATAATAGGGCAGTGGGGCAAAGGTAGAGCATACTAATTTCATATATAGAAAAGATTCAAAGGATGAATTCATGACTGTTCACTATGAATGGATATTGAACAATACTACGAATAAAGGTAACAACATCAGAGATCAATCAAAGGCAGAATTATAAAAATCTGAAAAACTAATTCTGTCGTATTTCGATTTAAATTTAGAGACAAAAATACTAACTTTCAGAGAAAAAACCTAAGATGGTTGGAAAGAGAATGATGAGAGCTTTCCAACAAGCTATTATTTATAGGAATCCGACAAACGATGAGAGAGTTTTGCTTGTTTGAAGTTCAAGAATATATTTGGCAGTTCCGCCAAATTTTGATTTAACTTTAGAGAAAGAAATACTAACCTTCAGATGAAAAGAAAAAGATGGTTGGAAATAGGATGAAATTTTTTTTCCAACAAGCTATTATTTTCAGGAATCCGACAAATGATGACAGAGTTATACTTGTTTGAAGTTTAAGAAGACTTTGGCAGAAATTGGGAGGTGTAGGGTTCTTAGGTCCTACGAATTTTGTGTGTTTTTTGTATAAGATTTTTGTATGGCTGACTTGTTATTTATATAAGATGGTTATGAGATTATAATCCCTATCTTCAAGGCTTAATTAAAATAAGATAATTATTAACATTAAATTTTGTAATTATCCCCCCTTAAACTTAGGGTTTTTATTTCCTAAGGTAATTATCAACCAATAAAAAATCAATTTAAAGGGAATTAATACCAGAAAAAATTACTAGACATCCCTTACCAATTTCGGCCGTCACACATCCTTTTCTTCAGGGGAAAAATAGTCTTTTTCACCTGCACTGGCTTCTGGATTTCTAGGACTCAAAATTCAGGGTCTCACTAGTACAGATAATCAAGTACAAAGCACAATAGCACAACAAGGTATCCTCATTCACGTTAGAACACAATCAGCATGTTCAATGCACACAAAAATGTAAATTAGACACTCATAACCTATCTCAAGGGTTTGTTATAGCCTAAGTGAGCCTCAAATCAATCCGCAATTCATGTATACACTTTCTCACAGAAGCGCATACAACATCAATAAGGGCATGCATAAAAAATAACAACTAGTAATAAGGATCTCTGGAGAAACCGATGAGGCATAGATCCTACCTCTCTTGTCTCTGAAAAAGAAGATATTCCTTTGCCTTTATTCAAGGGATCCGAACCACCTATAATATCATAAGTCAAAGACGAAACCATACTAAGCATGCATACTCAATAATCAAGTAGATATCCTATTTCCTTACCCATTCCACTCACAAAACCTATCAGAAACCAATGATCAGATGCCGCAGGTGCCTCCCCCTTAGATGTGTGATGCGACAGCCAAGAACTTAACAAGATTCAACCTGAATTACCATCCTAATTAACTATGTAAATTTTTTCACTTAAAGATGGGGCACAAGGAAATTGCAATTTCATGCATACAAGGTGTAGGGGTTGCGATTTCATGATTACAAGGAAGGATTAGGTGTCAATAACACATGCATTCAAAAGGAACAAGGTCAAAAATCAACAGCTTAATCAATTGATCAAAATCGGCAACAATAAGGCAAAGTGTAGGGCATGCCAATTTCATGTATTGGGAAGATTCAAAGGATAAATTCAGGATTTTACAACATGAGTAGATGCAAAACAATCATACAAACAAAAAGAACAATAGAAACCAATTGAATAAAGAATCACACAATTTCGGCACTAAACCCTATAAATTACAGTTAAGGACAACGAAGAGCTAACCTTCTAATTAATAAACCAAGATAGATAGATAGAGGATGGAAACAGATTTCCATCATGCTATTATTTGGAGAAATACGACAAAGGAAGAAATTTGTAAATTTTCAACAGTAATAGGTTAAGGTGTAAGGTTAAATCACTTGATAATTTTGTGTATTTTTTGTGTGTGTGGACAAGTGTGGCCGGCTACCCTTTATGTAGGGTGTAATAAGATTAATTTCTCAACTTTAAAGGCTGGATAAGGGAAGATAATCATTTGAATTAAATTCTGGAATAATTCTTCCTTAATTTTAGGAATTTTATCTCCTAAGGTAAGATTGAACCAATAAGGAAATAAATCAAAAGGAAATGAAACTAGAAATGATTACTAGACCTTCCATACTATTTTTGGCCATCACACATCCTTTTTTTCAGGGGCAAAATGTTCATTTCACCTGTATTGGTTTCTGGACTTCTAGAAATCAAAATTCGGGGTTTCACAGATTATGCATTGATCTTATGATGTTTAGGAGATATTTGATTGGGTGGCTTCTGCAGATTTTATAATATTATGACCCTATTGAGATTCTTGTAATCTCACCCCCCTCAATTTCTTCTCTTTATCAGACATAGGTGTGTGCTTTGCTGATGGTACCAAATAGTGAGATCAAGGCTACACGGTGGGGCGATTTGCTTCACATTTGCATTGCAATTCCTTGCTGGTTTTCTATTGATTGTACATGCTCTCCTATGTTTGAGTCCCCTTTTTGGCTTTCCATCTGAGACCTCGATCCTCCATAGTGTAGATGTCCAGGAAGTCTAGAAGCTGATGCAACTGGAATGATTATTTTCCCCTAAAGAAATGAATGTGTGATAATTATTCTAGTTAATTATCCTTAGTTTTATCCCTTATTAGCCAAAGTATTAAATAATTATTCTTTTCTAATAGAATTATTCTTTTAATAAAATAATCTTTTAAACATTATCCTAACTTATCAAGGCTTAAAAATATGGAAATTTAATCCCCTAAGAATTTATAATAGAGTGACCGGCCTACCCTACCTAAACATACCAAAACCCACCTAAGAATTTTGGAATTAATCCCCTCCCCTTCCTCTCAATTTCTGGTTTTTGTCTACCCTAAACCCTAGCCGAAATTGCCTGATTTTCATCATATTTTTGTGTGTGATAACTTGTTGGAATCCTCTCTTTGTGCTACCTTTTATTATCTAAGTTTCACAAGCAAAAGGTTAGTATTTTTCTTTTATAATTCATGCCAAGTTTACTTTGGGTTTTGTAGTCGAAATTCTTCAATTCTTCTATTTGTTGATTTCTGTTTCTGTTCCTCTTCATCATTTGGATATTTGGTACATATCATTCTTATATTAGGATAAATTAAGCCTTTGATTCCTCTTGAATAGTGAAATTGGCCTACCCTAGTTCATACCCTTGGTGTGCTAAAATTTAGTTGATTCCCTTGTCTATTGGTTTTAGTTCTTGTTTCTTTTTATCGTTTGAGTGTCTGGCACCTATTCCTTTCTTATTCACATGAAATCGCTGCCTCTTCTTATATGTATGATGAAATCAAATTTTTCCTTATTATGTCCTAAGTTTCTGGCCATTACATCACACATTCAGGGGGAAGATATTCCTGCATCCGGATAGCTAGATTTTGGTAGGTTAATTGGTAAGAATTCCCAATGCCTTTGGTTTTTAATTAAGTATCTTGTGGCTTAGTATTGTGTGGTCTTTGCCTTGTGATGGTTTAGGAAATTCTGATCTTATTGGAAGGAAAAAGGATTGCATCTGAATCAGACATGTGAGAGGTAGGATCTATGCCTCATCTGTTCGTGACATTGGTGTGTGAGATCAAGGCTGCACGGCGAGACGATATTGCATCACATTCGCTTACCTTCTTCCTTGATTGCTTGTGCATATAGCGTGAACTTTGATTGGACTACTTTCAGGTTTTTTGAATTCCTCCTTTGCTTGTTGGTTTCCAGAATTTATTGGAGGATTACTTGCTGGATTTTGAGATCCTGATGGGACTTATGTGTTGTGGTTCCTTTGATTAATTTTAGAGACTTCCACTAATGTTTTTATTCACTCTGTATATTATCAGAATATTTGTCCATTATCATGCTCATACCTTTAAAAAAAAGTATAAAAAGAAACTTAATAAAATCGAAACTTAGGGAGGATAAGCATTGTGAGATTCAGATAGGTCCTAGGTTGGGTTTATTTGGGTTTCATGGCGGAAAGGGTCCTAATAGGTTGGATTCGGGTCCTTACAAGTAACCTGGGTTCTATGGGGTTGAGCACGTCGACCATATCTCATACAGGCTTTTTGGGTCAAAGTTAGTTTAGTACATTGTAGTCATCTTCTTGCTTTTGGTTATCCTTAGTAGCTCGTTGAGCCTTTGTTTAATGTCATTGGCTTGACCTAAATAATGATTTACTTGTAATCTGGTAATTGGAGTATAAGCTTTTCCACCATTCCTACTTGCTCGTAGTAGGATTTAAGTCTATGCCTGTTGATTTTAAAATGCTTACCATTAGATTTATTAAAAATTTCAATAAATCCATGTGGGAATATATGATGAATTATGAAAGTACGTATCCACTGTGACTTCAATTTACCCAAAAATAATTTGAGTTTTGATTGATAAAATAGTACCTTTGGATTTTTTAAAATGCCTTCCATTGAATCTGCTGATCATGATATGTTTTAGTCCTTTCCTTGTAGATTTTAGAGCTATTATAGGAGTTCAATCATAATTCTTCTAACTCTTTGAGCTGTAATTTCCTGTGTTTATATGTTTTCTTCATTCGTATATTATATACTTTGATGGCCCAATAAGCTCTATGTTCTATCTCTACAGAGGAATGACAGTTTTTTTTTCAATATACTAGCTGATAGGGTGTATTTCCAATTCGTGTCTTGTAGGCTATTGTATATGCCCACAGAGCATTGCCTAGCTTGATGCTCCAATCCTTCCGGGTTGGATTGAATATTTTTTCCAATATGTTCTTGATTTTTCTGTTTGAAATTTTGGCTTGGCCATTTGTCTATGGATGATAAGCTATTGAATTTCTGTGGTTAATTCCATACTTTAATATTAAGGTTTTAAAGATTTTGTTTCAGAAGTGGGTGCCTCTGTCACTTATGATCACTCTGGGCATGCCATAACGGTTGAATATATGAGTTTGAACGAAGTCCACTACTGTATGAACATCATCTTTTCTTGTTTCTTTGGCTTCTACCCATTTTGAAATATAACCAATAGTTAATATGATATATGTAGTTTCAAAGGAGGATGGGAATGATCCCATAAATTCTATACCCCATCCATCGAACACTTTGCATGCTAGTATAGACATCTGAGACATATGGTTACGTTGTCCAAAGGATCCTATTTTCTAATAATTTGGGCAGGCCTTGCAGGTCAAGTAAGCATCTTGGAGGATTGTAGGCTAGAATAATCCACTCTCGAGTATCTTTGTTGCTATCTTCCGTGGTCTAAAGTGTCCATGGTAAATTTTTGTATGGAAAAATTGCAAAATGGAAGGTATTTCTTCATTGTCCACATATCTTCTTATTATTTGGTCTGCACAAAATCTCCATAAATATAGTTCATCCCATGAGTTGTGCTTGAATTCTCTTCTTATCTTTTCTTTCTCATTTCTATCCAATGATTCTGCTACACTTCCTGTGACCAAGTAATTAATGGTATCATCATACTAGGGGCCATGCTGTACAGCCATAAGTTTTTTATGTGGAAATGCACCGTTAATTACCAGAGGATTATCCATGATTATGTGATTGAGATTGTGAGACCCAGCCTGTGTAAGGGTTCAACTATTATCTAATCCAACGTTAGAAAAAAGTGAGGGACGTCTTGGGCTTATATGTGTTGTGTAATGGATCATTTGAAATATAATGCATCTTTTGGGCAATGTGGTTAGAAGCTCAACCGAGTGATGCAGTTGTGATGCATCACGCACACATACATATCCGGACTCACTAGGTCGGGAGTCCAAAGGCTGAGGTCGTGACAAGTGGTAGTGGAGCCGATCTTGCTCCCTCTTTTATGTGGGTTTGGACTATGTGTTGAATTTACATTTGAACTCGTGAGTTTGGGCCTAAGTCAGTTAAATTTGGACTCTTTTTGTGACGACACGAGATTTATAAGGGGAGGATATTGTGAGACCTAGCCTGTATAGGAGGTCAAACATTACCAAATCCCTTATCTGGAAGGAGTAGGGGAGGTTGTAAGGACCCGAATTCCAATCTATTAGGACCCTTACCACCGTGAAACCCAAATAAACGCAACTTAGGACATATCTGAATCTCACAAGACTTATCCCCTTAGAACCAATTTTTAACAAGTTTTTTTTGTATGCTTTTACAAGTTGGAGAATGATATCGGATAAGTATTCTGGTAACATACGGAGTGAATAAAAACATCAGCAGAAGTCTTTAAATTTAATCAATGAAATTCCAACATACAAGTCTCATAGGGATCCAAATATTCGGCAAGTAAACCTCCTACATAATTTGGAAACAAACAAGCAAAGGAGGAACTTGAAAAACCAGAAAATAGTCCAATCATAGTTCATGTTATATGCACAAGCAACCAAGGAAACAAGAATGCGAATGTGATGCAATATCACTCCGCCATGTAGCCTTGATCTCACACACTATCATGACAAATAGAGAATATATCTAACCCTGAAAAATGGTGAAAACAATAGGGTGAGATTACAAGAATCTCAGTAGGGTCACAACATCATAAGATCTACAGAAATCTTAAACAAACATCTCTCAAACAACATTAGATCAACCTACAGATCTAAAGGATATCAAGCAATTCAAGAATCAACCAAAGGGGTTAGGGCCGAAACTAAGGCTGAGGGTGGACTAAAAACACTTCTGAAAAATCAGAAGTACACAGGCAGGTAGAACTCATCGAACATCTCGGCAATAAGAAATGTCCATCCCCTTCCACCTGTGTTGTCCAAGGCTTCGCTGCACAAAGAGTAAAAGGTTAGCACACAAGCTAATCAGCAAGCCGATTCATCTTGCCACACAAGGACAAGGCATCCAAGCCACACAAGGACAAGGCATCCAAGCCACACAAGGATAAGGCATCCAAGCCACACAAGGATAAGGACATCCAAACCACAGAAGGATAAGAGCATCTTGCACCATACAAAGACAAGTATAAAATATAACAACCAACAACAAGGAATCTCTAGAGAAATCGATGAGGCATTGATCCTACCTCTCTTGCCTCTGAACAATAATAATTGGTTAGGAAATGGGGTCCTTACAGGTTTTGTAACAAAGCATGGTTTAGGGAATATGATTTTTTATATGCTAACGTGTGATGATTTTGTGTTTATAGGTAGGTATATGCGCACACACCCACTCACTTAGGGGCTAGTAGCGAAAGTGATCTAATGCTAAAAAGGGATTCATTTGTAAGATTTAAATGATGAAAGTGATAATTTGATTTGCTTTGTGTTTATGTATGTTATTATGCCTGGTATGCCTTGATGTGTTTCGAAGACTATTTGCTGTGTTTACTTTGCTATTACCGAATGCCAAGTAATTGCAATGTGCCTAATGCTTATTGGAAAATGAGTGTTGTTGATGCATGTTATGCTGCCGAGTGTTCCTATATGGTTGTCGAGTATGTTTCAGTGTGAATAATTGGTGAGTGTTGTTGAGTGTACTCATGTATGATTTGTATGAGAGTATTGTTGCCAAGTATGTTTCTGTGTATACCCTACATAAAGAGTAGCTTGCGACACTTGTTCCACACACACAAAAACACACAAATTTATCAATCGATCAAACCCTACACCTTATCCTATTGCTGCCAAAAATTTCAAACCTTTATCATAGCATAACTCTTTCATCCATTGTCGGATTTCTATAAATAATAGCTTGTTGGTAAAGCTATTTTCATTCTCTATATAGATATCTTAGTTTGATCAACAGAAGGTTAGTTCTTCCTTATCAAAATTTTAATCATAATTTATAGGATTTAGTGTCGAAATTATGTGATTCTTCCTGCTTTTGTTTTATGTTGTTGTTCCTTTTGTTTGTATGATTTTTTAGCATCCATTCATGTTATAATATAATGATTTCATCCTTTCAATCTTCCTTATACTTGAAATCAACATGCCCTAAACTTTTCCCTATTGTTTACGACTTTGATCCATTGACTAACCAATAAGGAAATGAAATAAAGGAGAAATGTGATATCCCGAATTTTGAGTCCTAGAAGTTCAGAAGCCCATGCAGGTGAAATCACTATTTTTTCCTTAAGAAAATGGATGTGTGACGGCTGAAATTTGTAATGAAGGTCTAGTATTCATTTTTGGTTTCTTTTCCCTTTGATTCATTCCCTTATTGATTCAATCTTACCTTAGGTGATAAAATTCCTAAAATTAAGGAAGGATAGTTTTAGAATTTAATTCTAATAATTATATTCCCTTATCTAGCCTTTAAATTAGGGAAATCAATCCTATTATACCCTACATAAAGAGTAGCTTGCGACACTTGTCCACATACACAAAAACACACAAAATTATCAAGCGATCAAACCCTACACCTTACCCTATTGCTGCCGAAAATTTCAAACCTTTATCATAGCATAACTCTTTCATCCATTGTCGGATTTCTATAAATAATAGCTTGTTGGAAAGCTATTTTCATTCTCTATCTATCTATCTTAGTTTGATCAAAAAAAGGTTAGTTCTTCTCTATAAAAATTTTAATGATAATTTATAGGATTCAATGCCGAATTTATGTGATTCTTCCTTTATTTGATTTATATTGTTGTTCCTTTTGTTTGTATGATTGCTTAGCATCCATTCTCGTTGTAATATAATGATTTCATCCTTTCAATCTTCCTTATACTTGAAATCAACATGCCCTACAATTTGCCCTATTCTTGATGATTTTGATCAATTGACTAACCAATAAGGAAATGAAATAAAGGAGAAATGTGATACCCTGAATTTTGAGTCCTAGAAGTTCAGAAGCCAGTGTAGGTGAAATGACTACTTTTGTCTTGAGAAAAATTATGTGTGACTTCCGAAAATGGTAATGAAGGTCTAGTATTCATTTTTGGTTTCCTTTCCCTTTGATTCATTCCCTTATTGATTCAATCTTACCTTAGGTGATAAACTTCCTAAAATTAAGGAAAGATAGTTTTAAAATTTAATTCTAATAATTATATTCCATTATTTAACTTTTAAATTAGAGAAATCAATCATATTATACGCTACATAATGAGTACATTGCGTCATTTTTCCACACACAAAAAAGACATAAAATTATCAAGCGATCAAACCCTACACCTTACCCTATTGCTGCCGAAAATTTCAAACCTTTATCATAGCATAACTCTTTCATCCATTGTCGGATTTCTATAAATAATAGCTTGTTGGAAAGTTCTTTTCATTCTCTATCTATCTATCTTAGTTTGATCAAAAGAAGGTTAGTTCTTCCCTGTCAAAATCTTAATCATAATTTATAGGGTTTAGTGTCGAAATTATGTGATTCTTCCTGCTTTTGATTTATGTTGTTGTTCCTTTTGTTTGTATGATTGTTTAGCATCCATTCATGTTATAATATAATGATTTCATCCTTTCAATCTTCCTTATACTTGAAATCAACATGCCCTACACTTTTCCCTATTGTTGCCGACTTTGATCAATTAACTAACCAATAAGGAAATGAAATAAAAGAGAAATGTGATACCCCGAATTTTGAGTCCTAGAAGTTCAGAAGCCAGTGCAGGTGAAATCACTATTTTTCTCTTGAGAAAATGGATGTGTGACGGCCGAAATTTGTAATGAAGGTCTAGTATTCATTTTTTGTTTCCTTTCCCTTTGATTCATTCCCTTATTGATTCAATCTTACTTTAGGTGATCAAATTCCTAAAATTAAGGAAGGATAGTTTTAGAATTTAATTCTAATAATTATATTCCCTTATCTAGCCTTTAAATTAGGGAAATCAATCCTATTATACCCTACATAAAGAGTAGCTTGCGACACTTGTCCACATACACAAAAACACACAAAATTATCAAGCGATCAAACCCTACACCTTACCCTATTGCTGCCGAAAATTTCAAACCTTTATCATAGCATAACTCTTTCATCCTTTGTCGGATTTCTATAAATAATAGCTTGTTGGAAAGCTATTTTCATTCTCTATCTATCTATCTTAGTTTGATCAAAAGAAGGTTAGTTCTTCCCTGTCAAAATCTTAATCATAATTTATAGGGTTTAGTGTCGAAATTATGTGATTCTTCCTGCTTTTGATTTATGTTGTTGTTCCTTTTGTTTGTATGATTGTTTAGCATCCATTCATGTTATAATATAATGATTTCATCCTTTCAATCTTCCTTATACTTGAAATCAACATGCCCTACACTTTTCCTTATTGTTGCCGACTTTGATCAATTGACTAACCAATAAGGAAATGAAATAAAGGAGAAATGTGATACCCCGAATTTTGAGTCCTAGAAGTTCAGAAGCCAGTGCAGGTGAAATCACTATTTTTCTCTTGAGAAAAAGGATGTGTGATGGCTGAAATTGGTAATGAAGGTCTAGTATTCATTTTTGGTTTCCTTTCCCTTTGATTCATTCCCTTATTGATTCAATCTTACCTTAGGTGATAAAATTCCTAAAATTAAGGAAGGATAGTTTTAGAATTTAATTCTAATAATTATATTCCCTTATCTAGCCTTTAAATTAGGGAAATCAATCCTATTATACCCTACATAAAGAGTAGCTTGCGACCCTTGTCCACACACACAAATACACACAAAATTATCAAGCGATCAAACCCTACACCTTACCCTATTGCTGCCGAAAATTTCAAACCTTTATCATAGCATAACTCTTTCATCCTTTGTCGGATTTCTATAAATAATAGCTTGTTGGAAAGCTATTTTCATTCTCTATCTATCTATCTTAGTTTGATCAAAATAAGGTTAGTTCTTCCCTGTCAAAATCTTAATCATAATTTATAGGGTTTAGTGTCGGAATTATGTGATTCTTCCTGCATTTGATTTATGTTGTTGTTCCTTTTGTTTGTATGATTGCTTAGCATCCATTCATGGTGTAATATAATGATTTCATCCTTTCAATCTTCCTTATACTTGAAATCAGCATGCCTTACACTTTTCCTTATTGTTGCCGATTTTGATCAATTGAGTAACCTATTGGTTTTTGATCTTGTTCCTTTTGAATGTATTTGTTATTAACACCTAATCCTTCTTTGTAAACATGAAATCGCAACCCTTATGCCTTGTATGTATGTAATTGGAATTTCCTTGTGAACCCTATCTTAGTGCCAAAATTTGTATAGTTAATTAGGTTGGTAATTTAGGTTGAATCTTGTTAAGTTCTTAGCTATCACATCACACATCTAAGGGGGAGGCACCTACGACATTTGATCATTGGTTTCTGATAGGTTTGGTAAGTGGAATTGGTCAGGAAATATGATATCTACTTGATTATTAAATATGCATGCTTAGTTTGATTTTGTCTTTACCTTATGATGTTAAAGGTGGTTCGGATCCCTCGAATAAAGGAAAAGGAATAGTGATTGATGTATGTCTCATCGATTTCTCCAGAGATCCTTGTTGATTGCTTGTTGATTTTGGTATATGTGATTGATGTTTGTAGGCGCATATATGAGATAGTGTACACATAAGTTGTGGAATGATTTGAGGCTCACTTAGGCTATACCAAACCCTTGAGATAGGTTATGAGTTCCTAATTTGCATGTGTTGTGTGCATTGAACATGTTGATTGTGTTCTGACATGATTGAGGATGCTTTGTTGTGGTATTGTGGTTTGTACTTGCTTTTATGTGTTTGTATGTGTTTGTATGTCAGGACCCTTTTCCAGTGGCCATTCGAGGTTTGCGTTGATGCTCCTTTAGAGAGGAGAGGTTCTTACTGGTGTGGGAGTCGTATGGGTGGTAATCCCTGGCTTGTGCACACTGGATGCCTAGTTTTCTGGGCTGGCTAGACGCGTTATCCTATGTGCTGCTGGTAAGATGCCCTTATCCTTGTGTGGTTTGGATGCCCTAATAGTATGTGTTGGTTAGGATGCCTAGTCCTATGTGTTGGCAAGATAAGTAGGCTTGTTGATTAACTTGTGTGCTAACTTTGTACCGTTTGTGCACAGAAGCCTTAAACAACACAGGTGGATGGGGATGCCTTTTTCTATTACCGAGATGATTGATGAGTTTTTCCTGCTTATGTACTTCTGATTTTCAAAAGTGTTTGTAGTCCACCCTTAGTCTTAGTTTTGTCCCTACACCTTTAAATGTTGAATGCTTCCGCGATATCCTTTAGTTGTATAGGATGATCTGATGTTGATTGGGAGATGTTTGTGCTGTGGCACTACTGAGATTCTTGTAATCTCATCCTGTTATTTTCAGCATTTTTCAGGCTTAGGTACATTCATTGTTCGTGGTACTAGTGTATGAGAATCAAGGCTGCACGGCAGGGGGATATCACATTACATTTGCTTATTGTTCTTTGATTGCTTGCACATATAATATGAACTATGATTAGACTATTTTCTAGTACTTCAAGACTATTTTCTTGTAAGAAATAAAATCATAAATGAACACTAAACCTTCAATATAACGATCCTAACTCCTAACCTATTATTAATTGCTCCAATTAGGGCCTTTAGCGCCGTGAAATCCAAACAAGCCCAAGAACCAGGACCTATCTGAATCCCACAAGGCTTACTCATCGAATTCTTGATTTTTAGCATGTACATTTTTTATGTTTATCAACAATTGGAGCATGATATTGGACAAGTATTTTGGTATCATACGGAGTGAATGAAATATCAGCATAAGTCTTTAAATAAAATCAATGAATCCACAACACACAAGTCTCATAGGGATCAAAATATCCAGCAAGTTAACCCCCAGCATAAATCGGATACAACAAGTAAAGGAGGAATCTTGAAAAACCAGAAAGTAGTCTAATCATAATTCATGTTATATGCGCAAGTAATCAAGGAACAGGTTTGCAATTGTGATGCGATATCACCCCGCTGTGTAGCCTTGATCTCACACACTGGTACCTAAGCATGAAAAATGGTGAAAACAACAGATGAGATTACAAGAATCTCAGTAGGGTCACAACATCATAAGATTTACAGAAATCTTAAACACAAATCTCTCGAACAACATCAGATCATCCCTACACAACTATGGGTATCACGCAATTCAAGAATCAATCAAAGGGATAGGGCTGAAACTAAGGCTGAGGGTGGACTACAACACTTCTGAAAATCAGAAGTACACAGGCAGGTAAAACTCATCAGATTACTCTCGGCACTAGAAAGAAAGAAAGGTCATCCCCTTCCACCTGTGTTGTCCAAGGTTTACTACACAAAGGGTAAAAGGTTAGCACACAAGCTAATCAGCAAACCTATTCATCCTGCCACACAAGGACAAGACATCCAAGCCACACAAGGACAAGGCTTCCAGCCACACAAGGACTAGGCATCCAAGCCACACAAGGACAAGGCTTCCAGCCACACAAGGACCAGGCATCCAAGCCACACAAGGACAAGGCTTCCAGCCACATAAGGATCAGGCATCCAAGCCACACAAGGACAAGGTTTCCAGCCACACAAGGACAAGGCTTCTAGCCATCAAGGACCAGGCATCCAAGCCACACAAGGACAAGGCTTCCAGCCACCAAGAATCAGACATCCAAGCCACACAAGGACAAGGCTTCCAGTGTGCGCATGCTGCCACCCATACAAGTCCCATACGAGTAAGAGCCTCCCCTCTCTCAAAAAACATCAGCACTTACCCCGAATGGCCATCGGAACAAGATCCTGAAACACAAACACATACAAGCGCACACAAGCAACTACAAAGCATAATACCACAACAGGGTATCTTCAATCATGTCAGAACACAATTATATGCAATTCAGGCACTCAAAACCTAACTCAAGGCTATGATATGGCCTATAGGATTCATATCTCAATCCGCGATTCATGCACATATCTTACAATCAATTTTCATACAATAATAACAAGGGAATGTATCGAAAATTACAAACAAAGAATAGGGATCTTTGGAGAAACCGATGAGGCATAGATCCTACCTCTCTTATCTCAGAACAAGAAGCTATTCCTTTGCCCTTATTTAATAATTCCGAACCACCTATAGCATCACAAGGCAAAGACAAAATTAAACTAAGCATGCATACTCAATAACCAAGTAAGTATCCTATTTTCTTACCAATTCCACTCACCAAACCTATCAGAAACCAGTGGTCACATGCCGCAGTTCCTCCCCTTTGGATGTGTGATGTGATAGCCAAGAACTTAACAAGATTTAACCTGAATTACCATCCAAATTTAACTATGTATATTTCGGCACCAACCATAGGACACAAAATAATTTGTGATTTCATGTTAAAAAGGTGTAAAGGTTGCAATTTTACGTTAACAAAGAAGGATTAAGTGTTTATAACTTATACAATAAAAAAGAAACAAAATCGAAATCCAATAGGTTAATCAACTAATCAAGATAGGCAACCGTAGGGCAAGGGTAGGGCATACTGATTTCATATTTAGAAAAGATTCAAAGGATGAATTCATAATTTTATAACATGAATGGATGCCAAACAATCATATGAACAAGAGGAACAACAACAGAAATCAGTTGAAGATAGAATCACACAATCTTGAAACCTATTCCCACCAAAATATGATTTAACTTTTGACAAAAAAAATAACCTTCAGACAAAAAAACAAACTGTGGTTGGAAAGAGGATGAACAAAGCTTTCCAACAAGCTATTATTTGCAAGAATCCAATAAAGGACAAGAGAGTTATACTATTTTGAAGTTCAAGTAGATTTTGGCAATTCTATCGAAATATAATTTAACTTTTGACAAAGAAAACTTAACATTCAGATGAAAAAAAAAAATATGGATAGAAAGAGGATGAAGATATCTTTCCAACAATCTATTATTTTCAAGAATCCCACAAAGGATGAGAGATTTATGCTTATTTGAAATTCCAGCGGATTTCGACAGAAATTAGAAGGTGTAAGGTTTTTAGGTTTTACGAATTTTATGTGTTTTCTATATAAAATTTTTGTGTGGCTGGCTTTCTATTTATATAAGGTTGTTAGGGGATTAAAATCCCTATTTTAAAGGCTTGATTATAGTAAGATAATTGTCAGAATTAAATTCGGTAATTATCCCCCCTTAATTTTAGGAATTTTAATTTCTAAGATAGTTATAAACCTATAAAGAACTAGATTAAAAGAATTAAAACCAAAATTAATTACTGGACATTTCTTACCAATTTCGGCCATCATATATCCTTTTCTTCAGAGGCAAAATAGTCTTTTCATCTGCACTGGCTTCTGGACTTCTAGGACTCAAAATTCGGGGTCTCACATTCAATACCATTTCCGGCTATCACACATCCATTTCTTCAGGCAAAACGGTGATTTCACCTTGCATTGGCTTCTTGACTTCTAGAACTAAAAAGTCGGGGTCTCACATGTATCACTTGGGAGACTTAGTATTACTGAAGGCTCCTTCTCTTTTACTAGCAATTGTTCCTCCCATCCCCTTAAACACTAACATAGATATTCAAGATGATATCCTTCCTTTTTTGGGGTGTCACTCAATTCGAAAAAACTTGTACGACAAGGACTTATTCTGACTTTGTGGCAATCGATCACATTGATGTAGTAGTTGTGAGACCTCGATCCTTTCTAGTTTAGATGTCTAGGAAGTTCAAAAGCCGATGCAGCTGAAATAACTATTTTTCCCCTGAAGAAATAAATGCGTGATGACCTAAAATGGTTGCTGCCAAATATTTTCTATTTTACTTGTGTTAATTATCATTGGTATTATCCCTTATTATCCAAAGTATTAGATAATTCTTCTTTTTAAATAGAATATCTCTTTTAATAGAATTATCTTTTTACATAGAATTATCCTTCTAATAGAGTTATCATTCTAATAGAATTATCCTTTAGTTATCCTTTTAAGTTTTAAAGTAGGGAATTATCTCTTAGTTAAACCTCCTTAGACATTTATAAAAGTGTTTCTAGCCTATTCTACATAAACATACCAAAACCCACCTGGAAATTTCGTAATTTATCCCCTTCCTCTCATTTTCCGATTTTTGCTTAAACCCTAGCCAAAATTCGTTGATCTTCATCATAGTATAACTCTCTCATCCTTTATCACATTTCTAGCAAATAATAGCTTGTTAGGAAAGAACTTTCTATCCTCTATCTATCTATCTTGGGTTGGTAATCAGAAGGTTGTTTTCTCCCTATTGAAATTCAAGAAATTCCTTGATTTTAATCATAGCATAACTCTCTCATCCTTTGTCAAATTTCTGCAAATAATAGCTTGTTAGAAAGCTCTATCCAGCTATTTTTTTCTTGTCATCAGAAGGTTAGTTATTCCTTTTTGAAATTTAAGTTATAATTCATCAGTTTTTATGCCAAGATTGTGTGATTCTTCCTTCAATTGATTTCTGTTGTTATTCCTTTTGTTCGTATGATTGTTTGGCATCCATTCATATTGTAAAATCATGAATTCATCCTTTTAATCTTCCCTATACATGAAATTGGCATGCCCTATTCCTAACCCTATGTTTGCCAAATTTGATCAATTGACTTGTCTATTGGTTTCAGATCTTGTTCCTTTTAATTGTTTGAGTAATTGGCACCTACTCCTTTCTTAATTTCATGAAATCCAAACCCCTAACCTCTCTAATGTTGAAATCACACATTCCTTATTAAGCGCTTAGGTGTTGCCGAAATTTGTATGATGAATTAGGGTGAATAATCAGATTGTTTCTTGCTAAGTTTCTGGCAATCACATCACGCATTCAGGGAGAAGATATTGCTGCATCCAAATCATTAGATTTTGGTACGTTAATTGGTAAGGATTCCCAATGCCTTTGGTTTTTAATTAACTAATCTTGTGGTTTAGTATTGTGTGGTCTTTGCCTTATGATTGTTTAGGAGATTATGATCTTATTGGAAAGGAAAAGGATTGTAGCTGATTCACATGCGTGAGAGGTAGGACCTATACCTCATTGGTTCCTTTGGTTACCCTACTATTTAATTGTTTAAATATGATTGAATTCGATTGCCTATCTTGGTTATATGCTTGTGGAATGTGTGGTTATGATGATAGGGAATATCAGAAGTTTAGAGGGCAAGAGGTTGCCTAACTCGGTTTTGAATTTGAGGATTGATCTTTTATTTGTATTGTGATTTGATTGAGGATCCTTTGTTGTGATTTGTGTATGTGTGTACTATGTGTGTATGTGTGTACTATGTGTGTATGTGTGTATGTGCCTTGTTTGTGCTTTGTTTGAAGGATCCTTTTGTCGCTGGCCATACGAGGTAAGTATTGTTGCTCCTAGGTAGAGGAGAGGTGCTTACCGAATCGGGAGATTTATAAGTGGTTATTCCTAGCAAGAGCTCGGTGGATGCCTTGTAGGCCGGTTCAAGTTCGGATGTCAGGAAACTTTGTAGGCCTGTTCGATTCTGAATGTCAAGATGCTTTATAGGTCAGTTCGAGTCTAGATGTTAGGATAGCCTGTTTTTAAATGGCAGGATGGCTTGTATGCGTAGTTGTAAGAGTTCTCTTAGGCCAGTTAATGTCTGGATGTCAGAGACAACTAAAAGGATTTCTGTAATATTGATTGTCTAACCGTTTTATACTTTTTGCAGCATAGCCATGGACAACATGGGCAGATGGAAAAAAACCTTGGTTTTGATAATCAAATATAAGCTGCCTGTGTGCTTCTGAATAGGAAGTGTTTTCAGTCTTTCCCCTTGTTTTCTACTAATTTTAGCTTTACATTGTGTGTTCTTGTGACGATTTTGGCCCCTATTATGTATGTTTGATGCTTGCGGTTTTAGTTAGATGTGTTAGTTGGTTTTAGGTGTTAATCTTTTGATATTTGGGAGTTATTTTCTTGGGAATCCCTAGGACTTATGATGTTGTGACCCTATTGAGATTTTTGTAATCTCATCCCTTGTTTTCTCCTTCTTTGGAGGTTTAGGTGTGTGATTTGTTGCTGGTACCAAAGGTGTGAGATCAAGGCTGCACGACTGGACGAATTTGCTTGCCATGTCTTTGAACTTGTGTGGATTTTCATTTTGGCTTTCCAATCCCTCTTTCTCTTTTTGTTGCTTCCAAAATATGCATAATACTATTGGTTGATGTTTTGAGATTCCTATGGGACTTGTGTGTTATGTTTCCACTTGTTTTGAGTATTAATATAAGTCTTTTGCTGATGTTTTCTTTCACTCTGTATAAGCTAGAAGTTCATTAATGTATGAACATGCTCCAACCTTTAAATAGGATATAAATCGACCAATACAATTGACAATTGGGTGACTTGAGCCTTGTGGGATTCAAATAAGGATTTTGCGAAGGCTTATTGTGCGAAGGCTTAAGGGTCCTAATAAGTTGGGTTTGGGTCCTTACAGATTTGTAGTTGAGCATGGTTTAGGATAATTGATTTCTTCTGATTGTATGCATATGTGTCTTTGATTTAAATATACATGTATTTGTTTAAATGATATATGAATTTGCATGTGTTTATACCTACTTTGATCTGAAAATGTTTGTGTTGTTTGCTTCATATATTCAATATATGCGTGAGGGACTTATTGCTGGAAATTTATTGCATGCTACAGAATATTTTTGTGTGTTTTTGTGTGTATGCCGAAATATGTGTGTATGCTTGCTGTGTTTTGTGTGCATGTTTGTGTTTTATTTACAGTATATGCATATCGTTCGGTGTATGCCTCTCCACCAAGGTACCATCTCTTTTCTTGTTTTGTGTTTCATATTGGAAAGTTACATCATGTGTGTTTGTTTAGTATGACAAGGTCGACTAGGAAGCGGAGTGGCGCAGCAAAAAAATATGGTAGGTCTATAACTTATAGTTCTTGTGTAGAAATTTCTTGGACAAAATTTTTATAAGGAGGGGAGAATATGAGACCCCGATCCTCCATAGTATAGATGTCCAGCAAGTTCTGGAGCTTATGCAGTTGAAATGACTATTTTGTCCCTAAAGAAATGAATATGTGATGGCGTAAAATGGTTGCTGCTGAATATTTTTTATTTTAATTCTGGTATTTTTGTGTTAATTATCCTTCGTAATATCCCTTTTCTATCCAACGTATTAGATAATTATTCTTTTTAAATAGAATATCTCTTAGAACTATGTAAATTTTTTCACTTAAAGATGGGGCATAAGGCAATTGCGATTTCATGCATGCAAGGTATAGGGATTGCAATTTCAAGATTACAAGGAAGGATTAGGTGTTACTAACACACAATCAAAAGGAGCAAGATCTGAAATCAACCGGTTAATCGATTGATCAAAATCGGCAACAACAGGGCAAAGGGTCGGGCATGCCAATTTCATGTATAAGGAAGATTTAAAGGATAAATTCATTATTTTATAACATGAATGGATGCCAAATAGTCATACGAACAAAAGGAACAACAACAGAAATGAATTGAAGGAAGAATCACACAATTTTAGCACTAAAACCTATGAATTACGATTAGGATTTTGACAACAAAGAACTAACCTTCTAATGAATAAACCAAGATAGATAGATAGAAGATGGAAAGAGATTTCCATCATGCTATTATTTGGAGAAATCCGATAAAGGATGAAATTTGTAAATTTTCAACAGTAATAGGGTAAGGTGTAAGGTTGAATCACTTGATAATTTTTGTGTATTTTTTGTGTGTGTGGAAGGGTGTGGCCGGCTACCCTTTATGTAGGGTGTAATAAGATTAATTTCTCAACTTTAAAGGCTGGATAAGGGAAGATAATCATTTGAATTAAATTCTGGAATAATTCTTCCTTAATTTTAGGAATTTTATCTCCTAAGGTAAGATTGAACCAATAAGGAAATAAATCAAAAGGAAATGAAACTAGAAATGATTACTAGACCTTCCATACCATTTTCAGCCATCACACATGCATTTCTTCAGGGGAAAAATGATCATTTCACCTGTACTGGCTTCTGGACTTCTAGAAATCAAAATTCGGGGTTTCACAGATTATGCATTGATCTTATGTTGTTTAGGAGATATTTGATTGGGTGGTTTCTGCAGATTTTATAATATTATGACCCTATTGAGATTCTTGTAATCTCACCCCCTTCCATTTCTTCTCTTTATCAGGCATAGGTGTGCGCTTTGCTGATGGTACCAAATAGTGAGATCAAGGCTACACGGCGGGGCGATTTGCTTCACATTTCCATTGCAATTCCTTGCTGGTTTTCTATTGATTGTACATGCCCTCCTATGTTTGAGTCCCCTTTTTGGCTTTCCATCTGAGACCTCGATCCTCCATAGTGTAGATGTCCAGGAAGTCTAGAAGCTGATGCAGCTGGAATGATTATTTTCTCCTAAAGAAATGAATGTGTGATGGCCTAAAGTTGTTGCCGAAATTTTCCTGTTTTAATTCTAGTTAATTATCCTTAGTTTTATCCCTTATTAGCCAAAGTATTAAATAATTATTCTTTTCTAATAGAATTATTCTTTTAATAAAATAATCTTTTAAACATTATCCTAACTTATCAAGGCTTAAAAATATGGAAATTTAATCCCCTAAGAATTTATAATAGAGTGACCGGCCTACCCTACCTAAACATACCAAAACCCACCTAAGAATTTTGGAATTAATCCCCTCCCCTTCCTCTCAATTTCTGGTTTTTGTCTACCCTAAACCCTAGCCGAAATTGCCTGATTTTCATCATATTTTTGTGTGTGATAACTTGTTGGAATCCTCTCTTTGTGCTACCTTTTATTATCTAAGTTTCACAAGCAAAAGGTTAGTATTTTTCTTTTATAATTCATGCCAAGTTTACTTTGGGTTTTGTAGTCGAAATTCTTCAATTCTTCTATTTGTTGATTTCTGTTTCTGTTCCTCTTCATCATTTGGATATTTGGTACATATCATTCTTATATTAGGATAAATTAAGCCTTTGATTCCTCTTGAATAGTGAAATTGGCCTACCCTAGTTCATACCCTTGGTGTGCTAAAATTTAGTTGATTCCCTTGTCTATTGGTTTTAGTTCTTGTTTCTTTTTATCGTTTGAGTGTCTGGCACCTATTCCTTTCTTATTCACATGAAATCGCTGCCTCTTCTTATATGTATGATGAAATCAAATTTTTCCTTATTATGTCCTAAGTTTCTGGCCATTACATCACACATTCAGGGGGAAGATATTCCTGCATCCGGATAGCTAGATTTTGGTAGGTTAATTGGTAAGAATTCCCAATGCCTTTGGTTTTTAATAAAGTATCTTGTGGCTTAGTATTGTGTGGTCTTTGCCTTCTGATCTTATTGGAAGGAAAAAGGATTGCATCTGAATCAGACAAGTGAGAGGTAGGATCTATGCCTCATCGGTTCGTGACATTGGTGTATGAGATCAAGGCTGCACGGCGAGACGATATTGCATCACATTCGCTTACCTTCTTTCTTGATTGCTTGTGCATATAGCGTGAACTTTGATTAGACTACTTTCAGGTTCTTTGAATTCCTCCTTTTCTTGTTGGTTTCCAGAATTTATTGGAGGATTACTTGCTGGATTTTGAGATCCTGATGGGACTTATGTGTTGTGGTTCCTTTGATTAATTTTAGAGACTTCCACTAATGTTTTTATTCACTCTGTATATTATCAGAATATTTGTCCATTATCATGCTCATACCTTTAAAAAAAAGTATAAAAAGAAACTTAATAAAATCGAAACTTAGGGAGGATAAGCATTGTGAGATTCAGATAGGTCCTAGGTTGGGTTTATTTGGGTTTCATGGCGGAAAGGGTCCTAATAGGTTGGATTCGGGTCCTTACAAGTAACCTGGGTTCTATGGGGTTGAGCCCGTCGACCATATCTCATACAGGCTTTTTGGGTCAAAGTTAGTTTAGTACATTGTAGTCATCTTCTTGCTTTTGGTTATCCTTAGTAGCTCGTTGAGCCTTTGTTTAATGTCATTGGCTTGACCTAAATAATGATTTACTTGTAATCTGGTAATTGGAGTATAAGCTTTTCCACCATTCCTACTTGCTCGTAGTAGGATTTAAGTCTATGCCTGTTGATTTTAAAATGCTTACCAGTAGATTTATTAAAAATTTCAATAGATCCATGTGGGAATATATGATGAATTATGAAAGTACGTATCCACTGTGACTTTAATTTACCCAGAAATAATTTGAGTTTTGATTGATAAAATAGTACCTTTGGATTTTTTGAAATGCCTTCCATTGAATCTGCTGATCACGTTATGTTTTAGTCCTTTCCTTGTAGATTTTAGAGCTATTATAGGAGTTCAATCATAATTCTTCTAACTCTTTGAGCTGTAATTTCCTGTGTTTATATGTTTTCTTCATTCGTATATTATATACTTTGATGGCCCAATAAGCTCTATGTTCTATCTCTACAGAGGAATGACAGTTTTTTTTTCAATATACTAGCTGATAGGGTGTATTTCCAATTCGTGTCTTGTAGGCTATTGTATATGCCCACAGAGCATTGCCTAGCTTGATGCTCCAATCCTTCCGGGTTGGATTGAATATTTTTTCCAATATGTTCTTGATTTTTCTGTTTGAAATTTTGGCTTGGCCATTTGTCTATGGATGATAAGCTATTGAATTTCTGTGGTTAATTCCATACTTTAATATTAAGGTTTTAAAGATTTTGTTTCAGAAGTGGGTGCCTCTGTCACTTATGATCACTCTGGGCATGCCATAACGGTTGAATATATGAGTTTGAACGAAGTCCACTACTGTATGAACATCATCTTTTCTTGTTTCTTTGGCTTCTACCCATTTTGAAATATAACCAATAGTTAATATGATATATGTAGTTTCAAAGGAGGATGGGAATGATCCCATAAAGTCTATACCCCATACATCGAACACTTTGCATGCTAGTATAGACATTTGAGACATATGGTCACGTTGTCCAAAGGATCCTGTTTTCTAATAATTTGGGCAGGCCTTGCAGGTCAAGTAAGCATCTTGGAAGATTGTAGGCTAGAATAATCCACTCTCGAGTATCTTTGTTGCTATCTTCCGTGGTCTAAAGTGTCCATGGTAAATTTTTGTATGGAAAAATTGCAAAATGGAAGGTATTTCTTCATTGTCCACATATCTTCTTATTATTTGGTCTGCACAAAATCTCCATAAATATAGTTCATCCCATGAGTTGTGCTTGAATTCTCTTCTTATCTTTTCTTTCTCATTTCTATCCAATGATTCTGCTACACTTCCTGTGACCAAGTAATTAATGGTATCATCATACTAGGGGCCATGCTGTACAGCCATAAGTTTTTTATGTGGAAATGCACCGTTAATTACCAGAGGATTATCCATGATTATGTGATTGAGATTGTGAGACCCAGCCTGTGTAAGGGTTCAACTATTATCTAATCCAACGTTAGAAAAAAGTGAGGGACGTCTTGGGCTTATATGTGTTGTGTAATGGATCATTTGAAATATAATGCATCTTTTGGGCAATGTGGTTAGAAGCTCAACCGAGTGATGCAGTTGTGATGCATCACGCACACATACATATCCGGACTCACTAGGTCGGGAGTCCAAAGGCTGAGGTCGTGACAAGTGGTAGTGGAGCCGATCTTGCTCCCTCTTTTATGTGGGTTTGGACTATGTGTTGAATTTACATTTGAACTCGTGAGTTTGGGCCTAAGTCAGTTAAATTTGGACTCTTTTTGTGACGACACGAGATTTATAAGGGGAGGATATTGTGAGACCTAGCCTGTATAGGAGGTCAAAAGTTACCAAATCCCTTATCTGGAAGGAGTAGGGGAGGTTGTAAGGACCAGAATTCCAACCTATTAGGACCCTTACCACCGTAAAATCCTAATAAATCCATCCTAGGACCTATCTAAATCTCACAAGGCTTATCCCCTTAAACCGATTTTTAACAAGTTTTATTCTTATGTTTTTAAAGGTTGGAGCATGATATTGGACAAGTATCCTGGTAACATACGAAGTGAATAAAAATATCAGCAGAAGTCTTTAAATTTAATCAATGAAATCCCAACACACAAGTCTCATAGGGATCCAAATATCTAGAAAGTAAACCTCCTACATAATTTGGAAATAAACAAGCAAAGGAGGAATTTAAAAAAAACTAGAAAATAGTCCAATCATAGTTCATGTTATATGCACAAGCAACCAAGGAAACAAGAATTTGAATGTGATGCAATATTAGTCCGCCGTGCAGCCTTGATCTCACACACTATCATGACAAATAGAGAATATATCTAACCCTGAAAAATGGTGAAAACAATAGGGTGAGATTACAAGAATCTCAGTAGGGTCACAACATCATAAGATCTACAGAAATCTTAAACAAACATCTCTCAAACAACATTAGATCAACCTACAGATCTAAAGGATATCAAGCAATTCAAGAATCAACCAAAGGAGTTAGGGCCGAAACTAAGGCTGAGGGTGGACTAAAAACACTTCTGAAAAATCAGAAGTACACAGGCAGGTAGAACTCATCGAACATCTCGGCAATAAGAAATGTCCATCCCCTTCCACCTGTGTTGTCCAAGGCTTCGCTGCACAAAGAGTAAAAGGTTAGCACACAAGCTAATCAGCAAGCCGATTCATCTTGCCACACAAGGACAAGGCATCCAAGCCACACAAGGACAAGGCATCCAAGCCACACAAGGATAAGGACATCCAAACCACAGAAGGATAAGAGCATCTTGCACCACAAGAACAAGGCGTCTAGCCACACAAGGACTAAGCATCCAGCGTGCACATGTTTGAGATTGTCACCCATACGACTCTTATACCAGTAAGAACCTCCCCTCTCCCAAGGAGCATCAACGCTTACCCCGAATGACCATAAAAAAAGGATCCTGACATAAAAAATAGGTACAAGCACACATAGACAAGCGCAAAGCATAATACCATCATAGGGTATCTTTAATCATGTCAAAACACAATCAACATATTCTATACACACAACACATGAAAATTAGGCACATATAACCTATCTCAAGGGTTCGACAATGCCTAAGTAAGCCTCAAATCAATCTAAAACTCATGCATACACTACCTCACAAATACGTATACAACAATACAAAGACAAGTATAAAATATAACAACCAACAACAAGGATCTCGAGAGAAATCGATGAGGAATAGATCCTACCTCTCTTGCCTCTGAACAATAATAATTGGTTAGGAATTGGGGTCCTTACAAGTTTGGTATCAGAGCATGGTATAGAGAATATGATTTCTTATATGCTAACCTGTTTGTTGATTTTGTGTTTATCGGTAGGTGATATCCTACCTCTCACGCACCCACTCACTTAGGTGCTAATACCGAAAGTGATCTAATGCTAAAAAGGGATTGGTTTGTAATATTTAAATTATGATAGTGATAATTTGATTTGCTATGTGTTTATATATGTTCTTATGCGTAGTATGCCTTGATATGTTTCGATGAATGTTTGTTGTGTTTTCTTTGCTATTACCGAATGCCAAGTAATTGCAATGTGCCTAATGCTTATTGGAAAATGAGTGTTGTTGATGCATGTTATGCTGCCGAGTGTTCCTATATGGTTGTCGAGTATGTTTTTGTGTGTATGATTGGTGAGTGTTGTCGACTGTACTCATCTATGATTTGTATGAGAGTATTGTTGCAGAGTGATTATGTGTGTGCTGATGTAATTACCGAGTGTGCATTGCATGTGTACATCTGATTTCCGAAACTTGTGAATACTTGTGTGCATGTGCATTTTGTTTTCCAGCACATGCATATCGTCTAGTGCACGCCTCTCCACCAGGTACCACTTGTTTTCCTAGTGTTCGTACTTGGTTATGTGTTGAGTAACAACCATGTGCTTGTATAGTATGGCAGGGTTGAATGCTACAAGGGATCGACGGGGTATGTATGGGATTCAGGCCGAACAGCAACCTATAGTGCAAAATGAACTCGAGGAAAAAATTGAGTAGGGAGGACAAGTTGAGCCCGACAATCAACTTGAGGTGCCAGCTGCACCAGCCATCGATCCTGTGGTGGCACAAATACTGAATATATTGCAAAGAATCCCTGCAAATCAGCAGCGTATAGAGGCGTAATTTCAGATTGCTTCTACACCCGCACCCATGGAAGAACCTATTCCTCCACTTGAACATGTACAGCTGATGCATCCTAAGGAAGCCAAGAGACTTCTAGTCATTATTATAAAGTTACTGAAGGAATCTCGTCAACTGGGATGTAAAGATTTCAGTGGTTCAGGCAGAGCTGCTGCAGCTCGTGAATGGATAGACACCTTATGCCGAGTGTCTCTATTCTTACGTATCTCTGATGATGACAAGTTTGCCATCACTACTTTCCTACTAGAGGGAGAAGCCCTCGCATGGTGGACAACAGTGAGCTTATAATTCAGAGATTGTTTGCCTACTTTGGAAGAATTTTGGTATGAGTTCAACGAGACGTTCTATACGAGATTCCATAAAATCGAGCAGCGACAAGCTTTCTACAAGCTTGAGAAGGGCACCCGTTCGGTGCTGGAATACGAAAAGGTATTAAGAGAGTTGTCTCGATTTGCACCTGAAGAGGATCGTTCACCATACCAACTTGCGAGATGATTTCAGGATGGGTTGAGTACCAAACTCAAAACCATCTTAGGTACGACACAGGTGCAGAATTTGAAAGAACTAATCGTTGCCGTGACTAAAGCCAAAAAGATCGTTCAAACTAGGAAGCTGTCCGCAGCCACTATTAGCAGATACTTCAGGCGAGATTCAAAGTTCAATCGGCGTACGGGACCCTATCCTTTGAGGTCCTATCCTCTGAAAAATAATGGCAATGAAGGTAAAAACAAGAAGAACTTTTCTGGTTCGAATTCCAATGGAGCTACGTGGAATTCTCAGCAATGTCGATGTTACAATTGTGGCGAGATGAGCCATATTCAGAGGAAATGTCTGAAACTAAGGTGTATCATAGGCGTACCTAATGCAGGCCGAGGTTGGTATGCTAACCCCACCAAACCAGCAACACGAGCACTGGGAGGACCACCAAATGGATCCTCAAGTGAATCGCAACCAAGACCAACAAGGCTATTCACCCTCACTGATGCTGAGCCTAGCCCTGATATGGTGACAAGTACTATTTAAGTCTTTTCTCAAAATACTAAAGTGTTGTTAGATCCCAGAGCAAACAGGTAATTTGTAAGTCCAAGGATAACACTTAGTATGGATCGGCTTTTGTCTCCCTTGCCTCCTCCTATTGCAGTTTTGACTCCTTTGGGAGAGCAACTGATTTGTGATCTAGTCTATGTTGACTATGTTATACATATGGGTTCGAATGTACTTGAAGTGGATCTGATTCCATTGGACATCCGAAAGTTGGATGTAATCTTGGGCATGGATTGTTTGGCATGGGATCAAGCCAAATGGAGTGTTTCACCAAGTGTGTGTGGTTCACCTTTCCTGATGGTTCTTAGTACTTCTTTGAAGGTGATAGGCGAGTTGTTCCAACTTGCAAGATTTCCGGGCACGATGCGAAACGATTGATCTGCAAGGGATGTACAACATACCTCACGTATGTACATGATATTTCCAAAGAATCTTCGAATCTGGATTCTGTTCTAGTGGTTCGTGAATTTCTGGATGTATTTCCAGAACACATAGCTGGTTTGCCAACAGCAAGAGAAGTGGAATTCGACATTGAATTAGTGCCTAGTATAAATCTGATTTCTATTCCTCCGTATCGTATGGCTCCTGCGGAAATGAAGAAACTAAAGTCAAAATTGGAAGATTTTTTGGATCGTGGTTTCATATGTTTCCTTGGGGAGCAACTGTATTGTTCGTGAAGAAGAAAGATGATTCACTGTGATTGTGCATCGACTATCGACAACTGAATTGTGTGACCATAAAGAAAAGTACCCTTTTCCATGCCTTAATGACTTGTTCGACCAGCTATAGGGTGCAACCGTTTTCTCCAAGATCGATCTCAGATTTGGATACCATAAATTACGAGTTTGAGATGTCGATATTCCAAAAACCGCGTTCAGATTGCGATACGGCCACTATGAATTTCAGATTATACCATTCAGTTTGACCAATCCACCAGCTGTGTTCATGGATCTAATGAATCGTGTGTTCCGTGAGTTTCTGGACAAGTTCGTGATAGTCTTCATCGATGACATTCTGATTTATTCAAAATCGGAAGAGGATCATACTGAGCACTTGCGGATTTTTTTGAATGTCTTAAGGGATCGACAGTTGTTCGCAAAGTAATCCAAATTCAAATTCTGGTTATGTAAAGTTTGTTTCCTTGGCAATATTGTTTCCGCCCAAGTTGTTTTTGTTGATCTGAAGAAAATTGAAGCCATAGTTGCTTGGGAACCCTCGCGAATTGAGTTTGAAGTTCGTATTTTCCTTGGCTTAACTAAATATTACCGTCACTTTTTGGAGAATTTTTCATCACTTGTCGGACAATTAATGAAACTGACATGCAAGGGCGAGCCTTTCGTATGGAATGAGAAGTGCCAGTAAAGTTTTGAAGAACTGAATAAAACCGGTTAGTTTCTGCACTTATCCTTACTTTACCTATTGGCGGAAAGGAGTATGTGGTTTACAGCGATGTGTTGAAATCTGGACTTGGATGCGTATTGATGCAAGATGGGAAAGTCGTCGCCTATGCTTTCCGACAGTTACAACCGCACAAAACCAGTTATCCTACGTATGATTTGGAGCTTGCAGCTTTGGTGTTTGTGTTGTAAATATGGCAACATTACTTATATGGTGAGACGTGTCGAATCTTCACCAACCACAAAAGCCTGAAGTACCTCCTTATGCAAAAGGAGTTGAACATAAGACAATGAAGATGGGTGGAGCTGATTTAAGGACTACGATCTGATCATCAAATGTCATCCTAGAAAACCGAATGTTGTCGCTGATGCCTTAAGCCAAAAATTTCATCCTCCTTCTCCATCAGATTTGGCTTACATACGCACCCAATACATGCCAATGTTTCTGGATTTGAAAGCTACCCGTGTGTATCTTGACACTGATTTTTCTGGTTCCTTGTTGGCGCGAATCGAAAGTCATGCCTAGCAAATGGGTGTTCTGCAATATCTTCTATATAGTGCTTCATAAGGTACCATACCGATGCTTACATGAAAGCTATTATTGTATGCAAATTCCGCCAATGGTAGGCATTGCTCCCAACTGGTATACTGGTCCAGCACACTCACACGTAGTATGTCTTTGTGTGACTGAATCATCCTTTCAGATTGGCCATCGATTTAGGGATGAAATGATGTAATGAAATTCAATCTCGAACCCAGCCTATTCTGGAATTTCTCCCAAAATTACTATGTAAAACAAAGGTCACGATCGGAATCGATGGAAATTGGCACTCCATGCAATCAAACAATTTCGTCCAAGTAATGTACAACCAATTTGTCGGGTGTGTCTATCACACATACAGGAAGGAAGTGTGAAGATTTCGTCAATCGATCCATAATCACCCATATGGCATCGTAGCCTCTCTGCGATCTAAGGAAAACCGGTCACAAAATATATCGTGACATGCTCCCACTTCAATTCTGGAATCAGAAGTGACTGAAGTAGACCAGCGGGTCTTTGAAGCTCGATCTTTACTTATTTACATACGAGGCATAGGGCAACGAACTGAGAAATGTGGCGCTTCATATTCGGCCAACAATACTACTTCTTCAAGTCTTGGTACATCTTTGTGCTACCAGGATGGATAGTGAACTTCGAGCTATGTGCTTCAAACAATATTAGATTACGAATATCAACATCTTGTGGCACACATACCCAGTTTCTGAAGACAAGAATTCCATCATCTTGTATTCTAAAATTGCGAGCCGTGGCATCAACACCATCAAATATGAATTTCAGCCAACTTTGGATCTTCTGTTTGCTGATTCATGTTTTTCTCAATTAATGTAAGTGTGAATTCGATTTGTGCCAGCAACGAACCAAAAAAATCAGTACCAAGATACACATGTGTAGCTTTCAAATCCAGCAACAATGGCATGTATTTGGTGCGTAGGTAAGCCCAAACCGATAGGGAAGGAGGATGAAACTTTCGGCTTAAGGCATCAGCGACAACATTTTCTTTTCCAAGATGATATTCTATGATCAGATCGTAGTCCTTAATCAGCTCCACCCATCTTCGTTGCCTCATATTCAAGTCCTATTGGGTAAGGATATACTTCAGACTTTTGTGGTCGGTGAAGATTCGGCAAGTCTCGCCGTACAGATAGTGGCGCTATATTTTCAATGAAAATACCATGGCTGCAAGCTCCAAATCATGTGTAGGATAATTACTTTCATGCGGTCGCAAATGTTGGTAAGCATAGGCAATAACTTTCCCCTCTTGCATCAATAGACATCCAAATCCGGATTTTGATGCATTACAGTACACCACGTACTCTTTCCCACCGATTGGTAAGGTGAGGATTGGTGCGGAAACCAATCAATTTTTTAATTCTTCAAAATTTTGCTGGAATTTCTCGTTGCATGTAAGCGATGAAAAATTCTCCACAAAGCGATGGTAGTATCCGGCTAAGCCAAGAAAACTATGGACTTCAACACTATTCGTGGGGGTTCCCAAGCAACTACAGCTTCAATCTTCTTCGGATCAACTTACACACCTTGGGCAGATAGAACATGGCCAAGGAAACCAACTTCGCATAACCAGAATTCGCATTTGGAGTACTTTGCGAACAACTGCTGATTCCACAAAATATCCAGTACAATCTGCAAGTGCTCAGCATGCTCCTCTTCTGATTTTGAATAAATCAGAATGTCGTTGATGAAGACTATCAAAAAATTTTTCTAGGAACTCATTGACACGGCTGGTGCATTGGTCAAATCGAATGGCATAACCGGAAATTCATAGGTGGCCGTATTACGATCTGAACGTAGTCTTCAGAATATCAACATCACGAAGTCGCAATTGATGGTATCAAGATCTGAGATTGATTTTGGAGAACACGGCTGCACCTTGGATCTGGTCAAACAAGACATCGATATGCAGAAACTTATTATTCACGATCACATGATTCAGCTGCTGATATTCGATGCACAATCGTAGCGAACCATCTTTCTTCTTCATGAACAAGATAGGTGCTCCCCAAGGTGACACACTGAGTTGGATGAAACCATGATCCAGCAAGTCTTCCAATTGCGTCTTCAATTCCTTCATTTCCGTAGGAGCCACATGATAAGGAGGAATGGAAATCGGATTCGTTCCCGGCACTAGTTCAATACCGAATCCATTTCTCTTGCTGGTGGAAAACCGGTTGTGTCTTCTAGAAACACATCTAGAAATTCAAGAACCACTAGAACAGAATCCAGATCCGAGGACTCTTTATAAATTTCATGCACATGCACGAGATACATTATGCATCCCTTGCTGATCAATCGCTTCACATTAAGCCAGGAAATCATACAAGTTGGAAAACCTCGCCTATCACCTTCAAAGCAATACTTGGAACCATCAGGAAAGGTGAACCATACACGCTTGGTGAAACACTCCATATGGGCTTGATATTTCATCAAACAATCCATGCCTAAGATCACATCCAGCTCTCAGATGTCCAATGGAATCAGATCCACCTAAAGTACATTCGGACCCATACGTACAACACAAGCTGATATAGAACTAAATCACAAATCAGTTGCTCTCCCAAAGGAGTAAAAAAGTGCAATAGGAGGAGACAAGGGAGACAAAGGCCGAGCAATGCTAAGTGCTAATCCTTGCACTTACAAATGACCTATTTCGTTCGGGATCTAACAACATTTTAGCATTTTGAGAAAATAATGAAATACTACCTGTCACCACATCAAGGCTAGCCTCGGCATCAGCCAGGGTGAATAGTCTCACTGGTCTTGGTTTTGTCCTCATTTTTGGATCCGTTTGGTGGTCCTCCTGGTGCGCGTACTAGTGGTTTGGTGGTTAGCACTCCCACCTCGGCCCGTTCTAGGTTCGTCTTGGTTTTGGGCATTCTCTCTGAATATGCCTCATCTCACCATAGTTGTAGCATAGACATTGCTAAGGATTCCACATAGATCTATTGAAATTCGGACCAAAAAAGTTCTTCTTGTTGTTACCCCCATTACCATTTCTTTTCGTAGGATAGGGTCCTGTACGCTTATTGAACTTCGAGTCCAGCCTGAAGGATCTGTCACTAGTTGCTGCTGATGGCTTCCTAGTTTGCATGATCTTCTCGACTTCAGTCTCGGAAATGATTAATTCTTGCAAATTCTGCACCGGTGTCGTACTAGCGATGGTTTTGAGTTCGGTACTCAACCCATCCTGAAATTGTCTCGCAAGCTAGCACAGTGAGCGATCCTCCTCTTGTGAAAATCCAGACAACTCCCTTAATGCCTTCTCGTTTCAGCAGCAAACGGGTGCCCTGTTCAAGTTTATAGAAAACTTTTTTGCTGATCATTTTTGTGGAACCTCATATAGAACCTCTCGTCAAACTCATACCGAAATTCCTTCAAAGTAGGCAAACGATCGCCAAATCACAAGCTCACAACTGTCCACCATGCGATGGCTTCTCCCTCAAGTAGGAAAGTAGCGATGCCAATGCTGTCATCATCAGAGATACACAAGAACAAGGACACTCGGCATAAGGTGTCGATCCATTCTTGGCCATATAATTCTCAGCCCCTTTCTTATCTTTAATTTCCAAGTCAAATTCTTGTAGAAAGAGGATCCAACGGATGGGTCATGGCTTGATGTCCTTCTTGGCCAAGGGGTACTGTACTGCAGCATGGTTAGAGTAGACAGTGATCTTAGTTCCTATGATATAGGCACAGAATTTTCTAGAGCAAATACTACTACCAGGAGTTCTTTTTCAGTGATGGAATAGTTTGCTTGTGTGGAGTCCAATATTTTTGAAGCATGGGAATTCCTTCCTTTCCTCTGGCCTAAAACTACTCCTACTACATAGTTGCTTACTGTTGTACATTATTTTGAATTGATGTAACTAGTCTCGTGCTTGTATAATTATGGCACTGATATGCAAGGTTTTTACTTTATCAAAAGCTTCTTTGCAAGCTTTATCAAATTCAAATGAGACATCCTACTGGGATAGAGGAAGAATGAAGATAGGTAAACCTCTCAGGCTTAGTAAATAGTATACTCTACATCATAACAAACAATCAATATATTTTAATAATAGGGATGTGAATGATAATTTTGATTTGAAGCCCGCACTTCTTCAGCTGCTTTCTACTTTATATGGTCGCTCTAACGAGAATCATAACACTTTTATTGAAGATTTTGAGGTTATTTTTTAGTGTCAAGCCACACGGGATGATAGAGAAAGATATTTGACTCCGAATTTTTTAGTTTTCTTTAAAGGATAGAGCCAAGCATTGGTTGTGAAGTCTTTTAGTGACAACATAGAGTAAGTCAATGCATTTGGTGGTTACAATCCACAAAAGAAGAATGAGAACTATGGATTTTATTACAATAATAATTTGAAAAAAAATCTAAACTTCTCATGGTCCAACATGGAGGTATAGCTATCTTGACCAATGATATCACTGACTACAACCACCACCAAGACCAAATGGATATCTCCCTTGATCAAAAAAAATGAGGGAGGAACATCTCTAGAAGATATAGTAAAATCTATGGCCATATTTATATAGCAGTTACAATAGAAGACCAATAAGAGAAGTCAAATTTGGAGAACCAAGGTGTGTGAGGACCCGTTTCCGGTAAATGAGACCCTCACCACTGTGTAGCCCCGATCGACCCAACACGTGGATTAATCAAAACCACACAAGGCTCATGTTGACTTTACTAAATCCAGAATCCCGAAAATGCATATAAATTTGAACTTTTCCTTTGAAAAAGAGCATGCCACATCACAAATCATACCCAGCAATCAAACGAACCACGGATTACATACACATAATCAGTGGAAGATTTTAAATAACATACAACAGGCTAGACGACCTCAAATATGCTACACGCAAGTCCATACTCACAAGTTCCATAAGGATCCACACGAAAAGTTCCCAAGGCCCACATCATATATCATAACGAAAATATGAGTCATACATGCTTAAATAAAGTCAAATTGGAAAACAAACCGACAACAGGTCCATAATAACAACCACAAACCAAATAAAACATATAAATTATCAAAATATGAAAACATCAAAAGATAAACATGCTGAGTTTTAAGATGATATATGAACCAACATGATGAGTTTCAAGTAAGTGCAACAGTCTAGCCCTAAGATCAACACCGGGAAAGACTCAACCTCAAGGACGATTGGCTACTCAAATTGTGAGACCCTGAACCTTTCCTTGATAGATGTCTTAGACGTCTAGTCACCAGTAAAGCTAAAATGACCATTTTACCTCTTAAGAAATGAATATGTGGTAGCCGGAAATGGTATTGAAGGTTCTTTTCTCTTTTGATTTCATTTTTTCCCTGTTTCATTTTTATCATAAATGGTTTATTTTCTGTCCTTAAGAGATAATTCCAGAATTAAATTCTAAGCATTATCTCCTTATATCTAGCCTTAAAAGTAGGGAAAATTAATCTCATTAAACCCTATAAATATAGCAGCCAGCCATAAACATTTCCTCATAACCAAAACATCCTAAATTATCACGTGATACCCTCTCTTCCTTTCCCTTATTGTTGAAATTCACCCTACACAAACCGTAGCCAAATTATTTCATCCTTCATCTGATTTTTGCAAATAATAGCTCATTAGAAACCTCTTTTCATTCCTTCATCTTATTATGGTGGTTTCATTATTAGAAGGTTAGTGCTTACCCTATATTTATTGCTATCGCAATTCCTGAGGTGTTGGTGCCGAAATTCCTTGATTCTTTATTCAATTGGTTTTAGTTTTTGTTTCTTTTTTTTAAAATGATTGTTTGGAACCTATTCTTATTATAATATCATGAATTAAGCTTTTGTATCCCCTTTATATGTGAAATCGACATACCTTATTTTTTACCTTACTATTGCTAAAATTTGTTAATTAGGTTGCCTTTTGGTTTCTAATCTTGTTCTTTGTAATCGTTTGGGTAATTGGCACCTAATCCTTCCTTGTTATTATTAAATCGCAACATCTAACCTACTTATGCATGAAATCAAAATTTTCCCTTATGCTCTAACTTGGTGTCCAAATTTTCATGGTGAATTGGGTTGAAAAATTAGGTTGATTCTTGTTGTGTTCTTGGCTATCACATCACATCTAAGAGGGTGACTCTAGCAGCTTCTGATTACTAGTGTTTGATAGGTTTGGTGAGTGGGATTGGTAAAGAACTAGGATGTTTATTTAGTTGTTGTATATGCATGCTTATTGTGGTTTTGTCTTTGCCTTATGATTGTATACGTGGTTCTGGTTCCATTGATAAAGGCAAAAGACTATAATTTTTTAGAGACAAGAAAGGTGGAATCTATATCTCATCGGTTTCCCCAGAGATTTTTTTTGTTTGTTGATATTTCGGTTGTATTCCTTGATGTATGCATATGCTTAGGGTGTGATATGCATGATTTCAGATTGGTTTGTGGCTCCCTAAGCTGTCATGAATCCTTATACAAAGATATATGTGCCTATTTTGGTTATACCTTGTGCTTTTGATTATTGATCATATTGTGATGTGATTGAGGATGCCCTATTGTGTTGTTATGCCTTGGACTTGCTTGTGTTTGCTTGTACTTGATTGTGTGTCAAGATCCTTTTCCAGTGGCCATTCGGGGTGAGTAACTGAAGCTCCTAGTGAGAGGAAAGGTATTTACTGGTATGAGAGTCGCATGGGTGGCAATCCCTAGCAAGTGCATGCTAGATGCTAGTCCTTGTGTGGCTAGAAACTCAGTCCTTGTGTGGCTAGTTGCCTTATCCGTGTGTGGCAAGATGTCCTTATCCTTGTATGGTAAGATGCTTTTATCCTTGCGTGGTTTAGATGCCTTTGTCCTTGTGTGGCTTGGATGCCTTGTCTTTGTGTGGCAAGATGGATAGGCTTGCTAATTAAATTGTTTGCTAACCATTTACCTTTTGTGCAGCTAAGCCTTGGACAACACAAGTGGAAGGGGATAGTCATTCAATTATTCATATCAGATAATGATTTACCTACCTGTGTACTTCTGGTTTCAAGACTGTTCTTACTCTACCTGAAGCCTTGTTACTTTCGGTTCTAACCTTACTACGCTTGATTGATGTTTGCTTGATACCTCTTTAGTAGTATAGGCGGATATGATGTTGATTGGGAGATGTTTGTTTAGATTCCTACAGATTTTATAATGTTGTGACCCTACTGAGATTTTTTTAATCTCACCCTGTTGTTTTCCCCCTTTTTCAGGCTTAGGTACATCTTTTGTTAGTGTTACTGAGGTGTGAGATCAAGGTTCCACAGCGAGACGATATTTCATCACTTTTGCATACCTCCTTCTTTGCTGATTACTTGCACATATACCACGAACATGTAATTTAATTGGACTCTTTTCTGGTTCTTTAGATCCTTCCTATTCCTACTTATTTCAGAAATATATTTTAGTGTTACTTGCTGGATTTTGAAACTCCTTTGGGACTTGTGTTTTATGGTTCATTTGATTAATTATAAAGACTTCCACTGATTAGAGCCTTGTGGGATCCAGATAGGTCCCGATATGGGCTTGTTTGGGTTTCACGGCGGTAAGGGTCCTAATAGGTTTTGGGTTCTTACAGGTTTGGTAGCAGAGCATGGTTTAGGAAATAAAATTGATTATATACTAACATATTTTCTGGTTTTGTGCTTGTAGGAAGGTACATGCGCACACAATGACACCTTTAGATGCGAATGCTGAGAGTGTCCCTAATGTTAAAGTGCTTGGTTTGTAGTGTTTAAATTCAAGATTGATTATGTGATTTGCTTTGAGTTTTTGTATGTTCTTACATGTGATTGTATCATGTATGATTTGATGTGTTCTGATGAGTTTTGCTGAATGTTGATTATGATTCTTTGATATTTGGTATGTATGTTGCAAAATGCTCCTTTATGAAAGCTTCTGTGTCGAATGCATGTGTGTGTTCTATATGAATGCCGAGTGTGCCTTCATATGTATGTATGCATGTCGAGACCTATATGTACTTGTGTGCATGTGTGTTTTGTTTTTCAGCATAAGCATATCGTCCGGTGTACTCCTCTCCACCAAGTACCATTTTCTTTCCTTAGTTTTGTATTTGGGTTATGTATTGAGTGACTTTGTATGCTTATTTAGTATGTCAAGGCAGACTGTACCTAGAGATCGTCAAGGTAGGTATGATGTCCAAGTCGAACAACAACCAAATGAGCAGAATGAGCCGATTGCACAGAATAAGCAAGGAGGGCAAGCTAAGCTCGAAAGCCAACCTACCCGAAGGACCAACCGCACTAGCCATGGATCTTGTAATGGTGTAGATACTAAATGTGTTGCAAGGAATTGCTGGAAGCGAATGGAAGCTCAATTTCAGAATGTTCCTGCCACCTCTTGTGGAAGATCCTATGCCTCCACTTGAACCTGTCCAGCCTGCTTATCCTAAAGAAGCCGAGAGACTTCCGGTTGTCATTACAAAGTTGTTATAGGAATGTGAGACCTCGATCCTTTGTCCTAGAAGTTCAAGTACCACTAAAGCTAAAATGATCATTTTACCCCTAAAGAAATGGATGTATGGTAGCCAGAAATAGTATTGAAGGTTCAGTCCTCATTTTTTATTTCACTTCTTCCTTATTTCATTTATATAATAAATGGTTCATTATCTATTCTTAAGAGATAATTCCAGAATTAAATCATAAACATTGTCTCCTCATATCTAGCCTTAAAAGTAGGAAAATTAATCTCATTAAACCCTATAAGTATAGTAGCTGGCCATACACCTATTCTCACAACAAAAACACAAAAACTTATCACGTGAAAAACCCTCATCCTTACCCTTACTGCCAAAAATTTCCCTAAACTAACCATAGCCGAAATCTGTGAGACCCCGAATTTTGAGTCCAAGAAGTCCAGAAGCCAGTGCAGGTGAAAATATCATTTTGTCCCTGAAGAAAAGGATGTGTGATGACCGAAATTGGTAAGGAATGTTTGGTAATTATTTCTGGTATTAATTCCCTTTAATTTGATTCTTAATTTGTTGATAATCACCTTAGGAATTAAAATCCCTAAAATTTAAAGGGAATAACTACAGGATTTAAATCTGGTAGTTATCTTATTTTAATAAAGCCTTTAAAGTAGTAAACTTAATTCCATACCCATTCATTATAAATAGGAAGCCAACCCCACAAAAATCATTCATAGAAAACACACAAAACTCGTATAGCCTAAAACCCTTACACCTCCTTATATCTGTCAAAATTCGTTGAAACTTTAAACTAGCATAACTCTCTCATCGTTTGTTGGATTCCTGCAAATAATAGCTTGTTGGAAAGCTCTCTTCATCCTCTTTACAAAAATCTTTGTTTTTTGTCATCAGGTTAGTATTTCATTTTTGTAAGATAAGTTGAAACATGGCGGAACTGCCAAAATCTTCTTGAACTTCAATGTAGCATAACTCTTTCATCATTTGTAGGATTCCTGAAAATAATAGTTTTTGGAAAGCTCTCTTTATCCTCTTTCCAACCATAGTTATTTTGTTGTTTGAATGTTAGTATTTCTTTGTTAAAAGATAAAGTGAAAATCAGCGGCGGAATTAGGTTTTAAGATTTGTATAATTCTGCCTTTGATGTCTAACCTATAATTCTGCCTTTGTATAAGATTTGATCTCTGATGTTGTTATCTTTATTCGTATGATTGTTTAATATCCATTCATAGTGAAAAATCATGAATTTATCCTTTGAATCTTTTCAATACATGAAATCAGTATGCCCTACCTTTGACCTACTACTCTATTGTTGCCTAACTTGATCAATTGATTAACCTATTGAACTCTGATCTTGTTTCTTTTGATTATAAATGTTATAAACCCTTAATCCTTCCTTGCTAACATGAGATCGCAACTCCTACAACTTGTTAACATGAAATCGCAACTTGCCCTATTGCTCTATTCTTAGTGCCGTAAATTGTATGATAATTAGGGATGGTAATTCAGGTTGTTTCTTGTTAAATTCATGGCTATCACATCACATATCCAAGGGGGAGGCACCTACGGCATCTGATCACTAGTTTCTGATAGGTTTGGTGAGTGGAATTGGTAAGGAAATAGGGTATTTATTTGGATATTGGATATGCATACTTAGTTTGGTTTTGGCTTTTCCTTGTGATGCTATAGGTAGTGTAGAATTATTGAATAAAGACAAGGGAATAACTTCTTATTCAGAGACAAGAGAGGTAGGATCTATGCCTCATCGGTTTCTCCAGAGACCTCGTTGTTTGCTTAGTTGATTTTGGTACCTATGATTGTGAAACTATATGCGTATTAATATTAAATAATGCATGTTTGAGTTGCGGATTAAATTAAGGATTTTCTAGGCTATACTGAATCCCTTAAGGTTGGTTAGGAATGCCTAACTTGCATGTGTGATGTGTATTGAACATGCTGAATGTGATCTGACAGAATTGAGAATACTCAATTGTGGTTTTGTGTTTTGTGCTTGCTTGTGTGTGCTTTTACGTGTTTGTGTGTCAGGATCCTTTTTTGGTGGTCATTCATGGTAAGCGTTGATGCTCTTAGTGAGAGGGGAGGTTCTTACTGGTATCAGAGTCGTATGGGTGGCAAATCCTAGCAAGAGCTCGCTGGATGTCTGGTCCTTGTAAGGCTAGAAGAACCTGTCCTTGTGTGGCTAGAAGCCTTGTCCTTATTTGGCCAGAAGCCTTGTCCTTGTGTGGCAGGAACACCTTGTGTCATTTCGGAAGCCCTTATCCTTGCGTGGTTTGAGATGCCCTTTTCCTTGTGTGGCTTGGGATGTTTTGTCCTTGTCTGGCAAGATGAATAGGCTTGCTGATTAGCTTGTATGTTAACCAATTACCTTTCGTGCAGTAAGCCTTGGACAACACAGGTGGAAGCGGATGGCCTTTTCTTCTTCATTGCCGAGAACAATCTGATGAGTTCTGCCTGCCTGTGCACTTCTGGTACTTTTTGGAAGTGTTTGTAGTCCCCCTCAGCCTTAGATTCAGCTCTACCCTTTTTGATTGAATCTTTGAATTGCATGAATCCCTTTAGTTGCGTAGGAATGATCAGATGTTTTTCGGGAGATTTGTGTTTAAGGTTTATGCAGATCTTATGATGTTGTGACCCTACTGAGATTCTTGTAATCTCATTCAGTTGTTTTCACCTTTTTTTAGGCTTAGGTACATTACTGCTCGTGGTATCAGTGTGTGAGATCAACGCTGTACGGCGGGGCGATATCATATCACTTTTGCATACCTGTACCTTGATTACTTGCGCATATAACTTGAATAAAAATTGGACTACTTTCTGGTTTATTTTAAGATTCCTCCTTTGCTTGTTATTTTCACCTATGTTGGAGGAATTCTTGCTGGTTATTTGGATCTTTACGGGATTTATGTGTTATGAATCCAGTGATTTAATTTAAAGACTTCCGCTGATGTTTTTACTCACTCCGTATGATACCAGAATGATTGTCTAATATCATGCTCCAACTGTTATTAAACATGTCGAATTAACATGCTAAAAGTAGAAAACTTAGTGACTAAGCCTGGTGGGATTCAGATAGGTCCTAGGTGTCTTTGGGTTTGTTTAGGTTTCACAGCGGTAATGACCTTAATCGAAGCAAATATTAATAGGTAGGAATTGGGGTCGTTACATGTTTGGTAGCGGAGCATGGTTTAGAGAAAATAATTTGTTATATGCTAACTTATTTGTTGACTTTGGTGTTTGTAGATAAGGACATGCGTAGGTATAGCTAGTGCAGAATTATTGAATAAAGACAAAGGAATAACTTCTTGTTCAGAGAAAAGAGAGGTAGGATCTATGCCTCATCGGTTTCTCCAGAGACATCGTTGTTTGCTTAATTGATTTCGGTACCTATGATTGTGAAACTATATACACATTCATATTAAATAATGTATGCTTGAGTTGCGGATTGAATTTAGGAATTTCTAGGCTATACTAAATCCCTTAAGTAGGTTAGGAATGCCTAGCTTGCATGTGTGATGTGTATTGAACATACTTAATGTGATCTGACAGAATTGAGAATACCCTGTTGTTGTTTTGTGTTTTGTGCTTGCTTGTGTGTGCTTGTACGTATTTTTGTGTTAGGAACCTTTTCTGGTGGCCATTCGGGGTAAGCGCTGATGGTCTTAGTGAGAGGAGAGGTTCTTACTGGTATAGGAGTCGTATAGGTGGCAAATCCCAGCAAGAGCTCGCTGGATGTCTGGTCCTTGTGTGGCAGGAACACCTTATCCTTGTGTGGTTCGGGAAACCCTTATCCTTGTGTGGTTTGGGATGCCTTTTTCCTTGTGTGGCTTAGAATATTTTGTCCTTGTGTGGCAAGATGAATAGGCTTCTTGATTAGCTTGTTTGTTAACCAATTACCTTTCGTGCAGTAAGCCTTGGACAACACAAGTACAAGGGGATGACCTTTTCTTCTTCATTGTCGAGAACAATCTGATGATTTCTGCCTGCCTGTGTACTTCTGATACTTTTCGGAAGTGTTTATAGTCCCCCTCAGCCTTAGAATAGACCATACCCTTTTTGATTGAATCTTTGAATTGCATGAATACCTTTAGTTGCGTAGGAATGATCAGATATTGTTCAGGAGATTTGTGTTTATGTTTTCTGCAGATCTTATGATATTGTGACCCTACTGAGATTCTTGTAATCTCATTCCGTTGTTTTCACCATTTTTTTTAGGTTTAGGTACATTCATTGCTCGTGGTACCAGTGTGTGAGATCAAGGTTGTACGGCTGGGCGATATCGCATCACTTTTGCATACCTGTTCCTTGATTACTTGCGCATATAACTTGAATAAAAATTGGACTACTTTCTGGTTTATTTTAAGTTTCCTGCTTTGCTTGTTTTTTTCGACTATGTTGGAGGAATTCTTGATGGTTATTTGGATCCTTACAGGACTTGTGTGTTATGAATCCAGTGATTTAATTTAAAGACTTCCGTTCATGTTTTTACTCACTCCGTATGATACCAGAATGATTGTCCAATATCATGCTCTAACTGTTATTAAACATGTAGAATGAACATGCTAAAAGTCGAAAACTTAGTGAGTAATCCTGGTGGGATTCAGATAGGTCCTAGGTGTCTTTGGGTTTGTTTGGGTTTCACAGCGGTAACGACCTTAATCGGAGCAAATATTAATAGGTAGGAATTGGGGTTGTTACAAAATCTTTCATCCTTTATATAATTTCTGTAAATAATAACTCATTGGAAACCTGTGAGACCCCGAATTTTGAGTCCTAGAAATCCAGAAGGCAGTGCAGGTGAAAAGACGATTTTTTTCCTGAAGAAATGGATGCGAAATTGGTAAGAGTTGCATGGTAGTTAATTCTGGTTTTATTTCCCTTTAATCTCAGACCTTATAGCTAGATAATTGCCTTAGAAATTAAAATTCCTAAAAGTAGGGAAAGATAATTAAAGAATTTAAATCTGGTAATTATCTTACTTTAGTAAAAGCTTTAAAGTAGTAATCTTAATTCCACACTCATCCGTTATAAATAGGAAGCCAACCCCACAAAAATCATTCATAGAAAACACACAAAACTCGTATAGCCTAAAACTCTTACACCTCCCTATAGTTTCCAAAATTCGCTGAAACTTTAAACTAGCATAACTCTCTCATCGTTTGTAAGATCCCTGAAAATAATAATTTTTTAGAAAGCTCTCTTCATCCTATTTTCAATCATCTTTGGTTTTTTTTCGGGATATTAGTATTTCTTTTTCTAAGGTAAAGTTGAAATTCGGCGGCACTGCCAAATCTTCTTGAATTTCAGAATAGTATAACTCTTTCATCGTTTGTTGTATCTCTACAAATAATATACTTTTGGAAAAATGTTTTCATCCTCTTTCCAAAAATTTTTTTTTTTTGTTTTTACGTTCGTATTTCTTTATCAAAAGGTAAGTTGAAAATCGACGGCGGAATTAGGTTTTCGACAGAACTGCCAAAATCTTGTTGAACTTCAGAATAGCATAACTCTTTCATCGTTTATTGTATATCTACAAACAATAGCTTGCTCGAAATCTCTTTTCATCCTCTTTCCAACCATATATGTTTTGTTTTTTGGACATAAATATTTCCTTGTGTAAGGTTAAGTTAAAAATTGGCAATGGAATTAGGTTTTCATCGACGACGGAATTAGGTTTTCATCGACTACAGAATTAGGTTTTTAGATTTCTACAGTTTTTGTCTTCGGTTGATTTCTGTTATTGTTTCGCATGTTCTTATGATTTCTTAGCATCTATTCATGATGTATGATTATGAATTTCTTTCTTTTAAACTTCTCTATGCTTAAAGTCAAAATTGTCCTATGCCCTACTCTTAGCGACGAAATTTGCATAGTTAATTGGAATGGTAATTTATTGAATCTTATTAAGTTCCTGGCTATCACATCACACATCCAAGGGGGAGGTACCTGCACATCTGATCACTGGTTTCTGATAGGTTTGGTGAGTGAAATTGGTAAGGAAATAGGGTATTCAATTGATTATTGAATATGCATGCTTAGTTTGTTTTCATCTTTGCCTGATGATAATATAGGTGATTTGGAATTACCTAATAAAGGCAAAGGAGTAACTTCTTGTTCAGAGGCAAGAGAGGTTGGATCTACGCCTCATCGGTTTCTCCAGAGACCCTGTTATTTTCTTGATGTTTTTGATACCTGACCTTTTTGTATTACATGCGATTTGATTATAGGGTGAGAGTATGAATTTCGGATTGAGATATGGATCTTATAAACTATATCAAACCCTGAGTTAGGTATTGAATGCCTGAGTTGCATATGTTATGTGAATTGAATATGTTGATTGTGTTCTGACATGATTGAGGATACCCTGTTATGGTATTATGCTTTGTACTTGCCTGTGTGTGCTTGTACGTGTTTGTGTGTCAGGATCCTTTTCCGGTGGCCATTCAGGGTAAACGCTGATGCTCCTAGGGAGAGAAGAGGTTCTTACTGGTATGGGAGTTGTATGGGTGGCAAAGCCCAGCATGCGTGCGCTGGATGTCTGGTCCTTGTGTGGCCAGAACCCTGTCCTTATGTGGCAGGAAGCCCTTATCCTTGTGTGGTTTGGGATGCCCTAGTCCGTGTGTGGCTTGGGAAGACTTATCCTTGTGTGGCAAAATGACTTGAACCTTATCCTTGTATGGCAGGAAGCCCATATCCTTGTGTGGTTTGGGATGCCCTAGTCCGTGTATGGCTTGGGAAGACTTGTACTTGTGTGACAAGATGACTTACTAGGCTTACTAATTAGCTTGTGTGTTAACCATTTACCTTTTGTGCAGTAAGCCTTGGAAAACACCAGTAGAAGGGGATAGCCTTTCTTCTTCATTGCCAAGATCAATCTAATGAGTTCTACCTACCTTTGTACTTCTGATTTTTTGGAAGTGATCGTAGTCCTCCCTCAACCATAGATTCGTCCCTAACCCTTTTGATTGGTTCTTGAATTGTGTGATCCCTTTTAGTTGTTTAGGAATGATCTAATATGAATTGGGAGATTTGTGTTTAGGGTTTCTACAGATCTTATGATGCTATGACCCTACTGAGATTCTTGTAATCTCATACCGTTGTTTTTACCATTTTTCAGGCTTAGGTACATCCACTGTCCGTGGTACCATTGTGTGAGATCAAGGCTGCATGGCGGGGCGATATCGCATTACATTTGCATACTTGTTCCTTGTTTAATTGCGCATATAACATGAATGATTGGGCTACTTTCTGGTTTATTTTAAGAACCCTCCTTTGCTTGCTATTTCTGAAATATGTTGGAGGATTTTTTGCTGGTTATTTGGATCCTTATAGGACTTGTGTGCTATGAACCCAATGATTTAATCAAAAGACTTCCGTTGATATTTTATTCACTCCATATGTTACCAAAATATTTGTCCAATATCATGCTCCAATTGTTGTTAAACATTAAAATAAACATGCTAAAAATCGGAAGTTAATGGTAAGCCTGGTGAGATTCAAATAGGTCCTAGGTGTCATTTGGGCGTATTTGGGTTTCACGGCGGTGATGACCTTAATCGCAGCAAATAGTGATAGTTAGGAATTTGCATGGAGTTGGTGCCAAAATTCTTTGATTCTTCCTTCAATTGGTTTTAGTTTTTGTTCTTTTTTTCATATGATTGTTTGGCAACTATTCTTGTTATAATATCATGAATTTATCCTTTGTATCCTCTCTATATGTGAAATCGGCATACCTTACTCATTTTCCATATTGTTGCTGAAATTTGTCAATTGACTTGTCTGTTGGTTTCTGATCTTGATCCTTTTAATCGTTTGAGTAATTGACACCTAATCCTTCCTTGTTATCATGAAATTGCAACCCTTAACCCACTTAAATATGAAATCGCAATTTTTCCTATTGCCCTAATATTAAAATGCTTGATTTGTAGTGTTTAAATGCTACAATTAATTGTGTGCCATGCTGTGTGCTTTCGTGTGCACTTGTATATAAATGTATGCTCTATGAATCGATGTGTTTTGCTGAATGTTGATTGTGATTCTTTGATATGTAGTATGTGTGTGTTACCGAATGCTCTTGTATGTGAACATGATTGTCGAAAGTTTGTGTGTGATTTATACGAATGACGAGCTTGCCTTTGTGTGTATGTATGCATTGCCGAGAGTTGTATGTACTTGTGTGCATGTGTGTTTTATTTTTCAGCATATGCATATTGTGAGATCCCGATCCATCCTAGTTTAGATGTCCAGGAAGTCCAGGAACCGATGCAGCTGAAATGATTATTTTGTCTCTGATGAAATTGATACGTGATGGCCTAAAATGGTTGTTGCCAGATATTTTTTATATTAATTATCCATAGTTTTATCCCTTACTATCTAAGATATTATTAGATAATTCTTCCTTTTAAATTGAATATCTTTCTTAATAGAATTATCCTTTCAAATAGAATTATCCATTCAAATAGAATTATACTTATAATAGAATTATTCTTTAATTATCCTCTTAAGCTTAAAAATAGGGAATTATCTCTTAGATAAACCTCCTTAGACACCTATAAACGAGTGGCTAGCCTATCCCACCTAAACATACTAAAACCCACATAGAAATTTCGTAATTTATCCCCTTCTTCTCAATTTACGATTTTTGCCTAAACCCTAGCGGAAACTCCTTGATCTTCATCTTAGCATAACTCTCTCATCCTTTAACAGATTTCTGAAAATAATAGCTTGTTAGAAAGCTCTTTCTGTTCTCTTTCCAAAAATCTTGAAATTTTCATTTAGAGGATAGGTTTTGTTTGTCAAAAGTTAAGTCATAATTTGGCAGAATTGCCAAAATCTGCTTGAATCTAAAAATAGCATAACTCTTTCATCGTTTGTTGGATTCTTGCAAATAATAGCTTGTTGGAAAGATTTTTCCATTATCTATCCATCCATATTGGGTTTTTGGTCTGGAAATTAAATTTTTCTTATTGTAATTTAGGTCGTTATTCAGCAGCATTAGGTTTCAAGATTGTGTGATTCTACCTTCAATTGATTTATGTTATTGTTCCTCTTGTTTGTATGATTGTTTATCATCTATTCATGATGTAAAATTATGAATTCATCCTTTGAATCTTCCCTATTTATGAAATCAGTATGCCCTACCTTTGCCCTATTAATGCCTATCTTCATCAATTGATTCACCTATTTATTCTGATCTTGTTTCTTTGATTGTACATGTTATAAACACCTATTCCTTTCTTAATTTTATGAAATCGCAACCCCTAACCTCTCTAATGTTAAAATCGCAAGTTTCTCTATAAACCTTAAGGTGTTGCCGAAATTTGTATATTGAATTAGGGTGAATAATCAAGTTGATTCTTACTGAGTTTTTGGCTATCACATCACGCATTCAGGGGAAAGATATTAATGCATCCGGCTAGCTAGATTTTGGTAGGTTAATTGGTAAAGATTCCCAATGCCTTTTGTTTTTAATTAAGTAGTCTTATGGTTTAGTATTGTGTGGTCTTTGCCTTGTAATTGTTTAGGAGATTCTGATCTTATTGGAAAGGCAAAGGATTGCATCTGATTCAGACACGTGAGAGGTACGATCTATGCTTCATCAGTTCATTTGGTTACCATATTTTTTGCTTGTTTGAATATGATTGAATTCGATTTCCTATCTTGGTTATATGCTTGCGGAATGTGTGATTATGATGATAGGAATCTTAGAAGTTAACAGGGCAATAGGTTGGCTAATTCGATTATCACTTTGAAGATTGATCTTTGATTTGTATTGTGATTTGATTGAGGATCCTTTGTTATGATTTGTGTATGTTTGTACTATGTGTGTATACGTGTATGTGCCTTGTTTGTGCTTTGTTTGAAGGATCCTTTTGTCGCGGGCCATGCGAGGTAAGTATTATTTCTCCTAGGGAGAGGAGAGATGCTTACCGAACCGGGAGGTTTATGGGTGGTTATTCCTAGCAAGAGATCGTTGGATGCCTTGTAGGCTAGTTTAAGTCCGAACGTCAGGAAGCCTTGTAGGCCAGTTTGAGTCTGGACATCAAGATGCTCTATAGGCCAGTTCGAGTCTGGACATTTGGATGCCCTGTTTGAGAGTGACAGGATGACTTGTATGCGATTCTACAAGAGTGGTCCTAGGCCAATTCGAGTCTGGATGTTGGAGATAACTAAAAGGTTTGCTGTAATATTGATTGTCTAATCATTTTTACCCTTTTTGCAGCATAGCTTTGGACAACATGGGCAGACGGGGACAAACCTTGGTTTTCAAAATCAGATTATGTATAAGTTGCCTCTGTGATTCTGAAAAAAAATTATTTTCAGTCTTTTCCCTTGTTTTCTGCCAATTTTAGCCTACCCTTACATTGTGTGTGCGTGTGATGATTTCAGCCCCTAATATGTGTGTTAGATGCTTGCGGTTTTAATTAGATATCTTAGCTAGTTTTAGGTGTTGATCTTTTGGTTATTGGGAGATGTTTGATTGGGAATCCCTAGGACTTATGATGCTGTAACCCTACTGAAATTCTTGTAACCTCATCCCTTCTTTTCTCCCCCTTTGCAGGCTTAGCTGTTTTCTTTGTTGCTAGTACCAAAGGTGTGAGATCAAGGCTGCATAGCTGGACAAATTTGCACCCCTTTTCTATTGAATGCGTATGCCATGTCTTTGAACTTGTGTGGATTTTCATTCTGGCTTTCGAATCCCTCTTTCTCTTTTTGTTGCGTCCGAAATATACATGATACTATTGGTTGATGTTTTGAGATTCTTATAGGACTTGTGTGTTATGTTTTCACTTGTTTTCAGTATTAATATAAGTCTTCCGCTGATGTTTTCTTTCACTCCGTATAAGCCAGAAATTCATTAATGTATGAACATGCTCCAACTTTTAAATAGCATATAAATCAACCAATAAATTTGACAATTAGGTGACTTGAGCCTTGTTGGATTCAAATAGGACCTTGCGAGGACTTATTTGGGTTTCACGGTGGTAAGTGTCCTAATAGGTTGGGTTTGGGTCCTTACACATTTCGTCTGGTGTACGCCTCTCCACTAGGTACCATTTTTTTTCTTTGGTTTCGTACTTGGATTATATATTGAGTGACCTTGTATGTTTGTTTAGTATGGCAAGGTAGAACATATATAGGGATCGTCAGGGTAGGTATGAAACCCAAGCCGAATACCAACTGAATGAGCAAAATGAACCGAATGCACAAAATGAGCAGGAAGGGCAAGCTGAGCCCAAAAACCAACTTGAGCCTGAAATGTAAGGACCCAAACCCAACCCTATTAGGACCCTTACCGTCATGAACCCAAATAAGCCCTCCCAAGGACCCATCTGAATCCCACAAAGCTCTATCATCATAAACCATTTTATTAAGTTTTATTTTTTATGTTTTTTAAAGATTGAAGTATGATATTAATGAACAGTCATTCTGGAAACATACGGAGTGAATAAAACATCAGCGGAAGCCTTTATAATTACCTAAAGGAACTATAACACACAAGTCCCAAATGGATCTTAAAATCCAGCAAGTAGCTCTCAAGTATATTTCCGAAATTAACAAGAATAAGAGGGATCTAATGAACCAAAAGTAGTCCCATTAAACTTCATGTTTAATAGTATATGCACAAACAATTAGCAAAGAAGGAGGTATGTGAATGTGATGCAATATCGTCCCATCGTGCAGCCTTGATCTCACACACCAGTACCACTGACAAAAAATTTACCTAAGCCTAAAAAATGGGGAAAATAACAAGGTAAGATTATAAGAATCTCAGTAGGGTCACAACAACATAAGATCTACAGAAATCTAAACAAATATCTCCCAAACAACATCAAATTCGACTAAACTACTCATAGGGGTATCAAACAATTATTAATCAACTATAATGGGGATAGGGCTGAAAGTAACAAGCTGTGGGTGGACTAAGAACATTTCTGAAAACAAAAGTACATAGCCAGGTAATTCATCATTCGATCTCATCAATAGAAAGGTCATTCCTTTCTACTTGTGTTGTCCAAGGCTTAGCTGTACAAAGGGTAAATAGTTAACAAATAATTTAAACAACAAGCCTATCCATCTTGCTACACAAGGACAAGGCGTCCAAGCCACACAAGGACAATAGTATCCAAACCACACAAGGATAAGGGCATCCAAACCATACAAGGATAAGGGCATCTTGCCACACAAGGACAAGGCATCTAGCCATAAAAGGACAAGGCATCTAGCCACACAAGGACAAGGCATCAAGCCACACAAGGAAAAGGCATCCAGGGACCTCTTAGTGGGGACTGCCACCCAAGCGACTCCTATACTAGTAAGAACCTCTCCTCTTCTTAGGAGCATAAGTGCTTACCTCAAATGACCACCAAAAAAGGATCCTGACAGACAATCATGTACAAGCACACAAAAGCAAGTACAAGGCATAACACCACAATAGAGCATCCTAAATCATATCACAATATAATCAACATGTCCAATGCACATAACACTACAAAAATAGGCACACACAACCTATCTTAAGGATTCAAAATTGCCTAAGGGATCCATAAATAAATCAGCAATCATGCACACTAAATTCAAAGCATGTGCATACAATAAGGACAAGAACCGAAAACATCAATCAATCAAAGAGGATCTCTGGAGAAATCAATCAGGTATTGAACCTAGCTCTCTTGTCTCTGACAAGTAGCTAATCCTTTGTCTTTACTAAGAGGATCTAAACCACCTATATGATCATAAGGCAAAGAAAAAACCATACTAAGCATGCATATACAATAACCAAATAAATACCCTAATTCCTTACCAATTCCACTCACCAAACCTATCAAAAACCAGTGATCAAATGCTGCTGGAACCACTCCTTTGGATGTGCGATGTGGTAGCCAAGAACACAACAAGAATCAATTTGTTTTGTAATCCCAATTCACCATGTAAATTTTGGTACTAAGTTAGGGCAAATTGTGATTTCATGCATAAGGGTTTAGAGGTTGCGATTTCATGATAACAAGGAAGAATTTGGTGTTAATTACACATATGATTAAAAGGAACAAGATGAGAAACTAACAGACAAATTAATTGGAAAATTTTGGCAACAATAGGCCAAAGGAGTAGGGTATGCCAATTTCACATATAGAGAGGCTTCAAAGGATGAATTTATGATATTATAACAAAAATAGGTGCTAAACAATCATACAAAAATGAGGAACAAAAACTAAAACCAATTGAAGAATCAATTAAGGAATTCCGACACCAATACCCTAAAAGTTGCGATAGTAATTAATATGGGGAAGAACTAACCTATTGATGATAAACCAAAACAACAAGATGAAGGATGAAAAGAGGTTTCCAACGAGCTATTATTTTCAGAATTCTGATGAAGAATGAAAGAATTTGGTTATGGTAGATGTTAGGAAAATTTCGACAGCAAGGGTAAGGGAGAAGGGTTTATCACATGATAAGTTTGTGTGTTTTTAGTGTGGGATTAAGTTTATGGTCAGCTACTATACTTATAGGGTCTAATGGGATTAATTCTCTTATTTTTAAAACTAGATATAAGGAGATAATCTTTAGGATTTAATTCTGGAATTATCTCTTAAGAGTAAATAATGTACCATTAATGTTAGAAATGAAATAAGGGAGAAATGAAATCAGAAATGAGTATTGAACCTCAATACCATTTTCGGCTACCACACATCTATTTCTTCAGGGATAAAATGGTCATTTCAGTTGTACTAGTATCTGGACTTCTAGAACACAAAATCGGGCCACATCCTCCCCTCCTTATAAAAATTTCGTCCTCGAAATTTCGGCAAAAGTACCTAAGAAAACAAGTAAGGAAATTTTGTACACATAGATTTTTCAATCTCCCAAGACTGTTCCTCAACTTGGCCATTACGCCAAACAACTCATACCATAGGCACGCTTCGACTGTGAAGGTGATGAATAGACTGATCTAGTATGGCAACTGGATGTATGGGGTAGGATAGGTCTTCAGAAACCTCAACTGGTGGTTCTTCAGGCACATGAGCAGGATCTCGCACATACTTTCTCAATATCAAAATGTTAAACACATTGTGAATTCTCTCCATATTCGGAGATAATGCAAGTCGGTATGCAACTGAGCTGAGTCTTTCAATAACATCATATAAACCAATATATTGAGGTGCTAGCTTACCTTGCTGCTGAAAACGAAGGACACTCTTCCACAGGACGACTTTCAGAAACACCTTGTCATCCACAGCAAATTCTAACTCCCTTCTTCGATTATCAGCATAGTTTTTCTATCGATCTTGCGCTGTCCTCAGCCTTTGTCAAATCAGATTCAACTGCTCTATTGCTTGATCAATCAATTTTGGATTATCTAGTCATCTCTCTTCTACTTCATTCCAGTAAATAGGAGTTCTACAATGTCTCCCATACAATACTTCATAAGGGGCCATTCCAATGCTTACATGAAAGCTGTTGTTGTAAACGAATTCCGTCAAAGGTAGACGTCAATCCCAACTGTTATTTCGATCCATTACGCATTCATACAACATATCTTTAAACGTCTGAATCATTCTTTCAGATTGACCATCGGTTTGGGAATGGAATGCTATACTAAAATTTAGTCTCGAACCCAATGCATTCTGAAACTTTTCCCAAAATCGTAAAGTGAAATGGGGGTCACGATCTGAAACAATGGAAACCGTCATTCCATGTAGACGAACAATCTCGTCCAAATGACGAACAACCAATTTCTCAGGGGTGTCTGTGACACGAACTGGAAGGAAGTGTGCATATTTTGTTAATTGGTCAACAATCACCCAAATGGCATCAAATACTCACTGAGATCTAGGTAAACCGGTCACAAAGTCCATCGTGACATGCTCCCAATTCCATTATGGAATCGGAAGTGACTGAAGTAAACCAGCGGGTCTTTGATGCTCGATCTTCACTTGTTGACATACAAGGCATCGGGCAACGAACTTAGCAATGTGGCGCTTCATGTTCAGCCACCAATATTGTTCCTTCAAGTCTTGGTACATCTTAGTACTACCAACATGAATAGAAAATTTTGAACTATGCACCTCGGAAAAAAACAGATTGCAAATATCAACACCTTGAGGCACGCATACCTAGTTTCTGAAGACAAGAACTCCACCATCTCGCACTCTGAAATCACGAATTATGGCATCAACACCATCAGCTAATTGCTGCCGAATTTCAGCCACTCTTGGGTCTTCATATTGTTGATTTTGGATCTCTTCCAGCAAAGTAGGCTTGACTTCAATTTGGGCTAATAGTGAACCAGAAAAATTACTGCCAAGATGCACATGCGTAGCTCTCAAATCCAACAACATTGGGATGCAGTGTGCACACATATATACTAAAACAGACGCAAAAGAAAAGTGGGTCTTTAGCTTAAGGCATCAGCAACAATATTCGCTTTTCCGGGATGATCATCGATGATCAAATCGTAGTCTTTAATCAACTCCACCCATCTTTGTTGTCTCATGTTCAACTCCTTCTGCGTAAGGAGATACTTCAAGCTTTTGTGGTCAGTGAAGATTCTAAACGTCTCACTGTATAAGTAGTGGCGCCATATCTTCAATGCGAACACTACAGCTGCAAGCTCCAAATCATATGTAGGATAGCTGCTCTCATGCAGACGCAACTGTCAAGAAGCATAGGCAACAACTTTCCTATCTTGCATCAGCACACATCCAAGTCTGGATTTTAACGCATCACTATACACCACATGCTCTTTTCCACCGATCGGCGAGGTAAGGATAGGTTCGGTCACCAATCTATTCTTCAATTCTACAAAAATTTTCTGGCATTTCTCGTTCCACATAAACAGATCTTCTTTGCGTGTCAATTTCGTCAAAGGTCCAGCAAGCGATGAGAAATTCTCCACGAAACTACGGTAGTATCTAGCTAAACCAAGGAAACTGCGAACTTCAAACAAAGTCTGCAGGGGTTCCCAAGCAACAACGGTTTCAATCTTCTTTGGATCAACAAGAACACCACGAGCAGAAACAACATGGCCAAGGAAGCCGACTTTGCATAACTAGAATTCGCATTTGGAGTACTTTGCAAAGAGATCTCTTTGAATTTTCAGCACGATTCGCAAGTGTTCAGCGTACTTCTCTTCCAATTTTTAGTAAATCAGAATGTCGTCGATGAAGACTATCACAAATCTATCCAAGAACCCTTGGAATACTTGATTCATCATGTACATAAACATAGCTAGAGCATTGGTCAAACCGAATGGCATAACCAGAAATTCAAAATAGTCGTATTGCGATCTGAATGTAGTTTTTGGAATTTCAGCTTCATGAACACATAACAGATGGTATCCTGATCTGAGTTCAATTTTGGAAAACACGGCTGAGCCTTGGAGCTTGTCGAACAAGTCATCGATGCACGGTAGTGGATATTTGTTCTTCACGGTCACCCAATTCAGCTGCCGATAGTCGATTCATAGCGAACCATCTTTCTTCTTCACGAACAAGTGTTCCCAATGCTAACACACTGGTTCAGATGAAACCACAACCCATAAAATCTTTCAATTATGTCTTCAATTCCTTCATTTCCGTAGGAGCCATATGATAAGGAGGAATGGAAATCAGATTCGTATTCGACACTAGTTCAATGCCGAATTTACTTTCTCTTGCTGGTGGCAAACCGACTATGTCTTCCTTCCAGAAATACTTCGGGAAATTCACAAACTACAGAAACAGAATTCAAATCTGAGGACTCTTTAGAAATGTCATGCACATGTGCAAGGTACGTAGTACATCCTTTACTGATCATTCACTTCGCATAGAGCCAGGAAATCATGCAAGTTGGAGCAACTAGCATATCACCTTCAAAACAAAACTTGAAACTATCTAAAAGGTTGAACCACACTGACTTGGTGAAACACTCCATTCGAACTCGATATTTTTCCAAATAATCCATGCCTAAAATCATTTCCAGCTCTCAGATGTTTAATGGAATCAGATCCACTTCAAGCACAATCTACTCGGCTTCAATGGCAGCAACGATCAATTCTTGCAAATTTTATGCAGGTGTTGTGCCCTCAATGGTTTTGAGTTTAGTACTCAACCCATCTTGGAATTGTCTCGCAAGCTGATAAAGTGAGCAATCTTCTTCAGGTGCAAAATAGGACAACTCCCTCAATTCCTTCTCGTATTCCAGCAACGAACGGGTGCCTTGTTCAAGCTTGTAGAAAGCTTGTCGCTGCTCACTTTTGTGGAATTTGGTGTAGAACCTTTCGTCAAATTCATGCCAAAATTCTTCCCAAGAAGGCAAACGATCCCCGAACCTGGAAACTCATGGTTGTCCACCATGCAAGGGCTTCTCCCTCAAGTAGGAAAGTGGCGATGGCAACCTTGTCATCATCAGAGATACGCAGGAATAAGGACACTCGTCATAGGGTGTCGATCCATTCATGAGCCCCAGTGGCACCTGCTGAACTACTGAAATATTTACATCCGAGCTATTGGGCTTACTTTAGCAGTTTTGTAATAACAATTGGAAGTCTCTCAGCTTCCTTAGGATGAGCCGACTGAACAAGTTCAATTGGAGGAATAGTATCTTCCATAGGTGGTGCGGGTGCAGGAGTATCCTAGAATTGGGCTTCCATTCACTACTGATTCATAACAATCCCTTGCAATACGTTTAGTATTTGTACCATTACGGGATCAATGGCTGGTGTGGCTGGTGCGTCAAGTTAGTTTTTGGGCTCAGCATGCCCTCCTTACTCATTTTGTGCATCCAGTTCATTCTGCTCAATGGGTTGCTGTTCGGCTTGGATTCCACACCTACCCCGACGATCCCTAGGTGCGTTCTACCTTGCCATACTATACAAACACACGAAGTCACTCAATATATAACCCAAATACGAAACTAAGGAAAGAAAGTGGTACCTGGTGGAGAGACGTGCACCGAACATGTAAGGACCCAAACCTAACCTATTAGGACTTTACCACCGTGAAACCCAAATAAGCCTTCGCAAGGTTCTATTTGAATTCCATAAGTCTCAAGTCTCCTAATTGTCAGTTTTATTGGTTGATTCATATGCTATTTAAAAGTTAGAGCATGTTTATACATTAACAAATTTCTGGCTTATATGGAGTGAAAGAAAACATCAGCAAAAGACTTATATTAACATTGAAAACAAGTAGAATCATAACACACAAGTCTCATAGGAATCTCAAAACATCAACCAATAGTATTATACATATTTCGGAAGCAACAAGAAAGAGGAAGAGGGATTGAAAAGTCAGAACGTAAATCCACACAAGTTCAAAGACATGGCATGCGCATTCAATAGGAAAGGGTGCAAATGAAGTGCAAATTCGTTCAGCAGTGCAGCCTTGATCTCACACCTTTAGTACCAATGACAAAGCACACACTCAGGCCTGCAAACGAGGAGAAAAGAAGGAATGAGATTACAAGAATATCAGTAGGGTCACAACATCATGAGTCCTAGGGATTCCCAATCAAACATCTCCCAATAACCAAAAGATCAACATCTAAAACCAGCTTAGATATCTAATTAAAACCACAAACATCAAACACACATAATAGGGGTCGAAATCATCACAAGCACACACAATATGAGGGTAGGCCGAAATTGGTAGAAAACAAGGGGAAAGACTAAAAACATATCTTATTCAAAAGCACACAGACAGTATATAACATAATTTGATTTTCAAAACCAAGGTTTGTCCCTATTTTCCTATGTTGTCCAAGGCTATGCTGCAAAAAGAGAAAAATGGTTAGGTAATCAATATTATAGCAAGCCTTTTAGTTGTCTCCGACATCTAGACTTTAACTGACCTAGGAGCACTCTTGCATATGTGCATACAAGTCATCCTGCCACACAAAAACAGGGCATCCTAACATCCAGACTTGAACTAGCCTATAGGGCATCTTGACGTCCAAACTCGAATTGGCCTACAAGGCATCTAGACGTCCGGATTTGAACCGGCCTACAAGGCATCAAACGATCTCTTGCTAGGAATAACCACCCATAAACCTCACGATTTGGAAGCATCTCTCCTCTCCTTAGGAGAAACAATACTTATCTTGCATGGCTAGCGACAAAAGGATCCTTCAAACAAAACACAAACAAGGCACACACACGCATATACACATAGTACACGCATACACAAATCATAACAAAAGATCCTCAATCAAATCACAATACAAAGCAAAGATCAATTCTCAAAGTCATAACCGAACTAGGTAATCTATTCCCTATTAACTTTCGAGATTCCCTATCATCATAATCACACATTCTGCAAGTATATAACCAAGATAGGCAATCGAATTCAATCATATTCAAACAATCAAACAATAGGGTAACCAAAGGAACCGATGAGGCATAGATCCTACCTCTCATGTGTCTGAATCAGATGCAATCCTTTTCCTTCCCAATAAGATCAGAATCTCCTAAACAATCACAAGGCAAAGACCACATAATACTAAGCCACAAGATTACTTAATTAAAAACCAAAGGCATTGGGAATCCTTACCAATTAACCTACTAAAATCTAGCAATCTGGATGCAGCAATATCTTCCTCCTGAATGCATGATGTGATGGCCAAAAATTCAGTAAGAAACAACTTGATTATTCACCTTAATTCATCACACAAATTTCGGCAACACTTTAGGGCTTAATAGGGTATATGTGATTTCATCATACACATAAGAAGAAACCGCAATTTTATGTGAATATGGAAGGAATAGCTGTCAGTTACTTAAACAATTAAAAGAAACAATATGTAAAACCAATAGACAAGTTAATTGATTAAATTTTGGCAAACATAGGGTAGGAATAGGCCATGTCAATTTCATGTATAGGGAAGATTCAAAGGATGAATTCATGATTTTACAACATTAATAGATGCCAAATAATCATACGAACAAAAAAAATAACAACAGACATCAATTAAGGGAAGAATCACACAATCTTGGCACCAAAACTGACTTATTACGACTTGAATTTCGATAGGGAAAAACTAAGCTTCTGATAACCAACCCACAATATATAGATAGAGAATGGAAAGAGCTTTCAAACAAGCTATTATTTTCAGAAATATGATAAAGGATGAGAGAGTTATGCTACGATGAAGATCAAGGAATTTCGGCTAGGGTTTAGGGTAGGAAAGAAATCAGAAATTGAGAGAAAGAAGAGAATGGAGGGAATAATTCCAGAATTATTTATGAGGTTTTGGGTATGATTTATCGAGGTAGGTCGGTCTCTCCTTTTATAAGTGTCTAAGGAGGTTTAGCTAAGAGATAATTATATTAGAAAGATAATTCTATTAAAAGAGATATTCTATTTAAAATGAAGAATTATCTAATATCTTTGATAATAAGGGATAAAACTAAGGATAATTAATATAAAAATACCAGAATTAAATTAGAATATATCCGACAGCAACCTTTTAAGGCCATCACGCATCCATTTCTTCAAGGCTAAAATAGTCATTTCAGCTGCATCGGCTCCTGGACTTTGCGAACATCTACACTATGAAGGATCGGGGTCTCACAAAACGATATGCATATGCTGAAAAACAAAACACACATACACACAAGTACACACAAGTTTCGACAATCACACACATTCATAGAAAGACACACTCAACAATCATACAAATCTAACACAAGCACTCGGCAATCATATTAACATTCAAGAGCATTCGGCAACACATATCAAAAGATCACAATCAACATGCAGAAAGTTATATGTATATTCAGCAATCACAAGGGAACACATCAAAACAATCATCAAAACACATCAGAACATATCAAGTCATGCAATACGTAAAGACACAAAAACATACATAGCAATTTACACAATCAATTACAGTAATTAAACATTACAAACCAAGCATTTCAACATCAAGTCACTTTAGGCATTAACCTCTAAGAGTGTGGGGCATTATCTCCCTACAAACACAAAACCAGCAAACATGTTAGTATATAACAAATTATATTTCCTAAATCATGTTCCACAACCAAACTTGAAAGGACCCAAACCCAACCTATTAAGACCATTACCGCTGTGAAACCCAAACAAGCCCAACCTAGGACCTATCTAAATCTCACAGGGCTCTAATAATCCTAAACCATTTTATTAGATTTTTTTCTTATGCTTTTTAAAGGTTGGAGCATAATAATAATAGACAAACATTCAGGCAACATATAGAGTAAATAAAAACATCAGTAGAAGGCTTTATAATTAATCAAAGGAACCATAACACAAAGGTTAGGTAATTTTGGTAGCAATAGGGTAGGGTGTAGGGTTTGATCGCTTGATAGTTTTGTGTATTTCTGGTGTAGATATTAAGTGAGACTAAGCCGACTATTTGGGGTGCGCCTCACGTCCGGCAGCATGTATAGCGTCGAAAGAGAGACCTTCTGTTGGTAGAACTTGACCACATCTCTATATATCTTACCACCAAGCCCCAACGTCTCGTCTCTTTTCACTCCTACTCGAATTGCTTGCCTTAGCTTACTTCTAATGCTCGAACTACACTTTCCTATGTATTCTAGCACATAGGGCTTCGACGCTTAGGGGCTGAGGGTAATTAATTGGCTTAAAGGGAAGAATGACGCACTTCAAAGCAGTGAGCAAATTGGCTGAATTTAGCTACAATAAATAGGGATTACCGCTCAATAGCTTAGAAGTAAGCAGCGACTTCTTAAATGAAAGATCGCCAGGGGAAGAAGAAAGAACATTCTCTCCCCGGAGTTCAATGAGTCATTTCAATGTCGGGTTTAGCTGAGTATTTCTACTCTATGAGCTATGCCCTTCGGTAAGCATTCCTTCCGCACCGTCGATCTGTCTTTTGCTATTTGAAGTAGTTGAAAAGCTTTTCTAATCTCTACTTCTAATCTTTAAAGCTTCGCAGTCCAGTTATTCAGTAGTGGACCAATTCCTAGACATTAGTCATTCAGTAGTAGACCAGCCCTTTTGTTTTGAGTTTTGAATATAGTAGCACACTTTAAAAGTAGAGTAGTCAACATGCCTTGTCTGCCCACCTCTTTTGAATGACCCCATCGTCTCAATTTCATTTCCCGGTCAAACCGAGGTTCCTCTTTCTGCTTCCTAGCAGCTAGCATTTCCGGGCTACCCGATCCATCAGTAGAACGAGAGGGGCGCAGCGGTCTAAGTTTCCCGCCCATTGATATCTTCCTTTGCTTTGATAGGCTAATCTCTAACCATAGAAAGACGACTTGATGCCCTCGCAGGTGCAGACATTAGGAGTCAAAAACGGATTGATTTCGTAGTAGAAAAACAGCCATCTCAGTATAACCTGCTTTAGTTGCTTTTGCTTTGTGCTCTTCTTGAGCGATCCATTCTATGAGCGGGGCAGCTAGTAGAGAGAAAATCTCCATATTTTGAAGCCGGTCCCATTGATTTAATTAAAGCTTGTTACGATCAGGCCTTTATTTCAATATTTCAGGCGCCTGGAAAAGGCTTGGGTAGGGGATTTTGCTCTTACATAAGCGTTTGGCGCTTCGAGGCTGTCTTCGACTCATAGAAGAAGTAAGCCCACTATTTTGTCTATTTAAGACAAGAAATGGAGTAAGGGACGGGAAGCTACTCTTGTTCATCATGCGCCTTGTGTGCTTTGTATTCTCTATCGCTTGGGAATAAACGATCGCGATGTAGCAGGGTTTAGTATAGGCACTCATAACCTATCTCAAGAGTTCGGTATAGCCTAAGTGAGCCTCAAATCCATTAACAACTCATGCATACACTATCCCACATATAGGAATACAAATAACAAGTATATACAACGAAATCAACAAGCAATAAGCAAGAATCTCTGGAGAAACCGATGAGGCATAGATCTTACCTCTCTTGTCTCTGAAAAAGAAGCTATTGCTTTGCCTTTATTCAAGGGATCCAGACCACGTATAACATCATAAGGCAAAGAAAAAACCAAACTAAGCATGCATACTCAATAATCAAGTAGATATCTTATTTCCTTACCAATTCCACTCACCGAACCTATTAGAAACTAGTGATCAGATGCCAAAGGTGCCTCCCCCTTGGATGTGTGATGTGATAACCAAGAACTTAATAATATTCAACTTGAATTACCACCTCAATTAACTATGAAAATTTCAGCACTTAAGATAAGGCACAAGGAAATTGAGATTTCATAATTACAAGGTATAGGGGTTGTGATTTCATGATTATAAGGAAGAATTAGGTGTTAATAACATATACAATTAAAAGGAACGAGATCAGAAACCAACAGGTTAATCAATTAATCAAAATTGGCAATAGTAGAGCAAAGAGTAGGGCATGTTGTTTCATGTATAGGGAAGATTTAAAGGATGAATTAATGATATTACAACATGAATGGATGCTAAACAATCATACAAACAGAAGGAACAGCAACAGAAACCAATTGAAGAGAGAATCACACAATTTCAACACTAGTACCCTTTAATTTAGGAAAGACTGACCTTCTAGTAATCAAACCAAGATAGCTTGATAAAGGATGAAAAGAGCTTTCCAAAAAGCTATTACTCGCAGAAATTTGACGAAGGATGGAAGAATTCAGCTATGGTGACAAGTCCCATAGGGATCTAAAAATCTAGCAAGTTTCAGAAATAAAAAAGAATAAGAGGGATTCAATAAACAAGAAAACAGTCCAATCAAGCATCATGTTTAATGGTATATGCGCAATCAATCAGCAAGGAAGGAGGTAAAAGAATGTGATGCAATTTCGTGCCCCTGTGCAGCCTTGATCTCACACACTATTACCAAGAACAGATGATGTACCTAATCTTGAAAAATGGTGAAAACAATAGGGTGAGATTACAAGAATCTTAGTGGGGTCACAACATCATAAGATCTGTATAAATCTAAACAAATATCTCCCAAACAACATCAAATTTTCCTACACAACTAAAGGGATGTCAAACAATAATCAATCAATCATAAAAAGGATAGGGCTGAGAGTAATAGGTTGAGGATGGACTAAGAACACTTCTTCAAAATAGAAGTAGATAGATAGGTAATTCATCATTCAATCTCATCAAAGGAAGACCATCCCCTTCCACCTCTGTTGTCCAAGGCTTTACTGTATAAAAGGTAAACGGTTAGCAAACAATCTAATCAGCAAGCCTATCCATCTTGCCTCATAAGGACAAAGCATACAAGCTACACAAGGACAAGGGCATCCAAACCACAGAAGGATAAGGGCATCCAAACCACACAAGGATAAGGGCCTCCAAACCACACAATGATAAGGGCATCTTGCCACACAAGGACAAGGCTCCAGCAAGCTCTTGTTGAGGATTGCCATATATGCAACTCACATACCAGTAAGAACCTCTCCTCTCCCTAGGAGCATTAGTGCTTACCCCAATTGGCCACTGGAAAAGAATCCTGACACACAATCATGTACAAGCATACACAAGCAAGTACAAGACATAATATCATAGTTGGGCATCCTCAATTTCATTATAACACAATCAGCAAGTCCAATGCACATAACACATCCGAATTAGGCATACAGAAACTATCATAAGGGTCCGAAATTGCCTAAGGAATCATAGCTCAATCCACAACTCATGTATACACTATACAAAGCATGCGTATACAATTGACAACAAGGACATGCACCAAAAACATCAATAAAACAACAAGGATCTTTAGAGAAACCGATGAGGTATGGATCCTACTTTTCTTGTCTCTGAACAAGTAGCTAATCTTTTTCCTTTATTAAGAGGATCTGAACTACCTATATAACCATAAGGCAAAGCCAAAACCATATTAAGCATGCATATACAATAACCAAGTAAACACCCTAATCCCTTACCAATTCCACTCACCAAACCTATCAGAAACCAGTGATCAGATGTTGCTGAAACCACCTCCTTGGATGTGTGATGTTATAGCCAGTAACAAAACAAGAATCAACCTGATTTTCAAACTCAATTTACCATACAAATTTCAGCACTAAGTTAAGGCAATGGAGCAAATCACAATTTCATGCATAAGGGGATTAGAGGTTGCGATTTCATAATAATAAGGAAGGATTAGGTCTTAATTATACATAAGATTTAAAGGAAAAAGATTATAAACCAACAGACAAGTCAATTGGTAAAAATCGGCAACAATCGGGCAAGGGAGTAGGGTATGTCATGATATAAAGGAAGAATTCATGATATTATAATAATAATAGGTGCCAAAAAATCATACGAAAAAAAGGAAACAAAAACATAAACCAATTAAAGGAAGAATCAAGAAATTTTTACACCAATTCCTAGGTAATGCGATAAGGAAGAACTAACCTTCTGATGATAAAACCAAGATAGAAAGATAAAGGATGAAAAGAGGTTTCCAATAAGCTATTATTTGTAGAAATTTGATGAAAGATGAAAGAATTCAGCTATGGTAAGTGTTAGGGAATTTTCGACATAAAGGGTAAAAGAGAAGGGTTTATCATATGATAAGTTTGTGTGTTTTTGGTGTGGGATTATATTTTTGGCTAACTACTCTATTTATAGGGTTTAATGAGATTAATTCTCCTACTTTTATAGCTAGATATAAGGAGATAATCTTTAGGATTTAATTCTAGAATTATCACTTAAGAATAGATAATGTACCATAAATGCTAGAAATGAGATAAGGGAGAAATGAAATGAGAAATGAACACTGAACCTTCAATACCATTTTCAGCTACCACACATCCATTTCTTCAGGGTAAAATGGTTATTTTAGCTGCACTGGTATCTGAACTTCTAGATACAAAATCGGGGTCTCATAGAAAACCTATGATGATAATCGACAAAGAGAGCTGGAATTTGTGGTAGGTGACAAAGTGGTTTTGAAAGTCTCCCTTTGGAAAGGTGTCTTTCATTTTCAGAAGCAAGGTAAGCTTGCACCTTGTTACGTTACTCCATATGACATTGTTGAAAGGTTCAGCCCCGTTGCATACTGACTTGCACTGCCCTCGAATGAAATTTGTGGTAGGTGACAAAGTGTTTTTGAAAGTCACCCCTTGGAAAGGTGTCTTTCATTTTCAGCAGCGAGGTAAGCTAGCACCTTGTTACATTGCTCCGTATAACATTCTTGAAAGGTTTAGCCCCGCTGCATACTGACTTGCATTGCCCTCGAATATGAAAATAATCCACAACGTGTTTCACGTATCAATGCTAAGAAAGTATGTTCGAGATCCTACTCATGTGCTTGAAGAACTACTAGCTGACGTTGCTAAATAACTATCCTACCTTGTATAGCCAGTTGACATACTAGATCAATCAATTAGCCAGCTTTACAGTCGAAGCGTGCCTATAGTATGAGTTATTTGGCGTAAAGACCAAGTTTAGGAGCAGTCATGGGAGACTAAGGAATCTATCCGTGCAAAATTTCCTTACTTATTCTCTTAAGTACTTGTACTGAAATTTTGAGGACGAAAATTTTATGAGGGGAGGATGTGAGACCCTGATCCTCTGTCCTAGAAGTCCAGATACCAGTGCAGCTGAAATGACCATCTTACCTCTGAAGAAATAGAGATGTGGTAGCCAAAAATGGTATTGAAGGTTCAATCTTCATTTCCAATTTTATTTCTTCCTTGTTCCATTTCTATCTTAAATGGTTTATTATCTACTTTTAAGAGATAATTCCAGAATTAAATCCTAAAGATTATCTCCTTATATCTAGCCTTAAAAGTAGGAGAATTAATTCTATTAATATAAGTATAGTATCCATCCATACACTTACTTCCACGTCAAAAACACACAAACTTATCACGTGATAGACTCTCTTCCCTACCCTTGCTGTCAAAAATTTCTTAACATCTACCATACCCAAATTCTTTCAACCTTCATCAGAATTCTACAAATAATAGCTCATTGGAAACCTCTTTTCATCCTTCATCTTACTATCCTAGTTTCATCCTCAAAAGATTATATCTTCTCCATATTTATATCTATCACAATTTTTATAGTGTTGGAGCCGAAATTCCTTAATTCTTTCTTCAATTGGTTTTATTTTTTTTCCTCTTTTTTGTATGATTGTTTGGAACCTATTCTTTTTACAATATCATGAATTCATATTTTATATCTTCCTTATATGTGAAATCGGCTTACCCTACTCCTTTGCCTTATTGTTGCCGATTTTTACCAATTGACTTATCTGTTGGTTTCTGATCTTGTTCCTTTTAATCATATGTGTAATTGACACGCAATCCTTCTATGTTATCATAAAATCACAACCTCTAAACCCTATATGCATGAAATCATAATTTTCCCTATTTCCCTAACCTAGTTCCAAAATTTGCATGGCAAATTGGGTTTGAAAATCAGGTTAATTCTTGTTGTGTTCTTGGCTATCATATCACACATCCAAGGGGGTGGTTCCAGCAGCATTTTATCACTGGTTTCTGATAGGTTTCGTAAGTGGAACTAGTAAGGAATTAGGATGTTTATTTGGTTATTGTTATGCAAGCTAAGTATGGTTTTTTCGTTGCCTTAAGATCATATAGGTGGTTTGGATCCTCTTAATAAAGACAAAGGATTAGCTACTTGTTTAGAGATAAGAAAGGTAGGATTTATACCTCATCGGTTTCTCCAGAGATCCTTTTTACTAGTTGGTGTTTCGGTTTGTGTCTCTTACTGTATGTGCATGCTTATAATCGATATGCATGATTACGGATTGGTTTTAGAATCCCTTAAGAAGTTTTGAATACTTAAGATAGGATGTGTGTGCCTATTTTGGTTATGTTGTGTGCATTGAACATGTTGATTATGTTGTGATATGATTACGGATGCCTTGTTGTGGACTTTTATACCTTGTACTTGCTTATGTATTCTTGTACATGATTGCGTGTATTCTTTTTCAGTGGCCATTCGGGGTAAGCACTGATGCTCCTAAGGAAAGGAGAGATTCTTACTAGTATGGGAGTTGCATGAGCCCCAAAAGGTGTATGCTAGATGTCTAGTCTATGAGACCCCGAATTTTGAGCCCTAGAAGTCCAGAAGCCAGTGCAGGTGAAATGACCATTTTGCTTCTGAAGAAATGGATGTGTGACGGCCGAAAATGGTATTGAATATTTAATGTTCATTTCTGATTTTATTTCCCTATTGGTTCAATCTTATATTAGATGGTAATTTCCTAAAATTAAGGAGATAATTCCAGGAATTAATTCTAATGATTATCTTCCCTTATCTAATCCTAAAAGTAGGAAAACTAATCCTATCACACCTAAAATAAGGAGTAGCTGATCACACTTAATATCTACACCAGAAATACACAAAACTATCAAGCGATCAAACTCTACACCCTACCCTATTGCTGCCAAAATTACCTAACCTTTCACCATAGCTGAATTCTTCCATCCTTCGTCAAATTTCTGCTAGTAATAGCTTTTTGGAAACCTCTTTTCATCCTTTATCAAGCTATCTTGGTTTGATTACTAGAAGGTCAGTCTTTCCTAAACTAAAGGGTACTAGTGTTGTAATTGTGTGATTCTCCCTTCAATTGGTTTCTGTTGTTGTTCCTTCTGTTCGTATGATTGTTTTGCATCCATTCATGTTGTAATATCATTAATTCATCCTTTAAATCTTCCCTATACATGAAACGGCATGCCCTACTCTTTGCTCTACTATTGCCAATTTTGATTAATTGATTAACCTGTTGGTTTCTGATCTCGTTCCTTTTAATTGTATATGTTATTAACACCTAATTCTTCCTTATAATCATGAAATCACAACCCCTATACCTTGTAATTATGAAATCTCAATTTCCTTGTGCCTTATCTTAAGTGCTGAAATTTTCATAGTTAATTGAGGTGGTAATTCAAGTTGAATATTATTAAGTTCTTGGTTATCACATCACACATCCAAGGGGGAGGCACCTTTGGCATCTGATCACTAGTTTCTAATAGGTTCGGTGAGTGGAATTGGTAAGGAAATAAGATATCTACTTGATTATTGAGTATGCATGCTTAGTTTGGTTTTTTCTTTGCCTTATGATGTTATACGTGGTCTGGATCCCTTGAATAAAGGCAAAGCAATAGCTTCTTTTTCAGAGACAAGAGAGGTAAGATCTATGCCTCATCGGTTTCTCCAGAGATTCTTGCTTATTGCTTGTTGATTTCGTTGTATATACTTGTTATTTGTATTCCTATATGTGGGATAGTGTATGCATGAGTTGTTAATGGATTTGAGGCTCACTTAGGCTATACCGAACCATTGAGATAGGTTATGAGTGCCTAATTTGTATGTGTTGTGTGCATTGAACATGTTGATTGTGTTCTGACATGATTAAGGATGCCTTGTTGTGGTATTGTGCTTTATACTTGGTTGTGTGTGATTATACATATTTGTGTGCCAGGACCCTTTTTCGGTGGCCATTCGAGGTAAGCGCTGATGCTCCTTGGGAGAGGAGAGGTTCTTACTAGTAAAGGATTCATATGGGTAAAAATCGCCATATTGGATGCCTAGTCTTGTGTGCTGGCTAGATGCCTTGTCCTTTGTGCTGGCAAGATAATCTTATCCTTGTGTGATTTGGATTCCCTAATCCTGTGTGCTGGTTAGGATGCCTAGTCCTGCGTGCTGGCTAGTTGCCTTATCCTGTGTGCTGGTAAGATGAATAAGCTTGCTGATTAGCTTGTGTGATAACAGTTTAATCTTTGTGCAGCGAAACCTTGGACAACACAGGTGGAAGGGGATGGCCTTTTCCTATTGCAGAGAGTGATTGATGAATTTTCCTGCCTATATACTTCTGATTTTCGAAAGTGTTTGTATTCTACCCTCAACCCTATTTTTGGCATTACATCTCTTTGAATGTTTGAATGCATGTGTGATATCCTTTAGTGGCATAGGTTAATCTAATGTTGTTTCGGAGATATTTACTTAAGATTTTTGTAGATCTTATGATGTTGTGACCCTACTAAGATTCTTGTAATCTCATCCTGTTGTTTTCACCATTTTTCAGGCTTAGGTACATTCACATTTTCATATATGTTTACTTGATTACCTGCGTATATAACACGAAGTTCAATTGGGTTAATTTTTGGATTTTTGAATGCCTTCTTTGTTTATTTGTTACCGAAATTTATTGGGGGCATACTTGTTAGATTTTGAGATCTCTGTGGGACTTGTGTGTTGTGGTATCTTTGTTGAATTATAAAGACTTCCACTGATATTTTAATCACTCCATTTATTGCTAGAAAGTATGTCCATTATCATGCTCCAACTATTAAAAGCATAAAGAATAGGCCTATTAAAATCGAAACTAGATGGATAAGCCATGTGGGATTCAGATAGGTCCTGGTTTTGGGCTTGTTTGGATTTCACGACAGTTAGGGTCCTAATATGTTGGAATTCGAGTCCTTACATAGTCCATGTGTAGTTGTTAGCCTAATACTTGTGTGGCTAAATGCCTGTCCTTGTATGGCATGATGCCCTTATCCTTGTGCAGTTTGGATGCCCTTATCTTTGTGTGGCTTGGATGCCTTGTCCTTGTGTGGCAAGATGGAAAGGCTTGCTTATTAGATTGTTTGCTAACCATTTACTCTTTTCACAGCTAAGCTTTGGACAACACAGGTGGAAGAGGACAGCCTTTCTATTGATGAGATCGAATAATGATTTACCTTCTTGTGTACTTCTATTTTCAGAAGTGTTCTTAGTCCACCCACAACTTTTTTTTTGGCTCTATCCTTTTTATAGTTAATTAATAATTGTTTGATATCCCTTTTGTGATATTGTGACCCTACTGAGATTCTTATAATCCCACCCTGTTATTTTTCCCATTTGTCAGGCTTAGGTACATCATCTGTTAGTGGTACTGGTGTGTGAGATCAAGGCCGTATGGCGGGACAACATTGCATCATATTTGCATTCGTCTTTTCCTTGTTGTTTGCTTGTACATATACCCTTGAATATGTCAATTGATTGGATGGCTTTCTGGTTCCTTGGATCCATTTTGTGCTTGTTTATTTCCAGAATTTACTTGAGGGCATCTTGTTGGATTTTGAGATTCTTATGGGACTTGTGTGTTATGGTTCCTTCACTTAAATATAAAGATTTTCGTTGATGTTTTTATTAACTCTGTATATTGTCAGAATGTATGTCCACTATTATCATGCTCCAACTTTGAAAATGAATAAGAAAAGAATCTAATAAAATATAACTAGGATGATTAGAGCCTTGTGGAGTTCAAATAGGTCCTACGTTAGGCTTATTCGGGTTGCATGGTGGTAATGGTCCTAATAGGTTGGGTTCGGGTCTTTCCAAAACTCAACCTATAAGGACTCTTATTGTCACACAACCAAAATAAGCCCTCGCAAGTACCCATATGAATCCCACAAGGCTTAAGTCTTACTAGTTTTTAATTTTATTAGTTTATTCAGATGCTTTAAATGGTTGAAGCATGTAGATTCATTAAGCAATATCTTGGCTTATACGAAGTGAAAGAAAACATCAGCTGAAGACTTATATATATTCTGGAAATTAGTGGAAACGTAACACAAAATTCCTAAAGGAATCTCAAAATATCAACATCTGTCCATATCATAATTTTGGAAGCAAGAAGGGAAAAGATAGAAATCAAATCTGGAAAGATAGTTCCCACATATAAGAGAACATGCACAATTAAAACCAACAAGTATGTCCATTGCATATGTGATGCAATCTTGATGCAAATAGTCTTGTCCTGCAGCCTTGATCTCACACCTTGGTACCACCAGCAAAGCACGAACCTATGCCTGAAAAAGGAGAAGAATAAAGGGAGTGAGATTACAAGAATCTCAGTAGGGTCAGAACATCATAAAATCTGCAGAAATTCCATTTAAACATCTCCCAAATAATATAAGATCAATGCTTTTTCTAATAAAAGGTTAAATAATTTGCAAGCACACACAAATAGGTAGGACCGAAAGTAGAAAATCAAAAACACAATCATAAGTGAGTCATAATCACATAGGTAGGACGAAACTCAATAAGCCATAAACATAATCAATAACCCTTCACACATCCCTATGTCTAGACTCGAACTGGCATTAGAGGCATCCTGACGTCCAAACTCAAATTGACATACAGAGCATCCCGTCACACAGACTCGAACTGAGATACAGAGTATCTTGTCATATTTGAAATGAGATACAAGGCATCTTGCCACATAGACTTGAACTAAGATATAAGGGATCCCAAGATCCTTACCGAAATTTTTACCAAAAATCAGCAAACAAGATGCAGTAATATCTCTCCCCTGAATGCGTGATGTGATGGCCAAGAACTCAGCAAGAATCAACCTGATTATTCATCCCATTTCAAGACATATATTTCTGCACGCATAGGGTATATGAACTAGGCTTGCCGATTTTTATTATATACGTAAGGAGAGGTTGCAATTTCATGAAAATAAAGTAGTAATAGGTGCCAAACACTCATACAATTAAAAAGAACAAGTTTCAGAACCAACAGAAAGAAGAATCAAAAATTTTGACACACATCCCTTGGAATTTCAGAAATAAAAATTAAAATAAAAAATCTAACCATCTGTGATGAATTCTATATAGTAAGATGCAGTACGGAAAGAGGATTCCAACGAGCTATTACATGCATAAATCTAATGAACGATTAAAGAATTTGGCTAGGGTTTGTGGAAGGTAAATTTTGGCAGTAAGAAGTAGAGAAAAGAGTGTATTTCTGGAAAAATGGAGATATAAGTGTATGAAATAGTATAGGCCGGCCTCTATATTTACAGGGTCTTATGGGATTAATTTTTCCTACTTTTAAGCCTACGTAAGTGAGGATAATGCTTAGAAGATAATTCTGAAATAAACCTTCAAGAAACACCTCAGTTTAGGAAAGAAACCAATTAGAAAAGAACCATTTAGGAAAGAGATGAATTAGGAAAGAAATGAACAAGATACCAGTATCAAAGTAGGAAAAATTTGACTCAAACATTTTAGGTCATCACATATCCATTTCTTTAGGGGGAAAATAGTCATTTTAGTTCTATTAGTACTTGGACTTCTAAGATGTCTACTCTATGGAGGATCAGGGTCTCACAAAACTCATAACAAATCCGAGCTATAATTTAAAGCTCACTAATTTTCTTTTTGAAAACTCACACAAAGGGTCAGGATCTCATAGGTTATGGTTCGCATTTTGTCATTGGGGACTACTCTTCTTGACCGATCGATCGGTTATCATTCGACGTTTCTTCTCATTAGCTCCTTTCTTATAGAGCGACCAATCGGCTGATGGTAACCGACCGGTTGGTAGGCTTTCGACATGAATCTTCATTACAACCGACTGGTTGTTGGTCTGACACTAACTGGTTGGTTGTTCTTCATATGCCAAACCTACTCGGTTTCCTATGCATTCTCTTTCTCAAACTTAATTTTTTGCATAGAAACAAACTCATTAGTGATAACCTTGTTTCTTCTCTCACCTCACTCTCTCTTTTACTTTCTTTCATTTTCTTTCTTTTTTTTTTAAAATAATTAATTGCCTCTCATTCAGCATCTAAGTAATAATCCTGGCATGACCTTATACAATTCATTGTCCAGATTTCAGGATGATGGTAGAGGCTGGAGACCTACCCACCATAATAGGGCTTCAATCTCTGCTCATGCACTTTGAAACAATTTCCAGATTTGAGGTTCTGCACTTCCACTAAGCCACAAGGAAACACAGCTACTACTATGAAGGGTCCAGACTATCTTGATTTCAATTTTCCTAGGAATAGTCTCAGTCTGGAATTTAACTGTAGCACCTGCATTCCTGGCTTGAACTCTGGGCCTTTGATGTGCTTGTCATGCCATCTTTTTATTTTTTTCTTTGTAAATTTTGGCATTCTCACAGGCCAGCTGACGCAGCTTTATTAATTCATTCAATTGTAGCATCCATTTTTTTTCAGCTGCTAGCAAATCATAGTTCAGTTTCTTATTTTCCCAATAGGCCTTGTGCTTCTGCTCCATAGGTAGATGACACAACTAACCATACACTAGTAGGAACAGCGTCATTCATAATGGTGCTTTATAAGCTATCCGGTATGTCCACAGTGCATCTTCTAATTTGTTGGACCAATCTTTTCTTGTAGGGTCAATAGTCTTCTCTAGAATTCTCTTGATTTCTCTGTCGAAATCTTCTGCCTGGCCATTGGTTTGGGGTGGTACGGTAGAGCCATTTTATTTTTGACCCCATATTGTTTCAATAGGGCCCTGAATTGGTTGTTGAATAAGTGGCTTCCCTCATCACTAATAATAGCCCGTGGAGCCCTAAATCTAGTAAAAATATTCTTCTTCCAAAACTTCAGAACTACTTCGGCATCATTGGTTCCATAAGCTTCAGCCTCAACTCACTTGGATACATATTCAACTGCCAGCAAGATGTACTTCCTTCTATAGGATGATGGGAAACGACTCATAAAATCAGTCCTCCATACAAGTCCTTCTATAGGGGCATCAGATTTCTTCTTCCTATTTTTCCAGTCCCCAGACATCTATCGTATCGTATAATAAAATGATGCACATCACGGAAAATAGATGGCCAAAATAAACCAGATTGTAGTACCTTTGCTGCAGTTTTGTTAGCACTGAAATTACCACCATATGGAGATGAGTGGCACTGTCTTAGGATGTCCTCAAACTCTTCTTCTGGCACACATTTCCTGATAATTTGATCATTACCCTGGCGGTACACGAAAGGCTCCTCCCAAAAATAGAATTTGGAGTTGTGGATGATCTTCTTCCTTTGCTAACTAGAAAATTTAGGAGGAACTGTCTTACAAACTAGGTAATTGCTATGTTAGCATACCAAGGATCAATATTTTTAACTACTAAAATCTATTCATCAGGGATAGATTCCTTAATCTTTGCAGCTCCTGAAACTGGTTGGCTCTCTAATCTAGACAAGTGGTTAACAACCTGGTTTTCAGCCCCCTTTCCTGACGAAATAGTACCCAACAAATCAGGCATTGCTTGGTATCTTTCTTCTCCATCAGGTATCTAATAGCAATATGGTTAGAGTAGACAATCACTTTCAACTACTTGAACTAACTCACTTGCTGGCATAATAAATAGGATGGAATATTTTATTCATCATCTGTCCAAGTATAGCTCCAATAGCATAATCACTTGCATCACACATCAGTTTACATTTCTGCTCCCAATCTGGTGTAATAATGATAGGAGCAGTCACAAATCTCTTTCTGATTTCTTCAAATACCTCAACACAACTCTGATCAAAATCAAATTTTTGATCCTTCATAGCAACTGGCATAAGGGCTTGGAAATTTTTGAGAAGTCCTTAATAAATCTTCTATAGAACCTTGCATGTCTCAAAAATTTCAGATATCTTTGATTTTGGTTAGAATCAGAAGTTTTTCAATTGCATCTTTGCTTTATCAACTACCAACCCTTTTCTGAAATTAAATTACCCAAGACTATACCTTCAATAACTATAAAATGACATTTCTCCCAAATGGCTGATGTGAGACCTTGTCATGCCGAGTGCCTAGTCAACATAACCGTATAGTGAGGGTGTCTGATTTTGGTCTATTGTGAGAGTTGACCAATTAACCGAGGTTGATCAGTTTGACCCGAGAGTTGACATTTAGGGTGGACACAATCATAGAAAGCCTAAGTGAGCGTCTAGATGTATGAGGAGTGGTTTGGGTCAAGTGTCGAGGTTTGAGTTAGTGGAAATCAATTTGGTCGGTTTTGGGTCCGTTTTGAGTGACTGTGGGCCTTTGGGTCGAAAAAAACCTGTTTTGGGCCCGTTTGATTTTTTTGAGCCTATTTACCCATTTTTTAGCCCAATTAATTATTTTAATCTATTTTTGATGAGTTTTGGTTTTAAACCCCATTTTGGCACATTTGGGGCATATCAAACTTTTAAAACCCTTCGCTCCAGTCTTTTCCGAGAATTTGGGCCCGAGGTATAAATACCTAGCCCGACCCAACACTTAGAATTTTTCTATGTGTTGGAACTGCAACCCCCTTTACCTCACTTCTCTCTCCCTCACACCCTCCCTCCTAAACTACCCATTCGAATTCTATCAATTTTATTTTGAAAAAAAACACTAGGTTTAGTCCCAAAATACATTCTCAACCTTCCCAGGCCAATTGCTACTGGTAGTTTCCAACCAAGGAGCCGTATTCAGATCCTTTTTTGAGTTAGGACACATTTTGGGGATCATATGGTAACTGCCTTAATTCATCATTTTTTTCATCAATTTTTGGTCCCGTTAGTTTGTTGTCGATGTTCCTAACTTATTTTTGTGGTTTGGATCACATAAAAATGCTCCCTGATTAGTGGATAAGCATTTTTTATTTCAGTGGCATTTTTGGTAATTTCGGGTGTTTAGAGATTTTGATGGAATTTTCGATTTTGGTTGTTTTTGTCACTTGGATTTGTTGACTTATGAGTTGCAGAGTATGTTTGTGGCTGAGAAACCCAATCGTGTGATTCAGTGAGCTTGGGTGTCAACTTGAAGCCTTGTGTGGCTTGTGCGAGATTTGAACATTTCGTCCGTTGGTTAGATTTCCAGCATCATGAGCCGACAGTGTGTTGTTATGTTGTTAGGGTGAGTTTGAGTTAGTACAAGTAGTTGAAGGGGTCTCTTAGGATTCTTTTTCAGTCTCGAGTCGTTTTGTCAATTTTGTCGATGTTGAGCTTAAATATATTTTGGTTTGGATTATGTGTTTAGGCGGTGGTAGAGCGGTCAATAAGGGAAAAGGTACTGCCATTAATTTTCTATGTGAGAAGAGGTGGGAGTTTATGTTTCATTTGCTTACACAGAAATATTTTGTGTTATTGAATTAAAATATGGTCAATATTTAGTTTTGAATGGAGGCCATACATGCATTGTGTATGACGTTTATTTTAGCTTCACACAATTGCTTGCCATATTTTGGGTGTATGAACTATATGTTTTAACTCCTAAGAATGTTGGTTAGGTGTTTATGCATGTTTAGAGGGTATATGAAGTGATACTTGAACCCGAGATTGTGTTTACACTCGTTTGATTGAATGTGTTAGACCTCTTTGAATAGTGTGTTTTGCAGCTTGTGAGGTGTCTTTCATTGCCTAGAAACCTTAGTAAGGGTTTCCAAGGAATTGAGCGAGTTTGGGGAGCGTTCCGGGTTATTTTTGGGGTGTGTAACTCGTCCTGAACAAGTACAAGCCCGTGTAATCTTCTATTAGCATTTGTTCTGTTTTGGACATAACTATATATATGTCCAACCCTTATATGTGTTCTTAGGAACGACTTGGAATTGACAGTTAATGTTTGACCAAGCAAGGTAAGTATATGGAATTCCAATAAAGGAAAATATTGCTCACCTAATGTTACTGTACAGATGGATTACATATGTGTGCCTGAATTTGCTGTGACTTAGTAGGCTATGTGTTTATATATGTGTGGATTAGGTAAGTACATGAAATCCCAGCAGAGGGGAATATTACTTACCTAATGTTGTTAAATGGTGGATTGTGATTGAGTACAATAGTGTGATTTCTCCACTAATTTGCGGATAACATTGGCAGTAAGGAATTTATATGTATTTTGTAAATTAAAAATTAATTTGTAGTGGGCTTTCAGTGTGAGATCTAGCTCGTAGGGGGGGTCAGGTTACCAAAACCCACATCGGAAAGGAGCGAGGGAGGTCTTGGCCTTATATATGTTGTGTGAGTGGATCATTTGTAACAAGATGCATCTTTTGGACCATGTGGTTAGAAGCCCGACTCAGCGTTGCAGTTGTGATCCATCACGCGCACATATACGTCCGGGCTAGCTGGGTCGCGGGTCTGGGGGCCAGGTCGTGACAAATGGTAGCGGAGCCGATCTCTTTCCCTCTTCCGGGTGGGTTTGGGCCATGTTGTGTGTTCATGTTTGGGCCCGTGAGTTTTGGGGCCAAGGCAGTTACGTTTGGGCTCCCCTCGTGAGGATATGAGAACTATAAGAAGGGGAGATTGTGAGACCCAGCCCGAAGGGGGGGTTAAGTTACCCAAACCCACATCGGAAAGGAGCGAGGGAGGCCTTGGGCTTATATGTGTTATGTGAGTGGATCATTTGTAACAAGATGCATCTTTTGGGCCATATGGTTAGAAGTCCGACTCAGCGTTGTAGTTGTGATCCATCACACGCACATACACGTCCGGGCCCGCTGGGCCGAGGGTCCGGGGGCCGAGTCGTGACATTCAGTTTTCCATTAGTGGGGGTTACTTGAAGGTGTTTTGTGATCCACCTCGATAGACATTTGGCGTATAATAGCCCATGTGATGATGTTTTGTACTATGAGTTTATAAAACTATTGGCCTGACCTTTATTGCATTATGTTTTACAATTCATGAATTATAGTTAATACTTTGTGAAATGCATTAATGTGCACTCTTAGTATGCATGGATGGTAATGTCAATTTAAAGTAACTATTTTATAATATATTTTTCGTATGTTTAACATGAAATCGCAACCCTTATACCTTGTATGCATGAAATTGCAATTTGTCTTATGTCCTATGCTTAGTGCTGAAATATCTATAGTTAATTGGGATGATAACTCAGGTTGAATCTTGTTAAGTTCTTGGCTATCACATCACATATCCAAGGGGGAGGCACCTGTGGCATCTGATCACTGGTTTCTGATAGGTTTGGTGAGTGGAATTGGTAAGGAAATAGGGTATTCACTTGGTTATTGAGTATGCATGCTTAGTTTGGTTTTCTCTTTGCCTTGTAATGCTATAGGTGGTTCGGAACTATTAAATAAAGGCAAAGTAATAGCTTCTTGTTCAGATACAAGAGAGGTAGGATCTATGCCTCATCGGTTTTTCTAGAGATCCTTGTTGTTTGTTTGTTGTTTTCGATTCACACCCTTGTTATTATTGCATGTGAATTGATTGTATGGTGTCTACATGAATTGCGGATTGAGATATGATTACTTAAGCTATACCGAACCCTTGAGATAGGTTATGTGTGCCTAATTTGCATATGTTGTGTGTATTGAACATGCTAATTGCGTTCTGACATGATTGAGGATACCTTGTTATTGTATTGTGCTTTATGCTTGGCTGTGTGTGCTTGTACATGTTTGTGTGTCAGGATTCTTTTCCGGTGGCCAATTGGGGTAAGCACTAATGCTCCTTGGGAGAGGGGAGGCTCTTACTGGTATGGGAGTTGTATGGGTGGTAATCCCCAACTTGCGCGAGCTGGATGCCTAGTCCTGTGTGCTGGATAAATGCCTAGTCCTTTATACTAGCTAAATGCCTAGTCCTTTATGCTGGCTAAATGTCTTGCCCTGTGTGCTGGCAAGATGCCGTAATCCTGTGTGCTAGTTAGGATGCCTAGTCCTATATGTTGGCTAGATGCCTTGTCCTGTGTGGTGGCAACATGAATAGGCTTGCTGATTAGCTTGTGTGCTACTCTTTTACCCTTTGTGCAGAAAAGCCTTGGACAACACAGGTGTAAGGGGATGACCTTTCTTTTTCTTACTTCCGAGAGTAACTTTATTTATTTTTCTACCTATGTCCTTCAGATTTTCAGAAGTGTTTGTAGTTCACCCTCAGTCTTAGTTTTGGCCCTAACCCTTTCGGTTGATTCTTGAATTACATGATACCTTTAGATGAGTAAGGAAGATCTGATGTTGTTTGGGAGATGTTTGTTTAAGATTTCTGTAGATTTTATGATGTTGTGACCCTACTGAGATTCTTGTAATCTTATTCTGTTTTTTTCATCATTTTTCAGGCTTTGGTACATTCTCTGTTTGTGGTACCAGTGTGTGAGAATCATGGCAGCACAGCGGGGCTATATTGCATCACTGTTGCATACTAGCCTCCTTGGTTGCTTGTGCATATAACATAATCATTGATTGGACTATTTTCTGGTTTTTCAAGATTCCTCCTTTTCTTGTTATTTTCGAATTATGTTGGAGGTTCACTTGCTGGTTATTTGGATCCCCATGGGACTTGTGTGTTATGGATTCAATGATTAAATTTAAAGACTTCCGCTGATAGTTTATTCACACTGTATGATACCAGAATATTTTTCCAATATCATGTTTCAAACTTTAAAATCTTAAAGGAATTAACATGCTAAAATCAAAACTAGATGAATAAGCCTTGTGGGATTCAGATAGGTCCTGGTTCGGGCTTGTTTGGTTTTCATGACAGTAAGGGTCCTAAAAGGTTAGGATTTGGGGTCCTTACATATATACTTATGTAATAGACTAAAAATAAATTCAGCAAACAATCACAAAGAATATAGGTAAGGCCGAATTTCGTAAAGTAAGGGAAGAGACTCAAAACATTTCATAGGCAGCCATCACAAGACTAAAACAGAAACACACAGGCAGGTTAATTCCCTATATAATTCCCAAAACCAAATGATTATCCCATCTTCCTAAGTGGTCCTAGGCTTTTCTGGAAAAAAATAAAAACGGTTAGCAAACAAGTTACAGCAAGCCTTCTTATAATACCTCCTACTCATAAGGCATCTTACATATAACTATACCCAACCCAACAGATATGTAGGGTATCCTGTACCCAACCCAGTATCAAGGTAGGGCATCTTACCACACACACAGGAGACAAGTCATCTTACACATCCTGTACCCAACCCAGTTAATATGTAAGGCATCCCACAAGAATCTGTACCCAACCCAAGTTACCTATAGGGCATCTTGCACCCAATTGTACCCAACCAAGAAGCTATGCATGGCATCCAGCATGCACGTGCTAGGAACAATCACCATACAGCTCCCAGTTTTGGTAAGAACTTTCCTCTCTACAGAACAGTAGCACTTACCTCGCATGGCCAGTGACAAGAGGACACACAAGCACATATACTAGCACACAAGAAAGTACAAGCACACAGAAATCCAGCAGGGTATGCTCAATCGAACACAAACATAATACAAAATCCAATATACAATATCAACCTCAAAATAGGCACATATCAAGCCCTATTATATCCAGAAATTCCCAATAGCATAAGCATATAAACCATAGTAGGTAAGCCAAAATCACATAATCAAACAAGGGTATCCAGAGAAACCAATGACGTATAGATCATACCTCTCAAGTGTCTGAACAAATGCTATCCTTTTGCCTTTATTAGAAGAATCAGAAATACCTAACAACCATAAGGAAAAGACAACACAATACTAAGTATATAATACCAAATCAGAAACCAAAGGCATGTTTATGATCCTTACAGAATAACTTATCAAAGACCAGCGATCCGGATGCAACAATATCTTCCCCTTGAATGCATGATGTGATGGCCAAGAACCCAACAAGAATCAACCTAATTATTCAATTCTTTCTATCATATAAATTTTGGCAATCAACCTAGGGTTTAGGGGGAAATTTCAATTTCATAATTAAAAGAGAAGGAGGTTGCAATTTCAACCAATTAAAAGGGGAATAGGTGTCAAACACTCAGACGAAAAAGAGGAACAAGATTCAGAAGCATCAAAAAAAGGAATCAAAGTTGACACAAATATCTAGGTAAGGAATTTTGGCAGCAATAATAAAAGACAAAACCCAACCTTTTGATGATGAATTCAAGATAATAAAAGGAAGCACGAAAAGAGGATTCCAACAAGCTATCACACGCTGAAATTTGACAAAGGATTGAAGAATTTTGGCTAGGGTATTAGGAGAGAGAAAATTCGGCCAAGAGGGAGAGAGAGAGAGAGGGAGAGAGTTTGTATTTTTGTGAAATAAAAGAGAGATTTAGGTGTGAGAATGAGGGTAGGCCGACCACTTTATTTATAGGGTTTAATTGGATTAAATTTCCCTACTTTTAGATAAATTAGGATAATGCATAGGAGATAATTCTGAAATAAACCTTCTAGAAACTCTCAAATTAGGAAAGAAACCAATTAGGAAAGAACCAGTTAAGAAAGATACCAATTAGGAAAGAACTATTTATGAAAAGGATGAATTAGGAAAGAAATGAATAGGATACCACTATCAAAATAGGAAATATTTGACTTAAACATTTCAGTTCATCACGCATCCATTTCTTTAAGAGCAAAATAGTCATTTCAGTTGCCTGGTACCTAGACTCCTAGGACATCTATCCTATGGAGGATTAGGGTCTCACAGTGTATTTGTACTCCATTAATTATTTTGTGCTGAGTATGTTTTGTGACATGCCATGCTCCTTTTAAAAGGAAAAATTCAAATTGTTATGCATTTTTGGGATTTTAGATTTGATAAGTTAACAAGAACCTTGTGTGGTTTCGATTGATCCATGTGTTGGGTCGATCGGGACTACACAACGGTGAGGGTCCCATTTACTGGGAGCGGGTCCTCATAGTTGAGGCAATTATCAAAATTATCCCCAGAAACAGAAAAATCATCAATTAAAACCTCCATACATCTCTCAACCAGGTGTGTGAAGATAGCCATCATGCACCTCTATAAAGTCACAGGTGCATGGCATAGACTAAAAGGCATCCAACTGAAGGCAAAAGTTCTATAAGAGCAGGTAAAAGTACTCTTACTTTGATCTTCTAGAGCAATGGAAATTTGATTGTTCCAAGAGTACCCATCAAGGAAATAGTTGAATTCCCTACCAGCAAACTTGTCCAACATCTGATCAATAAAAGGAAGTGAAAAATGATCCTTCCAGACTGTTTTTTTCAGTTTCCTATATCCATGCATACCCTCCATCCTGTAACTGTTCTGGTTGGAACGAACTCTCTCTTCTCATTCTTCACCACTATGGTACCTCCCTTCTTAGGAATACATTGAACTAGGCTCACCCAATTTCTATCTAGATCTGGATATATGATTACAGCATAAAGCCACTTTATGACTTCCTTTCGCACTACTTCCTTCATATTCGGATTCAGTCGTCTCTAGTGCTCGATTGAAGGCTTGTGTCCTTCCTTTAATCTAATCCTGCACATACAGAATGAAGGATTGATCCCTCTGATGTCTGCCAGTATCCAACCAATTGTAGTCTTGTTCTCTTGCAGCACTCTCATCAGCTTTTCTTCTTGCAATTTTGTCAATGAAGCTGAAATAATAATAGGGAGAGTATCATTCTCGCTTAGAAATTGGTACTTTAGATATGCAAGTAGCTGCTCCAATTCCAGAACTGGCGGCTTCTCTACTGAAGACTTCATCTTGTTCAGCTGTCCTAAAAGGGCATCAAGAGTTTCAAGTTGTCTTTGTCTCCAATTGGGGATATTATCCATGCTTTTGATTAAAGCTGTCATTTCTTCATCATTACTATCATCAATTCCCAGCAAAATAGCTTCTAAAGGATCTAGACACTCGAACTGCCCTCTTTCATCATTGTGTTATGTCTCCCAAGTAATGATAGAATTGACACTTTCATTATCATGGCATTTCATAGAAGAACAGATATCAAGAGTAACTTGTCGGTCACTTACTCTCATAGTTAATTGGCCAACATGCACATCGATTAAGGCCCTCTTAGTAGCTAAGAAAGGTCTCCCAAGGATAAGTGGAACAACTTTGTCTTCCTCTATGTCTAAAATCCACTTGAAAGATGAATTTGTCAATTTTGATCAGAACTTCCTCCATAATGCCTCCAGGAAAGGAAAGTGAATGGTCTGCCATTTGGAGGGTGTAAGAAGTAGGATATATATCTTTCAATCCCAACCTTTCTGCCATACAAAAGGGAATAAGGTTGATGCTGGCTCCCAAGTTAGAGTGCTTTACATAACAGATTAGCCTCAATCTCAACAGGAATACTAAAACTCCCAAAATCTTTAAGTTTTGGAGGAAATTTTCTCTAAATTATGGCACTACATTCCTCTTTCAAAATCACTGTATCATAATCACCTATCTTCCTCCTCTTTGCCAAGATATCTTTCATAAATTTTGCATAGGATGGCATCTACTCCAAGGTTTCAGCAAAGGGGATATTGATTTGCAAATTCTTGAAGGCTTCTAGGAATTTTGCAAACTACTGGTCAAGCTGCTCGCTCCTTCTTCAACCTCCTAGGAAAAGGTAGTGGAGGAAGCTGCTCTTTACTTTCTTGTTTCACTGGCTTCTCCTCTATTGGTTACTCTGGTGCCAATTTCTTTATTATTGGCTTCTCCTGGACCTCCTCAAACTTAGATTGTTGCTCAGTGTTCTGATTTCCACTAGGTTTTTAGGCTACCACTAGCTCAGGTAAAACTATTTCTGATCTCAAAGTTACTACATCTAACTTTACGGGAGGCTTTGTATCTGATGGTAAAGCCCCTGGTGGTCTATTTTTCAATATATGGGATAGCTGGCTCATCTGGGTTTCTAGATTTTTAATTCTGAAATTAAAAGACATTATAAACTATTGTATAAGATCCTCCAAGTTGTTCTTCTTTTCAGCTAGATATGGATTCTGAAAATTTGGGTTGCCCTACTGGTATCCTGGGTTATAACCTCCTCTTTTGTGATGATTAGGATTAGAAGCAGGAATTGGAATGTTATTCTTATAAAAAAAATTGGGATGGTATTTTAAATTTTCATTATAAGTATTCCCGAAGTAGTGAAGCTGCTTCCTTAGATTGCTGACATAATTGGCTTCTTCAACATTTTAAGAGCATTGATAGTTGTTGTGATTACCTCCATAATGGTCACATAAGGCCAAGACAAGTGGGTTGGTTGAATTCTGATGGACTACTGCTACACTGGCTCTACTCTGTGCAAACTCATATTGCATTGCTGCCATCTCGGGCTGTCACTTTGGTAATATCATCCACTTCAAGCTTCCTTAGATTGCTGTCAAAATCAGTATAAGCCTACCAAGTTTGTCCTCCAGCAACTACTCTCTCTACCAATCCGAAAGATTTACCGGCTTCTATATCTAAGAAATTCCCATTGGCAATGGCATTCAGCATAAACTTGTGCATCTCGGACTGCCCCCTATAGACAACATCCACCAGCAGGAAGTCTGGAATTCCTTGGCGTGGGCACCTCTTCAACAGCCCTTGAATCTGTCAAAGGCTTCATAAAGTGACTCTTTCGGTAGCTATTTGAAGTTATTGATTTCATGCCTTAGTTGAGATGTTTTCTTGGCACGGAAAAATCTGGCCAAAAAGGCATTCATCATCCTCCCATGTAGAAATAGAACCAATGGGAAATTTTTCCAACCAATCTGTAGTTTTTCTAGCAAGAGAGAAAGGAAAAAGATGCAGCCTTATTGTTTCAGTAAGGACTCCATTGAACTTGAAAGTGCCTGTCAGTTTCACAAGCATCTTCACATGCTTCATTGGGTCCTCCTTTTCCAGCTCAAAGAACTAGTGGTTCTCCATTATTTGGACCATTGCAAGCTTGATTTCAAAACTATTGGCTGGAATTGTTGGCCTATGAATCCTGTCACCTAACAGCTCGGCTGTCAGTGTGTTGTACTCTTTCACTATTTAGTTTCTAGGTTATAGGTTGTCCACCACTAGAGTTTCCCTTATTAGCCTCTTGGTTATTCATCGTTTAGTTTGAGATTGTGAGGTGCCTGAGTTTCTGGATAGTTCTTTCAATGTCAAGGTCTGTTGGTGCATGGTCAAGCTTTTTACTCCTCAGATTATGCCTGTTTTCCAGCTCTGTGCACTAGAAACAAACAACCAAAAATTTAATCTAGAGAAAGAATTAGGGATAAGATGTCAGCTTTAAAACTATTTTCCCCGGCAATGGCGCCAAAAACTTGTTAAGTTAAATTGAATTTATCGTTCTCGCAAGTGCACGATGTCAACAAATAATATAGTTTTAAGAACGAGTATCGATCCACAAGAAAAATCCGTCTAAAACTAATCAATTTGCCAAATACTTTCACTCTAGGTAAATTAATCGAATATTGAGTAGATTGTGATTCAAGAATAGAACTGATTGTAAATAGTTATAATGGAAATGTTAATAAATCAATGGATTGTATCCGAATTCGCACCTAGAATCTGTTTCGTTAATTAACCTGGAAGATGTTCCTGATTTCCGTTTATCCAATAATACCTTCCCAAGCTACTACTAGATAACCCAAAACCCTAACCAGCTATATTCATATGCTAATTCGTCTAAAGAGTCGATTATTCCCAATCAATATAAACCCTAAGTTTGGTAGATATATTCCTATTCTGTCAATTAAATTATCTAGGTACTCTACCACTATGTCAGAACCTAAGCCAATATTCGTACCAGATTAGGTTTACCTAGCATGAAGTGATCAATTTCATAATGAAGAACAAGATTGAATAATCTTCGTTGGTTAATAGGTTAAGAAATTCTGGTTTGAATCCTGTTTGGCCGCTTAGAAACTAAAATGATGAAAGTGAAGGAAAATAAGTAAAACAAAATCAATTGTCATACTCAAAATCCAAATAATATACCGTGATATAATCTCTGAAAGATGAAGAATCCCAATAATAAAAACTAATGTTTATGCTCTGAAATTAAAAAATTGATACCATATAATGAACCCTTAATGTCTATTTATAATAAAACCTAAGTAGAGAGTTTTAATCCTTAAGCAATCGTCCTTATCTGGTATCTTTAGTGTGGATCTCGTGGGATCGACCAGTCGGTGTAAGTGAACCGATCGATCCATTGATATTCGGCAAGTCCATCCATTTTCTCGTTTGATGAACCAACTAGTCGGCGTTGATGGATCGATCGGTCGGTATTGATGGGCTGACAGGTTGGTTGAGCTTCGGCTTCTAGTTTTTTTTAACCGACTAGCAATGTCCTTCAATCGACTGGTCAGTTGAGCTTCAGCAATATTTCTTGATTACACCGATCGGTCAGTTGACATCAACCAACCAATTGGTGTTCATCCGCGATAGTTTAACATCTTTGCAAGTATTCTACTGTGTCTTTCATCTGAAAACACTGCCTTTTGTCACTAAAATTCTGCTTAAGCCTGCTCAACCACAATACTCAACAAACAATCAAAAAGTTCACTAAATTAATAAATTTAAATCATAATTGTATTTAAATCGAACCGAAATCATAGCGGATGACCAGTGTTAGAAACAAGTCATCATGAACATCCTAAAAATTCGATGTATTGTACATCTAACGACCTTGTCCTGGATGCTAACAATTGATTGAGTGAGTTCGGATAAACGAAATGCATGGCTTGAAAACTTAGATGATTTATGTTTCAATTTTAACTGTATGCTTAATAGATTCTTAGGGACAAACAACACTTGAATATGACGATGTTTGATAGCACGTTATTTGTGCTTATTTATATGATGATTATCTAGGTATTTTTATGGGTAAAGGATATGGTTTTCTAGTATTTTATCTATCTTTTGATAATCTGATCTTAAAATATGATTTTGAGGTAGTTGCAAGATTTTAGGGGGAATTTTAAGCTGAAATGGATCAGACCAGGAAATTATCATTCGGGATCTTCGGGATTTTCGGTCTTTATCTTATGACTTTCAATATATTTGGAAAAATGATATCTAGAGATCTCGAATAAAATTAGCTACTTTAGTTTTTTTAAAGCTTGAATTTCAGATATTTTGGATAGATCCTACATGGTCTTGTAGTGGATATAAATACTTTGATGACCATCTATGGTCAGCCATCTTTTGCTCTAGTTTACATTAGACTTTTGCTGTGTGTTTACAAACATGTTCGCTTAGAAACCTTATTCTAGTTCCGGTTATTGAATGTCCTAAGCTCTCTACGAAGCCATTACTTTCTTTCAATAAACCTATATCTTGTTTATCTTGCCTTTGCATAATTTCATAGAATCTTTTCTTATTATCTCTGATCAATTTGATAGATTTAGACTCTTACTATCAAAGTTGTACAGTCAATTTACCACTAGTGAGTGAGCCCTTCGGTGAGTGACACACCCAAGGTGAGCTAGAGTGAACTGACCTATATTGGTGAGTGATACACAAGAGAAATGTGAGAGAACTTGAAGATTAACTATGTTAGGAATCCGAGGGTTGGATACTAAAGAGAGGGCAACCAAAAGGGTCTTAAGTTATACTGAGTCCCCGAAGTGCCACGGTCATACTTGGCAGCCCTATCGAAGGTCCCTAAACAAGAATAACAGTTTCCATCCTTGAGTGACCAATAACCATGGATCGGTGACAAACAACAATCAGGACTAGACCTTGCTACCAATCGAAATTCAATTGTATTATCAGCTTTCCAATTTAAAGTTTATATCTATTCACAACCTCTTTTGGCATCTATAATTTTCTAAACTTTGAAGGTGTCGAGGGCATGACACAATTACGATCCAAAATCATTTTACTTGATCCCAATTCCTCAGTGTATTTGACTTTGTTTCTCATGGTACCCATCAAAAAGAATAAGTATTAATTTGAGTGTCTATCGACAGGAGATCATCCTTTTTTCTTAAACACTAACATAGAAATCCAAGGAGATATCTTATTAACTTGATGTGTCACTTAATCTAGAGACTTGTACAACAATACTACTTTGATAGTATAGAATATAACCATAGCGATCCGAATATGACCATAGTAATCAACTCCATATGTAATAATAATAGAGAAGGAAGAAAACAAAATACTAAAGCTGATATTAATATAATCTCTTAAAGGTTCAATAATAACCTATTGTAAAGCCAAAGCTAGATTAGGGAAGTTTTTAAGTTGACATATTAAGAGAATTATCACTTAGGGTTCTATGAATACCTAGAAGCTCAATCGTTAATAAAAGATGAGAAGTCTTGACCACAGACAATCAAGAATTTATATATGCTATTCCAGTTAGTAGAGTGCCCTATATTCTTAGTAAAAGATATACTTTATCTTATTTTATGTGTTTATCTCAGACGATATTTATATTGTTTCCTACATAATAACTGGATGTTTTAAGTAGTTGGGAGATATTATTATTCGAGTAACAAAGTTTGAGCCGCGGCCAGACTTAATAGCACAGATTAATGCTGGGACAACTTACATCTTTGATTGTCCATACGGATTCACCTCATCTCTTGTTCGGAATTCATGTGATGTGGCCCATTTTTTGTGGCGATCCATCCATTGATCATCACAATATTAATATACTGCAGTAGGAAGGAAAGGGGTGGTTGAGATTGGCAGTGGGTGAATTTAAAGCTTCCCGTCTAAATCCTAGCTTTGGGAGCACCATATATACTCCCATGTAATGCCCTTAAGCTGCAATTGCAGTGATTCGTTCTTCTTCCTTATACGTTTTCTAGTTTTGCATCACTATCCCAATGGCTTCTTGTGGAAAGCTTGACGTGGAAGTTGAGGTCAAGTCTGATGCGGATCAGTTTTGGGATAACATGAGGAACTCCACCTTTCTCTTCCCCAAGGCCTTCCCTGACCAATACAAGAGCATTGAAGTACTTGAAGGGGATGGAAAGGCAGCTGGTTCCGTGCGACTTTTCACCTATGCAGAGGGTAATGCTTGCTATTATTATCCACCTGACTTACTGCTTTCCTTTAACGTCATTTTTTTGGCCGAGGAACTGCACATTTGTTCCTTCCTTGCTTACCCATTTTTGTTGTCGTCACTCGTCCCAATAAACACACGGATGAAGACAGACATTTACATACTACGAAATCACTAATCCGACAAATTAAGAGAGAGACCGGAATTACACTGGATCACATCATCCGTACATAATCCTGTGCAGATAATTATCGATTAGCTCAAAAGGTCCAGATCGAATTCTATAAGTAACAGGATTTCAGTTTACCAAGATGGATCGAAGAAAATAATACGTGAAAAAATACAAGAATAGTTTGAACTAAGCGGAGCCTAAATTTGTTTCACAGGATCTCCACTTGTTAAGGTGTCAAAAGAAAGGATCGATGCGGTGGATGAAGCCAAAAAGGAGGTGAGTTACAGCGTCATCGAAGGCGATCTCCTCAAGTTCTACAAAAGCTTCAAGGGTTTCATAGCAGTCCTTCCAAAGGGAGATGGAAGCTTGGTGAAGTGGAGGTGTGAGTATGAAAAGGCAAGCGAAGACGTTGAAGTTCCACATGTTATTAGGGATTTTGTGTCCAAGAACTTCAGGGAGGTGGATGAATATATAAAGAAGGCATAATTATTTATGTCTACTCATTAAGTAGATGGATTAGCAAATAAAATGAAGGCTCTACTATCCAACTATTTATGTTCATCATCTACAGCACTACTTGCCCAATAAACGATCCACTTGAAGAGTGGTTATCTCCTTGGTCTCTTAATTATTTAATTAAATTCAAAAGGCAAAGCAACGGGTAAATGTACAATAACACTAGACAAATGGGCCACTACTACTGCACTACTGCACTACTGCAGAGGGCCAACTTTTCCTTTTTCCCTTTTCTAAAGAATTTTTCTTCTAAATTGAATGTGCATTGCTATTTAGATTGTACTCGAATAGCCTTTGGGTTTAGAGAATTGGGTTGTTGAGTATGTTTTTTGTTTTTTATATCTGATTGCCTGATTTTTATGCATATTTAAACGGGAAAAGGAGTAGTAGGGCTGGCCGTAAGTTAGCAGGAGAGTAGACAGAAAGAAAGGAAATATGTAATAAACTATACAAGCTGGATACAGCAGGAGGAGACACTGAGACACTGAGACACTGAGACACTGAGACACTGAACTGTTCCTCTGAACATTGCCTGTGTCAATTAATTCCATTATTTCATCAATCCTTGTAAGTAGATTCTACACTTGGGAATCCTCTTGCAGAAGCGGTTCTTTCTCATCCGTACCCTTTGCACTGTCTTCCCAAGTTTCATCTTCTACAAAACGTCCCCACATCACTGTGTAATATCCCATACCAGATATTATCGCTCCTAAAACACTGCACACACAAAACCAAAATGTCAATCTTCTCTCCCCTTCCTATCGGCTTTCCCTTGATGACTAACTAAACTAGCTTTTACCTTCCGTACTGAAGTCCATTTACAAAGAAGCCGACGCCGAAAACAGCTGCCCAAATTATCCTGAATGGCTGGAACATGGGCACATAAAAAGGGCCCTTCATGCTTGTGCACGACATCTGAACACTGCTGCGAATAACGCTCCCAAATATTGCCTACATCAAAGAACATGGCATCTGAAACTAACCAGGGTGCGTAAAATATATATATATATATATATATCAGCTAAACCTTGTTGCTTTGGGCACTTACTGTCATCACAATTACAAACCATTCCATGTTGGTCCTCAGTTTCCAAGCATTTAAGTCTCTCTCTACAATCAAAGAGAAGATTGCACATTGAATAGTCCCGGCTAAGCTATAAAAAGATGCTATTTTCATTACTTGGGGATACTGTTTGCTAGTTCCCAACTGATGACCAAGTACATATAAGGAAAACAACAACAACAAAATATCAGAACCAAAGCAAGAAACTAAAAGATTGATATGCATTATTTTATCTGAGGTTTCGAAGATTATTCACCTGTATAACGTTCCATACGGAGACACATAGAAAAGAAGCTGCAAGCAACAAGCAACCCACAAGCCAGTTGTCTGGTGTTTTATAGAAAACCAAGAGTTGCTGCAGCTTATGCCGAGCATGGAGAGAAGAAGGTGAAGCTGGTCGTATAAATGACCCCTTGTAGAATTGAACCACAACTGCACCCATCAACGATATAACGCTACCAAACACTTGGAATCGGAAACCTGAGCTTCTCCAGTCCAACTTTGTTGTCCTGCATCGCCAATTAATTAATTGCATGATATAATATAATTTATTTTTATTTTTATCTATCTGATAATTAGAATCACCCACGACTCACGACTTGCGACTAAAATAAAAAAATAATAAAACAACTAATACACACTTTCATTACTAAAACAATATACCTGAGAATGACTGAAAGAATGAAGGAAAAAGCGGGGATCAAGAGCCCCATCCCGCACACAACTATTGGCGAGCTGTAGCTTAAGCCGACAAATGCTAAATTCTGGGATAAAGCTATGCTGCAAAAAACAATAACCCAAATCAACCATAAAAATTCGATATATGTATATAATTAAAACAAAAACTATGAACATAATATTCACTCTATGTGATTTCCCGTTTCACATTATCTATGGCTTTTGGATGTTGGGGAGCAGAAATTAAAGCCCATTAAAAACGGCAAAGTTGGTTTTATTTGTTCAGTTATCAGTATCAGTATCAGTTTGTCCCCGTCTAAGAAAGAAAGCAGAGACCCAACTGCTCTTCAACTGCTCTTCTAGACTTTTTGATCCTATGAACTTGGAGAAAAAAGATATGATAGAGAGAATGTTATATATACATATATATGATCTTGTAGGGAATTGTGTACGAACCCTGTGAAGCCCAGGAAAAAAATACGCATGAGAAGTGGCAAAGTGAAGAGCGAATGTTCGGTCCTGTAATGACAGAAAGATAGTACAAAGTTCAGTAATTAAATATGTAGTTGGCATGCAATGATAAACAAACAAGGGATAGAAGATTGAGAGAATAGGAATAAGGACCTTTCTGTGTGGAACAAGAAGGAAAAAGGAAGAAGAATGAGAGTGCCAAGAGCGTTGGTATATACAACGAAAACAAAAGGGCTCAGGCCTCCAGACATGATTGTCTTGGCCAAGATGGTTAATGCTATGGTACAGCCTTCCATTATCACCATCGCTGTGAATGGAGCTACTTCCTCCACCTTATAACTTATTGTTCCCACCATATATTTCTCTTCTTGGATCAACGAAGATCTTGTTGCACTACAAGATTCAACAATTGAGGGAGAAGCGGTAAAAAAGAGAAGAAGCTCCGTCCCCCTTCGTGTCTATCACTTGCTCTCTCTTATATTAAGAGGCTCCTTGAAAAGGAGAAGAGGAATGTGAGATAAAAGGAAAGGCAGCCGTGCTTATATCTGTCATTGGCGGGTTGACTGTGACAACCCCCTACTTGTGTTGTGTGCATGAGAGAGAAGGTAACCCTTCATAACCCTTCATAATTAGATGAGGCTACTGGGGGGGAGAAGAAGCTACTCGTGGGTGTCCCAAATGCATAACAAAGGGGAAGGAGGTGACGTGGGTGGTGAATGGTTTTAAGCGATTGGTCTGTTTTACAGTAAAAACCAGAGGGAGGCACAGCACGCTTGGTTTGTTTTAACTCGATTCTTAAATAGTATATTAAATGATTAAATCTGATATCAGCAGAGGCATAAGGGGGGCTGGTATTTGATATGCCAATGACTCATGAAATGTTTTAAAATTGTCAGCAGGATATCATCTTCGTGGTGGACATTGACGAATGCCCCACCCAAATATTATAATATTCAGATTGGTCCACCCACCTTCAGAAATATCATAAAGGACCCCAACCCAAAATCATTAAACTTTAGAAGTTACCTTGTGATAGATAGATACCCAACTCCTGGTTATGATTAAAGAAGAATCGGTTTTGGTTGATATGAGTGTGCAATGTCGGTAATAGCCTCTGATTTGGTCACTTGAGAAAATTATCCATACTTGTAGTCAAATAAATGTACGTTATACATACTTGCAGGCCTCAACCTCTACAACCCCACAAAACTAACAGTTTAGAAACCAAGATTAGGACCAGCAAGTAATACGGAATCCCATTATTATACATTTTTATGATATGACCTGCAATCACCAATCGGTGCCCTTTAAGGATCCTGAGAAGTCACATTCATATAGCTCTGCACCACCCGCATTGCTCTCTTTTCATAACCAACCTACTTTTGATTCACTAGAAAGACCAAGTAAACAGTTTTACACACTCACGACTTAATAAGGATCTCCATTTAACTTGGAAACCTGAGAGCCTCAACAGGATTTTAATAGGGTTTGACATCACATTCAGGTCACAGAAGAAGCATAATCAATCCCTATTTGGGCCCAATAGGATTTATCTCTTCCAAATAAGCCTACCCTGTCGGTCACGCGTGCAAATCCACTTCATGTGTAGAATAAATCAAATGCCAGCTGATAGAGCGCTAAGAATGTCAATACAAAGCATTAAGAAATCATCCTTTCCTGAGATCAACTGAAAAATGGTCATTCAGTAAGATTGGAAATCAGAATGTTCTTCCTTCCGCATTTTAGTCGGGTTTGACATCACATTCAGATTATGGAACAACATCATCAACACTTCAAATAAATATTATCCATTATGAAAATGGGGTCAAATAAATAGTATTTGCAGAATAGGGTTTATCTCTTCCAAATAAGCCTGTCTACCACGCGTGCAAATCTTCGTATTTGGTATGGTAATAAATTTTTATGCCAACCGACACACGGTGCTGAGCAGTGAGCAGTGAGCAGAACATCAACGGATAATTCTCACATTTCAAATCAACTGGAAATTAGGTAGACATACCAAAGTTAATTTCTGTAAATTTGAATACTCTTCTTTCTTGCTTCTTTCTATTTGGGCAGTACGTTTTACACTGAGCACTGTAGCCCTTGTTTTGATTCCTACCCACTTGCAAGCCTGGACTCGTTACATGCCAGTTTGGGGCCAACTTGTCAAGAGTCTAAATACATTGGTCACATAAGCCACTCTTTGCTGCATTTCCTGCATCAAGACACGCTTATACATTCCAACGTGCCCTTCATCTTCATTTGAACACGGACCACCCATGTACATACCTACTATATTCAGTGGACTGCTTCCTTCCTTCTGGACCTATGACAATGAGCATAATATAATTATGATTTTGTCTCAAAAGAAATTAAATATGAGCTTCCACGGAACCACAAACATTATAAACTAAGGACATTAAAAGGAAACTTGAAAAAGTATGCACTTATTGACAAAGAAAATATTGAAAAGACTAATCATAAACATTATGACTTTATTGGATTACTTCAGTACTTTAAAATTATAAGAGCCAGATGTCGAATTTGCCTCCTCAGTAATCGAGGTGACGGATAACATCAAATGCGCTATACTGACTCTTGGTAAGGCAAAGTATGATGTTTCTCCTCAAGAAACTATAACACTTCAGAAGTTGCAGTTCCCTCGGGGAAAAAATGGTTGCTTCTAACCCAATCATACCAATTTTTAAAAAAGAGAACAGGAAAAGAGGATTAAGCACTCGAGACAAGCTTATGCCCCAAACTCCAGCATCATTACAAAACAATCTAGTTGAGGTACGTGCATTGTAAAATCAAACAAAAGCGCAGCTTATGTTGATTCCACACAACTCAAGATGTAAGCCAATTTGATTTGATTGTCTAGTATTACTATCATAAAACCTCTGATAAGAAGTCAGAGTCATAAGATCCACTGAGTCAAGAACTTCTATGGTACTGTAATCAACAGAACCTTTACCAACAGGAAAAAAAGAAAAAAGACCAATCAAAAAAAGAAAAAGCACAAGAAGCAACCCAAGCAAATGGGTTGTACAAGGCTTTTTGCCTTTGGTCAGGCCATCACCAATATGAAATTCCAAGAAAACCTCAAAAGAGTCATGTTTCTCTAGTAATCACATGTGAAAGCTATAAACCAGACCCAGCGTAACTATAAACGCTTGATTTTCAATATGATTCATGGCAAGCTTTCAAAATAAAACCACACTGGTATATCCTGGTGAGGATGCAGGTACGAATGTGACCATGCATGAATTCTGTTTATGGTTCAGTTCGGTTAAAGGTAATACAACTTACCCATTTTGTAGCAATCAATGTTTTATTTGATTTACTGTAGAAAACTTTTATATATCCTCAGTAAGGCTTTGCAGGAGAGGATACTTCTGGCTGCCAGATTCAGAGCTCCTTACAGATACATCCACATTGAGCCTGCCTTCTTTGGCCTTTCCCCACATAACAGTGTAAAATCCAATGACAATTACAATTGCTCCAACCAAACTACAAAAATATTTCATATAGGATGGTGATTGCTATTCTGCATTCAGTAAATTGACTGAAGAGAAGGAAAGATAGGATCCACAGAGTAATGCTAGTTCAACAGACGAACTGATCAAAGGCTATCATCTCTATTAACTGAAAGAAAGAAAGAAAGAAAGAAAGAATTACTCTCCAAGATACAAAATATCTCCCATGAAGATCACACCCACTGCAGCTGCAATGACAATCCCCAGGGGCTTGAACATAGAAACAAAAACAGGCCCAGTCTTACGCAGGCACCATGTAGAAATACCAACTTGGAATGCTGAGCCAAAAACTCCCTGTAATATCACACATTGACAATTTTTTGTCATCAGCTGCATGCAGGAATGAATGATAATCACATTTAAAGATGCATGGCGATTTGGAGCTGAAAATTAACTACTTTTACATCGTAAAAATTTAGTTGCATAATGACTTCTAAATGTAAACCCACTGACAACTTTGTGATGAATTTCTTTTCCAACTATACAAACTAAGAAAGCTCCACATACTGAATATAAAACAGCAAGAAATCTTGTACGAGGTTTTATGCTCCAAGCAGTGGGGTCTCTCTCAATATACAAACAAACAATTGCGGATGAAATGGTCACAAAGAAGCAGTAGAAAAAAACCACTATCAGCTCCACAGGGTATTTCTTAAGAATCACCGCCTGAAACATAATAAATACAAAATTAGATATATATGTAGTTCTCTTTTTTGATTGTTTTTCATTGTCATCAGGGATATGTCAGATAAACTTCACCTGTATGATAAGAAATGCAGAAGCCATTATACAATCAGCGGCAAGGAACAGTCCTCCAACAACCCAATTGGACTGTTGCAAGAGAAGTTGATAAGATGAGTTTGAAGTGGAAGGAGTTGGCACAAGAGGGATGCCCTTGTAGTAAGTAACGATGAAAGCCCCAGCAACTGACACAACAGTCCCAAAGGATTTAGCAACGGTGGTAGAGCTTCTCCATTCCAGCTTTTCCATTCTGAAAATGCACCACCAAATCAATAAAGGATATCATTATAAGTAATTATAATTATGAAAGCAACTTTACTTGTAAACGGCTTAAAAGTTGAGCGTCATTCTGTGTGCTAGATTGTTCATGGAAAAATGTTTCAGCTAAAAATTTTATGTATGTGTGGAAATTTAAGACAAAAATGTACCAGAAAATGAACCACTATTATTAAAGACACGAAAGATAAACGGACCTGCCTTATACTATAGCGGTTGAAATCGAATGTCAAAACTACATAACTCTCAAGAATTGAAATACTATCAATGACAACAAACATTGAAAATCAAGCAATTAGATGGATCCGTTGGGGGAGGAAGGCGCACCTGAAGGCAACTGCAAGTATGAAGGTAAAACCCGGAATGAGATTAAGCATGGCTGAACCAAGGGTAGGAGAACTAAGGTTAATCCCAGTATACCCGAATAATTGTGCCAAATACCTGAGCCAAGCAAGACAGAAAGGTGATGTCTATCAAAACCTCAGAACAAGAGAGAACCAAAATTCATTCGAAACAAAACAAACCCACGAAAGAGACTAGTAACAAAAAGACCCACCCAAATAAACCAAGCATGAGGAACCCGCAGACAATCGAGAAATTGAGTGGTGGGCATCCAGACCTGCAAAAAGGGGGAAAAAAGACCTGATAAAACAAAAGTAGAAACCACAAGATGCATGATTGAAAGGGAATGAGAAAAGCGTAGGAGTAGAATCAATAACCTGTGGACGAATAAAGAAGACGGGAGGAGGATAATAGAGGCAATGGCGTTGGAGTAAAGTACGAAGATGAAGCTGCTTATGCCATCTGACATGGCTACTTTACTGACAATCATAAGTCCCACCTGTGCACACTCTGCCAGTATCATCCCCAGGAATGGCAGAATAATTTTCACATCCATCCTGCCTTTCTCTCTCACTCACCCAGTGCCTGCTAGTGCTAGCTCAAAACAAAGAGCAGCCCGCGACTACGAGCGAGAGACCTCAAGTCAAACTACAACTTTGACAAAATGAAAATCCAATGAATCACTAGGTCCAACCGTTTCTTTTCTTTTGTCCAGGTCCCCACGCAGTTCCCACGAGCTCAATCAATTTTTTACAACAAGTTTGTTAATATAAATTGATTTTGTACTGGAATAAGGGATAATATATTAAATTAATGTATAAGAATAAAAATATTATTCGTTAACTATAATTTCTAATGCCTAGTGTGATTTTTTCTTTTATTTTTATTGGATAAAAGAAAAATCTCTCGGATCTCAAATTTTAATAGCCGCATAGAACCCACTGTAATGAAAAAAGAATTAAGAAATCGTTAAAGGTACAGTGACTAAACAGTTCCTACAGACTTAATTTAACAAGTATAGGGAACAGAAAAAATATGTCTAATTAATAAACAGGAAAAAACATGTCGTTAATATAATATAGGGAACGGAAACCACCCCTCTTACGAATGAACCTTGCTAGTTACATTAGTTAGCATGAATGTAGAAACATATGTATTAAAAACAATAGACCATTACAAAATGAATGTATCTCAATCTAATGAAAATCAAACGTCAGAGCCTTCAGACTTCTATACATCTAATGAAATGCGGCAACTTCATTTTTCAAATGTTGCAGCAGGCTCTCCATACTCATCACTTTATGGTCATCCTTGTCTCTAACCCGCACACTCACCTGCAGCCAATCAACTATATGTCCTTAAAAGTCCCTTTGGCAATTACTAAAAGAAAATAAAAAGACGCACGCAAAAGCAGTACACAAAAGCAGAAAGCAGTATTATTTGAGAGTGAAACGGGTCAAGAATGATTCAGTATAAATTATGTCCTGCTTCGAATGACACGATCCCCGTCATCCATAATCCATAATTCAGCATTGATGTTATGAAATAGCATTTCTCCTTGCTTTCTATAAAAGACTAACAAAAAAACAGCAACCATTTTGTTATCGTGGATTAGTTCATAAATCTTAAGCCAATCGTGGAGAATTTGGCATTTTGATCTTTAGAATGTTGGGCCCAACTCTTTGTAACAATGAGAAAACTTTCAACTACAACCAGTATAATATACCTCTCCAGTTTTTGCTTCTGATTCGCCAACAACCAGTATATAGTTATACTGTGCTAGCTGAGCTTCCCGAACCTGCATGGCACCAGAGCTTATGGGTTTAGAAAATATATTGTGCACCCACAGCACACTCCATAATATAACAAATCGACACCAATTCCTAATGATTTTATCCCAAAATTTCGGAGAGAAGATTTCCCCACAATATCACTGACAAAATTCTTTTACCAATATAGAAAAATTTTGCTTATAAAATCAAACAGACCTTTTAGACCTTCATACGTTACTTGTAAAAGTATTATATCCTTGTGATCTAATAAAGAATAAAATGGAAAGATTGCAAGGTAGCATAACAAAATTGGACTAATCAAATGGTATCAGGAAACGAAAGCAGACCTTAAAGCTTTCACTATTAATCTTGAAGCTCTCTTTCTTGTTGAGATTATCTCCACTTTTCTTCAAACAATATCAATGTATTTTTTACAGACGCCAATTTCGTTGATGCACATTATCAAGAATCTAAAGGTACTTTACGAAAGGAAAAAAGAAGATCAACTGAGCGTCATAACCGACCAGAGTACGTGCAATTGACCTCTATCGGTGAATGTCAAAATGGTCAAGTTAATTAAATACCTGACCAGTAACATTCGGTAAAGACCATCAATGGTTCACTTTGTCTTTGAAGAACTCTCTTTGTAAGATAAAGATCAAGATGAAAATTTTTTATTGCATTCAGCTACATAACATTTACTTCACAATTTTTGGATAGCTAATTAATTCGGCTACAGATAACACTAGTTGCAAGAACTTTTGGAGAGCGAATTAAGTTTTGACAGATTAGTATATATCTTATATGTTCAACAAATAAGTAACAAACATCTAAGCAAAATTCAATATTGAAAAAGGAAATTGTGGAAGACCTTTTTCTGGATCTTTCTGTCAGTGATATCAACATCAACATAGTAACCAGCACCATGAATCTGATCTTGAACCTATAGACAACAAAAAATGAAACATTATGGTCTTATCATGAGCAAAAATCATAGGAACTACCAAAATAGGGGTTGGCGAATTTTGAAGAAAGAGATCTTAAAAGCTTGAAGTAGACTAACCAACCTGTAGGGCATATGGTTGGGATTTCTCAGACACAGGGCAAACAATTGCTTGACGAGGACTAAGCCATAGAGGCCACTTCCCCTTGTAATGCTCCAGTAATATGCCAAACATACGCTCGACAGATCCTAAGATGGCTCTGTGTATCATGACAGGTCGCTCCCTTTTGGCTTCATCTTCTGCCGAATACTCTAACCCAAAACGATTTGGAAGATTGAAATCAAGCTGCAATGACAGCCATCATTTCTTTCAGTAATAACTCTGCATAGTATAACAATAGAAAAATACCGAACTGAAACTAATTTCCATGTTCTAAACCTGTAGCGTGGCACACTGATGTTTCCTCTTCAAAGCATCAGATACACTTATATCTATCTTAGGCCCATAAAAAGCACCATCACCTGGATTAACCTGCATATCATAAAAAAATATCTATTATTCAGAGGAAAAACCAACATATGTAAACGTTGAAGCTAACAACAATGAGGCTGATAGCTCAATCACAAAAGGAAACCTCTTCATAATCACACAAATGAATACAAAACCTTCCCTATAAAGAACTTCTATACGATATGCCCTTGTTATTTAGAATCAGAAGACATGGCATGCAAATTAACATATAGTAAAGCTAGCAAGGTCTCAAAATAGAAAATCAAGACCTATTTATCTGATTATTTGAGTTCATGAACTGTAATAATACTACATCTGCAAATCGGAAATGAACAAGGAAAGCTCTTAAAAAATTGGTAGATTCAATACATCAAAAAGGCAGGGCACTATTATGACTGCCGTAGACAAGCTGCTACAAATAATAGTTGAAGCAAAAACAGTCATACAAAGATAAAAATAGCTCTATCAAAAACTTACCTCCCATGGCTTTCCAAATTCATTTAGTGCTTCTGTAAGAGCAGCCTCAGCTTTATCCCATATTGCCACATCTCCAATGTGATTGTCGGGTCTCTACAATACAAGCATAACACAATCAAAACTAACCCATTTTCAAGACTAAGTAATAACCATTTAAAATCCACCATTACCTCAAAGAGAAATATTATATATGGTTAACAGTTGTGTCAGCAAACATATACCAGGTAAAGAAAATATCAGAAATCCCTTAAAAAACATGTATTTGTAAGATGCATTAAATATGGTCAACAATTAAAAATTGTTGCAAGAAATGAACAATCAGCTGGCTACAAAAATTCAAATATCATCTCACAGTGGAAAGCTTCAATTCGTATGTGAATCCAAATATCTTGTATGCATAATCAATGAAGTCCAGGACACCTCTCACTTCGTCCTTAATCTGAAAAATGAACCCAACAATACCAGCATCAGGCATGAAAAAGCATGAAAAAGAATGAAAAAGAGAGCTAAAATATTTTCAAGCACAGTTCAACTGAATTCACCTGTGACTCCCTGCAGAAAATATGTGCATCATCCTGAAGCAAAACACTAATTAGCATACAAGGGGAAACAAAGTTTCAACCAAACTCCAAGCAAGCTTAAGGTGATGTAACAAAAAGACAAAACATCAACATGAAGTGCCACAGAAAATGCCAAATTACATGCAGTACAATGACCTTGAATGATATGGAAGTTCAAGCCTCATTTTTAAGTTCATATAAGCAGGCCGAAACCAAAACTCAAAATACAGTTCAGCAACAGATTGAGTGCCATTAGTATATTCCAAAAGAATACCTGCTGAAATCTTCGAACACGTGTTAGTCCGGAAAGCGCACCACTGGCCTCATTGCGATGCAAGGCCCCAAAATCAGCCATCCGAAGAGGAAGTTCTGGAAAACCACCAGACATTGTTTGAAAGAAGTAAAAATCATCAGTGAATTTTACTTAATAAAATTGGATATCTGAAATTTGAAGGTATATCATACATCTTTCCAATAAAAAATCAACTGAACAAAGTAAAAATAAAAACATATGACATATATGCAACCAAAAGTGTTATAGAAGCTACATATTTCATAAAAGTTACCACTAGGAGTAGGTACTTAAAGGGAAAAAGATTTAGAAGAGTATAATGCTACCTCTATAAGATCGAACTCTATGTTGAAAAATCAAGCAATGCCCCGGGCAATTCATTGGTTTCAGTCCAAACTCTTGCTTATCAATCTGCAACCACAATAAAAGAAGACCCATGCACCATCATGTGTGAGCTTTTCTGACAGGCACATGAATTTTCTAATAAGTAAAATCATAAGCTAAAAGCCTTACCTCAAGGCAAAACATGTTCTCCTTGTACTTTTCAGCATGTCCAGAAGTTTCCCATAATTTAATGTTATACATATTTGGTGACTTAACCTGTCAGATAATTATATAAGGTATGAGTGAAGTATTTACAACAATAAAAGGAAAAATAAAAACAAAAACAGCAAACATTGATTTCTCACCTCATTATAGCCTCTCTCCCTATACAGACTTTTTATAAATTCCATTAGCCTGTTATATATCCGAGTTCCGTGTTCGAGGAAAAACCAGCTTCCAGGGCTGAAACACATAAAAATGTGACAGATCAATATAGAGAATAGATTTATCGGTAAAGATGAGATAAACAAATCAAACCACATCTAACCTAAGTGGATGACAAAAGAAAAGCTCCTGTTTTAGACCAAGGTTCCTGTGATCATACTTCTTAGCTTCTTCCAGTTGCTGAAGATATTCCTGTATTCAAACAAAACAAAATCAGTGAACAAGGACATGGTTATTAAAAACAAGTGAAATTAAAACATTTCCCATTTCTAATTCTAGATCAGTGATAATTAGGGAATGAAGAGGTACCTATATGTATACTTAATTCAGATTGATGAAATTGAACAAACATTTCTATTTAAGATCATCATTTATTAAGAGTATGCAATATGCCACTCAAAACCCACAAACATAAAAATTTTCAAAATAAATTATCATAATCCATCCATTAGTTTCCCTCCATAAGGCTCACAAACAAGGCATTGAAGGACTTCACATTTCTCTATTTTCGCAAAATTTTCACATTATTTTACCATTTCACTCTTTCACTGAGTTTTCTCATTTGTAACTCTTATCAACCCACAAATATTCATCATCTTCCAAGCAGTCACCAGTCATATTACAAAAATTAGTCGGCAGGGACATCCATCTTGAAATCATGTGATCACGTCGACTAGATCATGAGCAATTCGGGTTTTCAACTTTTAGGATGGCAAACTAAGAATCTCAATGATCGAAATTCATTTGAACGTAAGGCACAGTTCATATCTTTCAAAATCTTTCAGCTGCTGAGAAAATAGCAAACTTGCAATCTAAAGAATTTTGGAATAGTACACCAATAAGAGAAACAAAAAATAACCTTCAAGCGTTTTTGATCAGGATAGGATATCCCATAAACTCTTTGTAAGCTTTCTCGATCTTTGTTGCCCCTCCAATAAGCAGAAGAAGCCTGCAATCACAAATCCTCCAAGTAAAAGAGGATACCATTTGAAAAATACATCTAAATATCTGGTGCGCAATAGAAGACATTACTTTTAGGCATGCCAATGCCTTTACAAATGATGTACTAGGAATGTGAGGTCCACGACACAAATCTACCAACGGACCACATCTGTATACAGTTATGGTTTTGTCTGCAGGCAAATCACTGATAATCTCAACCTAAAAAAATATATTATTTTCAAAAAGAGAATAGTTAAATAATCATCAGAAGGTAATAAGAAAAAAAACAGGATTGATTTTCATTTGCAAAAATAAATTTGAATCCGAAACCTGCCTTAAAGTTATTGTCTGAGAACATCTCCAGTGCCTGTTCCCTAGACACTTCAATGCGCTCAAATGGTTGCTTTTCCTAAAACACAGAAGACATATAATATGTTTCTATTACTGAACAGCAGGGTTATCAATGTTAATACCAGTGCACTTCTGAAGGATATAATTAGTTTCCACGTTTGAGAAATTAAAAGAGAAAATCTGCGTAGTTAGCATAAAATCAATGATCCTTAATTAGTGGTCATGCAAATTTCTCTGGACAAATTTCAGCGTAGATTTTGTGCAAGCACAAATGTGGTGAAAAATTTTCATGAAAAAAAAAAAGTAAAATAACATGACCACAGCCAACAGTAAGAACAACACAATAGCATGTGAATTCGAAAATCAACATACCGAAGCAGCTTTTGCTGCACCTGCTTCAATCTTCTTAAAATGATCCTCGTTGAGACCCAAGTCTCCGTAATATGCATCATAATAAAATCCCTATGAGCAAGCATTCGATAATGTTATACGAAACACATTCATCTAAGAATAACAAAACATATAATAATCAAAACATAACTCGAACCCTACCTCCCCTCTTGTGGTGCATGGGCCGATGCAAAGCTTGCAACCATACTCCATCTCAAGTGACTGGACCTCGCAATGAATAATTAATCAAGGTAATTACTGAAATAACCCGACTAACTAGCATACTAACAAAATCTGCAGGAAAGTAAAAAAAATTATACAGAACAATACAAAACCTGGCCGAGAATGTGAGCGCTAGAGTGCCAGAACGTGTCACGACCTTCGTCAGTATCAAAGTTGAACAACCTCAATTCACAGTCGCCTTCTAATGGACGGCTCATGTCCCAAAGGTCGCCATTGACTCTTGAAATCAACGAGTTCGCAGCTAGGCCTTTGGAGATATCCCTCGCAATGTCAAATGGTGACGTCTCCCACTTCTTCCCTTCCTTGACAGTTCCATCGGGCAAGGTAATCCTGAAAATGAGGAAAACGAAAGTCAGTCGATGAAGCTGTGAGGAGTATAAAATGCTTGAGGTAGTTAGGCATTCGGTTGGAGAGGCTTACTTGATAGGATCGTGAGGGAGAGATTGGAGTCGCGACCGTTGTTCGGATTGGATTAGCTGGAACATCCTAATGCGTTTCGGGATGATTGTGGCCAGGTAGGCGTCGTCCTTGGCCGCAGGGGAAGACATTGTCGATAAGTACGTGGAGGTATAGAGGAGGCGGGGGGGAGGAGGGGTAGCGTTACAGAGGAGGACAGAGGAGGACAGACGGCGAAAGGCAGTGGAGAGGATGAAGGAGCATAGCATGTGAGGATTGAGTGGGTAGGGTTGGAGGCGCTCTAGGGGTTTAGGGAAATGGCAGCTTCCTTTGGGCATTGGTCAAAGTGTGGTGGGCGTTAGGCATAGGCCCATCAGAAAGTGGCGTCGGAGCAAACAATTGATTCAGACACCACGAGCGTTCCATTTCACGACGAGAAAGTACGCCAGCCCACGGGGTTATGTTACGCCCAAAGCCCAAACATTCCATGTGGTATGCCAAACTATTGGTCACGTTATCCTTTTTTTTATGAATTTATGGAAATTGTAGGAAAAAAAATATGGTCAAGATAATTAAACAGAGAAGCCATTACGTGTTCAAAAACTTTATTTGAAAGATAAGATAAAAAAAGATATTTTCCTCCTTACACGGTTGGAACAGGGAGGGGAGTGGAGGGCAGTGGAGGGCAGTGGGCGAGGAGGAGTGCGTACAAGAAGGGCACCTTCGTCACGTCGGCGGGCCGTTGAAAGCTAAAGCTTTGATGGTGATGGAGCCCCAACCCTGGTGGCACCTTTCCGCCGTACTATATTACCATAAATTGGAATGAGATTTGAGCTCGGGCCCCTGACAAAACCTGAAAGAAATTGCGAGAAAAAATCCGACTAAACATTCAAATCGAGACAGGGAGTGGTATAGGCCACATGCCCAAACCCACAGGGGAGGTGGATTCCAGGCCCGCAACTCATTGCCTCCCATTTTCAGATGTCTACCGCACCTTATGACCTGCACTTAGGAGTTCCCTTAACTTAACCTTACCTCGTCAACGTTAGGCCTCCTTAAACCAAACTCAGGTGACTCGTTTACTTTACTACTTTGTCGGATGGACGGACTTTTGTGATGCGAAAGAAGCTTATGGGTAGCTCAATCCGTGTTTATTGACATGGCCCGTTTGTCTTATACATCTATTGACCTCTCCTCCTCCTTCTTCTTTTGTTTTTAATTAAACTAAAACCATAGTGCTAGAAGCCGGAGGTACATTGTCTCTTCTAAAACCCCATGTTTGTGCATAGATGATCATCAGATTGAAAAGAAAAACAGGTAATATCATATTCATATGGAGGAAAAGGTTTATTGAAAAAAGATCATCAGATTGAAAATTGATGGCTAATATATAATAAAATAGTGAGTGTTCAATGACGGTGATGCCCCCCTAAAAGTCTGATCTTATTATTCTTTCTTCCCCTGTAAATGCTTTATATTTCTTCTGGAACTGGAAGAACTTGAAGAACTGGAAGCCATCTGTCCTCCCCAATTCTCCCTGTAGCCCGTCCCTACGGCCTTTCATTTTGTCAAATAAATTTAGTTTAAAAACAGGAAAAACCCAAGTACTCATGGGAAACACTGGACCTCTCAAAACTCAGTAGAGTCGAGCTGTTCTTTATTGGGGTTTTAGTTCCGACTTGGTTTGGCTGCAACGAACACTGTCCCAAGCCTGGTAAACAGAATGCTGGGTTTCATTTATGGCAGATTTTGTTTCAGGGTCTGAGGTAGGTTAACCATATATCCATTGACTTTTGAGGTGTTCTCTTCTCTCTCTCTCTCTCTCTTTCTCTCTTTCTCTCTTTCTCTTTGCTTGCTCTGCAGTCTGTGTCCATACAACGCTAAAAGTTTCCTTTTTTAGCCCTAGAATGATAAAATCCCCTTTCTGGGTTACCCAAGATCGGATTTTTTTTACCTTTCAATAGCTGACTACAACGAGCAAGGTCAGGAAATAATGTGTGTTGCTTGTTGAGGTCGATGCATGATTTGGTGTTTAATGTCAAAGCAAGGAATATATCCTTCTAAGACTACCCGGGAGTGACTGGATGGTTTGTGGTCAGGCCAATTGGACAAAAAAAGAATGGTGCCGTTCGGCTTGCTGATTCACTAGAATGTCTTGGATTCAATCTGAAGCAAGGCCAGGAGATGGCCTCCAGACCCACCTTCCTCACTATTTGCATTCGTCTCCTTCACCCGCCACTACTCCTTCAATGCCATATAATAGTGATTACCATAAACAGTCTTCTTCTGGTGGCAAAATAAGCCCAGCGATACTTTTTATCATTGTTATTCTGGCTGTTGTATTTTTCATCTCCGGCCTCCTTCACTTACTTGTTAGATTCATCGTAAAGCACAGATCTTCTTCCGTTTCTGAGTCCAATGCGTACGGTGAAATGTCGGGGTCTGATGCTTTTCAAAGACAGTTACAGCAGCTTTTCCATCTCCATGATTCAGGCTTAGATCAAGCATTTATTGATGCTCTTCCTGTGTTTCTTTACAAAGAGATAATGGGACTGAAAGAGCCATTTGACTGTGCTGTTTGTCTCTGTGAATTCTCAGAGAAAGATAGGTTGAGATTGCTTCCCATGTGCAGTCATGCTTTCCACATTGATTGTATAGACACATGGTTACTGTCTAATTCAACTTGCCCTCTCTGTAGAGGGACCCTTCACACCCCTGGGCTGCCCTTTGAAAACCCGGTTTTTGAGTTTGAGCAAACGAGGGGAGAAGATGAGTTTTCGACCGATGCCCGGAATGAGGCATCTCTTCGCCAGAAACCAGCAGAGAATCACATAGTGCATTCAAGAAGGGTGTTTTCAGTGAGATTAGGCAAATATAGGAGCATCAATGGTGGAATGCCAGAGAGAGGAGCGGGAGAGTCCAGCTGCAGCAATTTGGATGCAAGGAGATGTTACTCAATGGGGTCATATCAATATGTAGTTGCTGAATCGGAATTACAAGTGGTCTTATTACCAGGTACAGGTGCCAGTTGTAGTAGCATCAAGCTTGTGAGAGGGATAAACGGACAGAATGGTAATTCATCAACTGACGGGGAGGTGGAGGGGAATAAGATTAACAGTAGAAGTAAAGGTGAAAGTTTTTCTGTTTCCAAGATATGGCAATGGTCCAAGAAAGACAAATTTCCAAGTTCATCAGAAACCCATATAGGCTTTTCTGTTGCCCAGGGCATGATGCCATGGAACGATAGAACTCAAGGTACATGAGTTGCATGCTAGTAATGTTCAAAAGTTTCACATTACGTTAATTGGTCTAATTATTAAAGCCTTCTCTTTAATCTCCTGTCTTTCTCTTTTGCCATACTAATATCAACTGCTTACTGCTTTCCTCAAAAAAAAAAAAAAATCAACTGCTTACTGCAATCCTGCTTCTGTGAGTTTTGGCATCCTTTATGTATGTATAGCTTTGATGGCAAACTGGAGAGAGTGTCCTTTGTTACATCGTTATTCCATTAGGTCTTAGTTTTGTACATAATCGTTAGAGTATTGTATTTCTTCCGATGAATTAGTCAAAAAAGGCTGCTAAGCAATCGCCATTGGAGAAAGGAAACCTGTGGTAATGGAGTCCATTAAGATGTCTATTTTTTGGATGGTATGGCATTAGATTTCTCTAGAGTTGAGTTTCTTTTGGTTAAAAACAAATTCTTCTTTAAAAAAAAAATCCTTCTTTCTCCTGATTGATTGATGGTGGTGGGATCCATGAAAAGCGGTATGGAGGACTCTTCTGAAAAGGGGTCATAATTTGTAGGCACAGGATGACGACGACTCCAGTGAATTGTAGGGTCATGGAGAGGTTCCCCGATCTAGTAACAGTACCCTGCCTCCTGCTTGCTGCCTACAAAATACTGGTGGGAATGGTGAAGAGAAATGAATGAGTAAATGACCATGGCCAACTTCTGATCAAAAGAGCTAAGTACTGTGTCAAACTGGCTCATAAGAATGGAAAATGTAACAGGTATAATTTAGCCGGGGACTGAGAAGTGCGATGCTGGGTGGGGATTTGCTTTGTTTCCCACTACTGTTATGTGTCACTGCCAAAAAGATTCTCGTAAAACTTTTGCGGCCATGTTATGTAGATCAAATGGCAGAAATTTGTGGCAGAAAGATCAAATGGCAGGTGGGTATGTCAAAACAACGGGTGATGCTTTAGCGGTAGTCAGTAGATTGAGGTCATCATTCAACATAATACCCACTTTGCAACACAACAACACAACAACTCAACAACTCAACACCAGAGTCATGTGCTCCAAGAGGCACACTTTTCAATGTAACGGGAAAGGCAATAGTGATCTGAGGGACGGAGGATTATTATGACAGGGCCAGAAAAGAGAGACCCGGAAAGGGATGGTATCCAATTGTCATATTATAAAAATAATATTTAACTTTGGCTAATGTATAAAAAGTATGTTCAATTACAGATACAGTATATGGATGATAAGGTCGCATTTATAATACATAATTTAATGACAGAAGGGAATGGAAGGGAAGGCTCATTCAATTATATTCATATCAGATGTGGACTAGGGAATCTTTTTTGGTTGGATTACGAGCTGCGGCTGTGTTGGGAGGCCCGTGCAGGCAGAACTTGTCAAGCTTGCGCCACCAAACGTTACTTTTTACGAGGTTCTTTCTCGTGTTAATCATTCGTGTTTACGGAACTAATGCAGTCAACCAATGCGAGTCTTTCTGACCTCATCATTTTTCGCTTCAAGATATTCGGACACTTTCACTTTGACCATCATAGTTGATATACCCTATTATTTGTTTCCTCCAGTCTGTAAGTATTTTAATCTCCTACATTGGGTAAGGTATAAAAAAGGAAGGCAAGCTAAAAAAAAAAATACCCAGATAACTGATACTCTGCGAGAATAGCATCCGTAGTGAATACGGCAAATGGGTCAAACCAAAAGTATAAAGGCATCTTGTTCCAATTTCAAGCCCATAAAACAAACCCGACATAGAACGATTCCCTAATTTGTGAGAGTAGGGATTTAATTTTCCCAATATGACACGTTTTTTTTTTCCTTTTTTGCGACGCGCCTCAAAGGACAAAATTTAATTCTCACAGTTTCTTACAGAGATATTTCGTAATAATGTACAAAGATCACCTAAAAGAAAGGAAAAAAAAACCACCAAAATCTCAAACTGCTATTGGAAATATTGAGCCCCTGAACTGAAGAATAGGAAAGACAAACATGGAGATGCAGCTTCTCAGCCATCAAAAAATGCAAACTATCGAACATGAGCATCATGGGAATTTCTTTTTCTGGATTTAATAATCTTCATAAATCCCGAGGGAAATTACTGATTTGACCTTCCTCCAACATATCTTTGTTGTTTACCTGGTAAGATATCCTTACACGCATTACTAGGGGTTTCTGAAAAAGAAAAAAGAGAAGAATGTCAGTACTGTCCAGTAGTATAATTCAAAACCCACACAACAATGGCGATGATATAAGAAAAATTTGTGCGAAACATAAAACAAACAAAATGTTAAGATGAATGCGCGATAGTTTTGAGATCACCAGTCACATAAAATGTCATAGAACTATTATTGTTAGATCCAAAAAAATTCCCTGCCCACGGGTAGGTGTAGGACTGAAAACTGAAAGAGCTAATCGAGAACCTTTCCAACTTAAAAATGATTGACACCTTGACAAGACTTCATTTACATAATGTCTGAGATTTCAGTTAGATATGATTTTTCAGCGTGCAAAACAAGCAAAGAGTCTTGCAATGTTCAAAACATAAGGTAATATATCATCATCCATTCAGGTCAGGCCAGTAAATCCAGAATCTCAAGTAAAGAAGATTTCAAATATCATGCATGAAATAATACCTTTCCGTGTTGGCTGTTAGTTACCATCAACTGTTGTTCGATGGATCCATCACCACTAGCAGGCAACTTATCGGAACTAGATGGATCTAGGTGCAGCTGAAGAAACTGCAATACATAATCACGAATTTCAGAAAAGCTTGTGGAGGAGTACATTCAAGGAAACGTGAACATTCCAAAAAAAAGTCTACTACAAAAGGCAGAATGCCACAGAAACATCTTAAATTACCTTGGGAACTGCAGCCTGAAAAACAAAATTTGTAAAAACATTAGGAGACAAGTTTGTGAAAGTAGCTTTGATCAATGTTATTTGAGGATTTCCAGGTTGCTTTGAAAAGTCGAATGTTATTCTCAAAGAACTGCTCTCAAATGCAACCATAGATGGGTAAACTGGACCATTATCCTCTGTTAACAACAAAGAACAATATCAGCATTGGTCCATTGGCACAATAACCAAGCAGCAAGATGGGATGTCAAGGTAGGTAAGAAAAGTTACCAGGCTTTGATGGGCTGGGGCCAAAGCCATCCAACAAGTCCATTACTGAAGAATTTGCAACAGTAGAAGTGGGTCCTACAGAAAGAGGCAGTGATGATGACAACATATCTCTTGTGCTCTTTGGTGCTTTAAAATCTTGACTGGATGATAGCCTATCCGATGTAGATGGACTGCTTTGAGTAGGAGGTGATCCAATAGACAAAAGATCAAGCAGCATGTCTGTGCGAGCTTTCGGAGCCTGGCTTGCCCCTTTAAAATACAAAGAGCAAGCGAATGGTCATTAAAAAGTGAATCAATTTACTAAAAATAATGAAATAAAACATATTTTAGAAGACACTAAACTAGTTATTTGCAAAGGAAGCTTTATATTCAGTAAAAAGTTTCAAACCTAAACTGCCGAAATAATGAAATTATAACAAGTTCCATAGCCACAATTGAGGCACCTGGTGCGGTTTGTTAGAAAGTCCAGAAGAAATAGTATCCCAATTAATGAATAGATGATATAATAACGATATTCAACAATGGAGTTGTAGTCAGGAACACAGGAAAATTCTGACCAAAATTATCTTTCTCCAGAAATATACATACAATATGAAAGGTATGCATGGTCAAGCTATGCTACAACGAGCCAAAACTAACCTGACTCTGCTGGAGCTGGAGACAAATCAACACCAAGAAGGTCTTGAAGGAAATTATCACCAGAAGTGACGTTGGCCGGAGCATCATCTGAAAGATCAAGTAAATCTACAAGAGGGGCAGCAGTGTGCTTTGCAACTCCATTTGGAAGATTGAGTGAAGCACCACTGGAAATTGGAACAGTTGCTGGCAAAGAACCAGCAGCCCTCCTTCCAAGGAAAGTAGCCTCATCCAAGACTGGCATCCTTTCAACAAGGGCAGACCTGCAAAGACTCATATATGAGCTTCCTAATAAAGTTGCTGCAATTATTGGAAATGGCAATGAAAGATGTAAAGAGACTATAATACACAACTGCATACCGAATGTTCTGATGCTTCTCAATGATAGAATTGAACTCAAGTGACCTTTGTTGCAATTCAAGCACAAGGCTTCCTTTATGTTGAATGATTATATCCTTGATCCTTCTGTTAAATTATTATCACAAAGTCATGTCAAAGAATAGTAGAATTTCTATGGTGTGAAGTTACTAGATTAAAATTTTCAGAAATAGGAAGAGTCAAATTAATAATCGTAGAGTTGAAGTTAATCAAATAAAAGGTCAATTAAAATCAATGCAGGGAAACCCACAGTCAACCAAGTAATGACTGCTTGTACTAGTGCTGCACTCGTGAAACATTTGTACCAAAATTTTTGTAAAAGTATCATGTCAACAGACACTAAAATTTATCTGTTGTAAAGACCAACCAGAAGGAATTACTAGATAATTTTTCCTTGAAAAATCTAGAGCAAATGTCAAGCAAGGATAAGGTTAACTAAAGTCTCTGAAGACCAATCCACTTTCATCTCACATGCCAATGCATGCGAGTATAGTTTAAAATATAAGGTCATGTAGCCAGAAGTAATTCCAGCTGCTCACTCACCAGTCCAAGTTTAAAATGTAAGTTTCCATTAGATATTGCATTTTCACTGTAAAGTAATGTGTGCACAGTTATAAAAAATGAGAGATCATGTATGGGTTTCCAGAAACAATTGCGTGAAAAATTCTGCTCAAGGATAACAGCAGCAGTTGAAATATCAACATACCGCGAGCAAGATGGGAAATGGGAAGAAAGCTTTAACATAGCAATCAAGGCCATTGCTTTTGTGGCGAGATTGGAGGCATGATGCTTTATTGCAATTTCAACAACATCTACAGCATCAGACTCTGTTACCTGCATAGAAAAAACAATACAACCAACCTCAGGTGAGGGCACACAAGAAATAGCATACAATGAGTATAAACAAAAAATTAAAACAAGTACAGTTTTCAAATACCCAATCTCCTATGCATCAGTTGAGATAGCAAACTAATTGCTCCAACTAGCTTATTATGTTACAAGATACCATAAGATGCTGAAGATACCAATTATTAGTAGAGACAATTCCAATTTTATGTTGGACAAATAGTCGAGCATATTATTGTATGGAATAAACATATGATGGTAAGGAGCTAATGAAGCAGAAGAGGGAATCAATTTACTATGTTCTACTGCTGATCTTATTTGCTTCTCTAATTTTAGTGAGGAACAGAAGCAGCAAAAGACAACTTTCATAGGACTGGCTTCATTCAGTGGAACCACCAAACAGAATGAACACTATTGGCATATAATCAATTAACTTCATCTCTCTCTATATGGCTATATTTCATGTTTTTTCTTCCAAATTACATGAAAATACTCGAATAACGGAAAGACTGTCCCCAACAAAATTTGCTTGATAGCTTTTATCACGAGGCTTTCCGTATATACTGAAGCATGGTGACAAATAGTAAAAGCATGATTAGAGCAAGCTTGTGTAAGCTAATAAGAAATGAGATTGTACTCACAGTTACAGGATCCTCTATGTCCAAAACACCCACATTATTTACCAACATATCACCATATTCTCCAATGCACCAAACAGCTACACGAACAAGACTTTCCTGAGAGAACTATTAGATAAGTATATTCACAAGGATTGATGAAAATAAATGCATAATTTTCTAGTGACCAAATAATCTGCAAACAAGAATCTTGAGGCAGATATATTTCCAACATGAAAATAAATTCAAAGCAGTAAGTTTGAATTACCTGCTCAGATGATGATTTGAATGCTCTATACAATGCCCTGACTGAATATCCATGGAGATCAGAAGCATTGCTTATTACCACAATAAGAGCATGCCACACTTCATCTTTTACAAAATTTCCAGCCTACTAAGCAAGGAATAAAAATGAGAATATAAACAAAGTAGATCATAAAAAAGGGTCTAAGTTGCATGAATCAATGATTGACAGATACATACATTTTAGGAATCTGCATTCCGGTATAAATTTCAACTCTCTTTCAGGTCTTACGGTTACTCTTTATGATGACCTACTGTGTTTGCTAGAAAATTTTCATATGTTCCCACACTTCTCAAATCTAAAGTCTAGACTTCCTGATTGAATTACTAAGCTCATGGCTTCCAGGCCTATTAATAGCTAAGTGTTTACTAATAACAGCATCTTGCATTCAAAAAAAAAAAACAGCATCTTGATGAGTGAATAGCTGAAGAAATTTTGATGTAAAACTTTTAAAAATAATCTATGATGCAGAGGAAACCAAGCTATTCAGATAAAATGCAACAGCATAGACCATTTAAAGCTGTCATTTAAAAAACAGTACAAACTTGTCAGAATTGATTTTGGTCACCATATTGTGTGAAAACAAATCTTCCTCACAGCAGAAAGTGAAGCAAATACTTCAAAATGGATACAGCAAGCTTCACCACACAGCAAAAGAAACAATAACGACAAACTAGCCATTTAAATTTTTACCTCAGTCAGAACCTTGAGCATCTGATCAATATACCAAAATTTCTCTGTTGAGAACCTACATACCAAAAAACAAGAGTGAAACAACTACAATGACATTGACTTCCTATTACACTATATTCAATATATGGGTTTCTATAGCTTCGATGATGTTTCCTAAGTTATATTAGACAAGTGCCACTGGTTACTTATTCCCTCGTGATATCAGAATTTAAGGTTCCAAGAACTAGATCAAATAGGTTACTGAGATCCTTTGATGATAGAATTCTGTTATTTACAGTGTTGTTCCAGCTTTAATCCAATAAAAACTTTGTTCTTGGTTTTTCTGGTTTGAGATTGGATAATGACTTTGCATAAGGGGGGGCAAGTAGTGGAAACATAGATGGTGCTAGAGAGTTGCTTCATTACATATTCTTACAAACTTCTATTCAATACAAGAGCATTATATCTTACTATAAACATTGCTGTCTTTATAACAGTGATACGGGGACAGACTATGCCATTTTAACACTAACTATCCCTTGAGGCAAGAAGAAATCGACAATTTTATTTGATACAGCTAACAGATAAAAATAAGAACAGACACTTAAAAAAAATCAAAGAATAAGGAAAATAATTAGCAGATTTTTCATAAATTGCTTTACTTACTTTTCAACTATGGAGCAGATTTTGGCAGTAAGATTCCCCTTGAATTCCAAATCACTTACTTCCAGATATTCAATAAGTTCTTTTATCAGAGGCTTTACATTGCTCTCGTTCACTAAAAGGTAAACTAGTTCAAGGGCTCTTTTTCGGATTGAAGCATCTGAATCCTGGAAGGACCAAAGTCATAAAGTAAAGATTGCACATCCAACAATCAATTTTGCAATAACCGGAAGAGAACCAATTAAAAATGACCATTGCTTTAGAATTGGCTTTGACAACTGGAGTGAAATTACTTAAGTCACGCTTGCATAATACCCAGGCAAGGTGGAATAGAAAAAAAGGCCAAACGTAATCATCTGGAAATAAGAAGAAAAATGGAAGCCTTAAAAGCAGAGAATTGAGGACCAAAGGCCCACATGTATCACTATGGAAGAGTAGGAATAAAGCAAGACATGAATCAATTCAGTTTTCTCACTGTTGATTCAGAAAGTATTGATGCGACCTTTTATTATTGTTTTATAGAGAAAAACTCTGACAGTAAGAGCCAAACCTTTAAATTTAAGGCTCTACCAATCATTGATTATAAATGTGTACAAACTCCAAGCGACTAATATTTAAGTAAATCTAAATGGATGGCTTAGGACTCTTATCACGTACATAATTAATTCAGCTCATAAAGGTTGACAAAATATTTAACAGTTTTAGAAAATCAATGGTCAACCAACCAGTATACTCATGCATACCTTTACACATTCCAAAATTGTCGCTCTATGCCGCTGAACAGCTTGAGCATCTACTGTAATAGCCCTCATCAGCATGTTCAATGCAACAAATCTGAAAAAAAAAAAAATATATTTATTTTCCATACTTTAACCGAAAAGCAGAAAAAAAAATTCTAATGCTTAATCCATCTGGTTTTTAAATAACTATGCATCAGACCAACATCAAATTACAGGCAAAAGACTTCAAGAGAATATTAAACAGGCTCTTCAAGATATATAGAACTGGAGAAATAAATTGTGAAGGTACAACGTATCCCAAATAACAGTACATAATCACTGTTATAAATTAAAAAGTCCAAGGTCAATAGGAAAGACTGCTGCAGACTAAACTGGGTTTCTCAAAATAAATATTGCAAAACCTGATATTATTATCACGATTTGACAAGAATCTCCCCAAGATATTAATAGCAAGCACTCGCAAGCCACCATTATCTTCAATGCTCATGATGGTTTCAACGCATTCATATAGAATAGCATTCCCCGCATTTTTGTTTGATTCGGTTTTTGTCGCCACCTAATAGAATATCACACAAGAAAAAAAGATTTTGAACTCCATCAGTTGATGTACCAAAAACCCCAATTAACACAAATTTAAGTAGCCATAGTAAAGTTGATTAAAAAGCAACCACCTACAAAGTTCACCTTTCACTTGAGGACCAACTGCCAGAAAGTGTAACACGAGAGAGAAGAAAATAATGGCAAAACTAGAGCCAATTAGATTTTAGGTCTCATACGTTCAGCATGTTATAAATGATCACTTTGACAAATAAATTCACATGAATAACATCATAGCCAGTTAATATTATTGTATGCAGTAAGACTCCAAGCCCTTCCAATGAAATTCCAACTTTAGTCAGCCCATATACAATATGCCAACAAGTGATCGATCATTAACTACAGAGGAAAAGTTTCTTCAGCTTATCCATCATCAAGGACGCCTAAACAAAGTTACTTCTTTCATGTTTTATGCCAATGTCCAAAAAGAAAAAAAGAATCACATCATCAATTATCACAAAAATTATGGCACAGCAATCAATAGAAGCCCAGAAAGCTAATGCCTACCAAATTCTAGGCATACTACGTAAATCTGTCCAGAATCACCTCAGTTCACTTTGTCAGAAATGATTCACGCTTTTAAGTTGATATATTGCCTCCAAAGTTCAAACTACACCAAGAACAATACAAGGTACAGAACCCAAAGACCAACCAACCTGTGCAAGTATGTCATTCATAGAATCACTGGCATCAGCATCTCCATGGCCTAATACACGTAGAATCCTGAGCAATCTGATATGGAGAAAGGGGTCTGTAATGCCGGCAATGTCATATTCGGGAGAATATGGACTGTTTACAACATCCTTTAGAGTCCTCACCAATCCGTCTGTGCATTTCTGCAGGAAGTCATTATCCATCATATGACCAGATTATCATAGTTTTGCAATAAAGAATTCATTGTTTCCCAGGAAAGTCAAATAAGACATACACTTTATAAACATTTAACAAAAAATATTCAAGCATTTTTCTCTTCCAACTCTTCAAAGTAAACATCAATTGGAGCATTACCTTTCGAAAATAGTCCAGGGCTTCCGAACTGACTCTACACAGATCTGTACAAAGTTGAATGCCTGTTATCAGGACTCCATGATGCTTTTCTCTAAGCAATGAGGCAGCAGGATTTATAAAATTTTCTGCGAGATCTGAAACTTTTTTTATAATCCGTATGGAGCATAATGCTGCCTATGGAAAACAAAGAATAGTTAAATTACAATATAGTAGTGCACAAAACAAGGATAAGCATCAATCATAAACTATGACCTGTCAAATTTGGTCAACGGTAATATTCTAGTAGTGAAACACAATAATCCAAATCATATTATGTTCAAGTCACTAGTTACCAAAGAAGGCATGACCACCTACACAAGTGTAGAGATTAAGAATTTAGTAACCTTCAGGTATGGTTTGTGGGTACAGGACCACAAAAGTTAGTCCAACAGCACATTGATGAAACCAACATCTCTCTCGCTAAAACATCTGATTTTGCAAATCTTAACGTGGTTAACTATAGGGACACATCATCCTGCCCATTAGCACTCTTGCCATTTTCTGTTGCCCAGAGTAGATGCTAAAAAACATATATTTAATAATACACTATAATTAGCAATCCTACAGCCAAGATCTTAAGATCATATAAAAAACAAGCTCACCTTTTTTCGGATGTTTGGATCCCGAAATTGCATCAATCTTTCCACCTCCGGTGCAAGATCACGTGCCATTTCTGCCGAACAAATATTCCCTAAAGCACAAAGGGCAAGGCCTACGATATACTGATTGGAGTGATTGAGATCTCTGCAAGAATGTTAAGGCTGCTAAAAGGTAAAGTGGGTTTTTTTTTCTTGACCATTATTCACATTATCATAAGAAATAGCAGACCATAAACAAAAAGCTCTAAACTATAAATTTGCATATTTATGAATCTTTCAACTTGACAATTTCATTTCTTAGCAAAGAAAATTAAAAGATTTTCAAAAAATAACATATATTGTCAAGTTGGATACTGTTTTAAAGAGTTTGTGACCAACATCAGAACTTCTTGTCTTTCGTCAAGAAGCAACATGAGGCCAAGATATCCAATTCTCTTTTCTGGAAATCCAGATGATGCAATCAACTTCAGGCATTCCATTTGACCAAAGTGCGTTGGATAGCCAAGCATGTGAATAAACATGAGTTTGGCCAGGTTACGATGCCTATAATCTTGATCATTTTCATTGATTGCAGCCCGAATAGCAGCACATTCCTTTCTTACAACAGCACGCTCCTCTGCAGCAGTTTTGCATGCACGGATTGCCCGGATCATGTCCCTGCAACAGTATAAGTGAGTATATGCTGCCCAACGGTGTAGTCACGTCCAAGTTCACAGTTATATCAATCATCCATCATAAGCAAAATTCTTTATATATCAAGAAAAATAAATTTATTAATGAAGTGCATACTGCATACTCTACTCTCTAGAGAATACATACAGAATCTGCTTTGATATTCCACCTCAAAACAGGGTAATAGATATGAAAAAGTTAATGTTAACTAAATGTCTTAGTTGAGTTAACCCTTCAAACCACTGGATTCAGTTTGAAGCATAGAATCATGGGAAAATCAAGATATCATGCAATATGATGTAAGGTCACGGCATTATTTTGGCACAGCAAGCTGTCATTTTCAACCTATAGGACCAAGACTCCCATCAAGCTAAAAGAATTAAGTTGGCACAGATTAACATTTCTAACTTCATTTAGAACGAATAAAGACTGCCTTCAAACAATTGTAAATTTCTTTGGACTTCTTTGTTTCACCCTATGGCATCTATGTCAGCTAAATTAAATCACACCTTTTATAAAAAAAATAAAAATCAAATCAAATCTTTTAAGAAATATTATGCAGAAAATAAAAAAAAGAAAGTGTCTTAAATAATATCAAAGCATCGGATGGTAGTGAAAAAGTCATAAGGAAGTGTAGAGATTCAAGGAGGATTTAGACATGTAAATGCCACTTTAGCAAACTGTAGGAAAATTGTTACATGTCAGCCTCATAGACAAAACTCATATATGATAAGCCAAGTTCCTGCCTCACCAGTCGCTCATGTCCTCCATACACCAATAAGTAACATAACCAATTTGTCCAAGATAGAGCATGAACCATTGGAAAACTGGTTCATCAAACAATTTACATCTACCAAACATATGGTCCTCACTTCTGGTTCTCTTTTCTTTGCCCAGACTTCCAAAAGGCTGTCCATATTTAAGTTCCATGTGATGATCCAACTTTCTGTAATTCCATCCAGGTCCTAAGTTTATATTTACCACCTCCTTCGTCCGAACGCCACAACCTTCTCCAATGGTGCATTCACATCTCATGCAAATGAATATTGTCACATGAAAACACCGTCAAGCAACAATAATTCAAATCCGTCCCATCCCGTCCCGCTTGCAAAGCTCCACCATTCAAATCCCCCAATTCAGGCTCACTCTCCGCAACTAAGAAAATAAGCTCAAAACCATACGTTGACTACCTTGAAGCAACCAACTCTTAAATAACTTTCACTAAATGTTCTAAGAAAGATGCACGAAAAATATACAACTCATCCAATCAAAATCCTTCTAAAACATGGCCAATGACGCAACTAAAACAAACAATTTCACTTCATTCAAATTCAGTTCAGCCAAGTTAAAACAAAAAATGCCAAGCTCGGAGCTCCAGCTCCCTTACATATCCCGAAGCGCAAACACAATGCAAAACATGACAGTTGGTTCATGTTATCTGACAGAAACAGATAAAAAGTAAGGCCCCGTAAACTCACCTTAGACGCGTACCGGACGAGAAGGGATTCATGATTGGGTCAGTTTGTAAAACCTGCTCGCGAGCTACAACGGGATCAGATCCGAGTGAGATTGGAAAAAATATGAAAACGACGAACCGAGCCGATCAGCCAAAGCTCTTGCTCGACAGACAAACAACCGCTCGTAAAGAATACGGTATCCTAGATCCGAATAGAGCACATAAGAGATGAGAGATTTGGATCTGAGAAATGAAAAAAAAAGGAGGGAGAGAGAGAGAGAGACGTGCGTTTTTTCTATTTTATTCCATTTTCTTCCTTTCCTCACCTGGAGGACGAAAGTTTTCTCGAGTGACCGTACATGTTTTGTTTTTATTTTTTTTTACTGTTATATAAAGAAATACTAAAATTTGTTAATACATTTAATATATTGACTTATTATTTAATCAAATCTAATTTTGTTATTTTGTAAAATTAATATCTTAATTTTTAATTTATTTTCACAATCTCTAAAAATAAAAATAAAAAACTAAAAATATCTTTGGCGTGAAGGAGGAAGAGAAAGAGAGAGAGGCTTGGCGTCAAGAGAAATAGAGTAAGTGGCATCCCTCGATTTTTCAAACAGCAGTAGAATAGCCCCCATGAACAAAAGCTGGAGAAGTATTAAAGTAGCTCCTAATAATTACTGCATTCCATTAGACCAAGCCAAGACATAAAGCAGCTGTATCCTAGATTCTAAATGACTAATAAAAATATCTAGATGGAATGGTGTAATGGTGTAATGGTGTAATGGTGTAATGGTGTAACAGATCCAAAATCTCTGGACAGGTCAATACCCTTTGGTGTAACTCATGGAATTGGTTCGAGACCGAATATTATGATGGTTGAACATTGGATCTTCATAATTCACAGGCTTCATGACAACAGCTTGTTGCTTCCTGTCTTGTTCCTGCACTGCCCCGAACACAATCTCGTTGGTTTTTTCGTGGCTCTGCTCATAGTAGGTATTTGGGATTGAGGACAGATATCGGTGGTGATGCTGCTGTTTCTGCTGCTGCGACTGCTGTAAATCACCATCCCATCCACCACCATAGAAAGCTCGGCCCTGCTGCCACTGGTGCATCTTTTCGGCATCCTTGGACATAAATGCATATGTTTTCTTAGGTGTAGGAGCTCTGGTTTCAATTGAAGGAGGCTCATCTTCATCTTGTATCACATAACTGTCTTGCACTGGCCAGACACCTGAGTGCTTCTGCTGTTGGTTCTGATAATGGTAAGCTGGCGACTTCTTTCTAAATCCAGATTTCTTTTTAAGTCCAGGAATTATGCCTCCCAAAATTCCTGCAATAGATAACCCAGTGTTGACAAAAAGCTTGCCAACAGATCCAAACACGCCTTCTTCTTGCTTCTCTGGCTCATCTTCAGATGGGATTAAAGGTGGCCGGACCGATCTAAGAGGCTTCTGATATGAACTTGAAGAAATTGATGTTTCTGTTGCTTCTTGATCCTTTATCAACACAATATGGAAGGTTAAAGAATGGGATACTCACAATAAAAGATATATCTACATAATTGCTCTGTATATAATTTATAGCCAAGGAACAATAGCTTCTGTTTCCAAATTTGGCACTATAACTTTATGCACTTCCACTACATGCATCTGAGTAGAAATCTTACATGTCTACCGAGTACCTTCCAGAAAATGGTCAGACAAGTCAAAAACCAAGAAACGAAAAAGAAATTACAATATGAGAAAATCCCATGTTCACTCCACGTTGAGCATTTCCCCTGATAATTATCCAATGAAATGGAGATGTGCAAAAGTATATACATCAATACTCACATTTTGAGAAGAATCAACCATGCCCATCCTGCGTTGAAGCAAGGCCAGCATGTAACCAAAGAAGCCAGCTAATATAAGCACTGCAATCCCTGCAAAACAAAACTATTACACACAGAATCTACCATATTGGCGGCATATTATGTGTAGAAAAAGAAAAAGAAAAAGAACAACTAATTTACCAGGTGGAAAACCACTTCCATATTGATAGGCACAATCATCAAAATGGAGTTGGATCTCTCTGATAGCTCGTTTTCCTCGGTCTATTACGAGCAGGGAGCAGCTGCTTCCTATGTAAACCACATCAAAGTCGTCAGAGAATTTTGCATCTTCACTTGCTCCATCTACATGGCCCCCACTACGGCTCCGCTTTCCTCCAGCAATTGTTGTTACCCCTATTTGAAAATTTTGAACCGCATTATTCAGTAGAAATCATCACTCAAAAATTTAAAAACTTCTGACAGAAAGAGTTCTACTGCTGGTAGAAAAGGTTGTGCATGCTGAGAAAATCCAGACATATTGCAGATCAAATTTACCTGCATCGCTTATCTTCCTGATTGCCATATTCATGGTGTCTGCAATATAAATGTTTCCCCTATCATCCACTGTAAGCCCCTTTGGATGGTTCATCTTTGCATCTCTGGTCCTTCCATCTACGTAACCAAAGTATCCTTCAGCAGATCCTGCAACCAGCTTAGGTCTGCTGTCTGCAGGTACCATGGTTTCACAAAAACACAATGAGTTAAATCAATGCCATGGAATTCTGCCAATAAGATAATTTCTTGATTAATTATCTTCGGACACAGAAAGAATCTAAGGCTTGCAACTTCAATATAGACTGAAGGTATTCCTGATATTATGTGCACGAAAGAAAAAGAATGCAGCAAAACTAATTTCCCGCAGACCATGTTTGCAGGTCTAAGGCATCCAAGCACAATATGATGATAGATTATGATTGCCCTGGGTGAAATCGTATTTGGTTTATCTCCAAAGAAAAAGAGATGCAATATATTTTTGTTATTAGAAGTATGTCCCCATCAAATGGTTCCCTCCACCTACGAGGAAAACTGCATATCTCTGAGTAGAATTTTTCTGAGAGTGCTTAGGAACCATTTGATTTGATGGTACATGCCATTAAAATATTAGACTATTCCTATTCTTAAAGGGCTGACACTAAAACTTTTTCTATCCTCGCTCTTTAGATCTAATATTCCCAAAATCAAATAAAATAAACCCGAAGCATATTCAATCTACACAAGAATGACTCTTCACTTAATATAAATGGCTTCGTCCAGACATGAGCACGGGAAGATTTGTTTAGTACATATGTTTGGTAGATCCCGTCTCTAAAAGCATCTAAGATAGGAGTGAGAACATAATTAACTGAACGCTTGCCCCTTCACGAAAATAACCTCAAAGATAAGAATTTGCAAATAAAAAAGAAAAAATAACTTAAATCCATCCATGTCACATGCAAATAAAAGTTTTAGACGCGACCAAAGAACGAGTAGTTAACTCGAGGACGAGTTAGAAGGTAGAGTATTAGTGGAACTAAAAAGACAAAATTGATGGTTGGTGGAACCAATTTTGTTCCCATAAAAATTCAAAGAACAGAAGATTCAACTAAAAAGGACCAACAAATCAGTCACTTGAGCCACTTACACTGAGACAGAGAAGCAGATATCCTGTAAATGTTACTATTAGCAGAATCCAAAATCAGAAGCTCCCCACTAGGCAAAACCTCCACAGCGTAAGGCTCAATCCCAAGCTTACTTCCATCGAATACTGTTTCCACAATGTATCCGCTTTCAAACTTCATCATCGGACGGCCAGAAATTGCTGCAAATGCGAGTCACATCCAAAGTTCTGCATACCGAAAAAGAAAGAAAAGAAAAAAAAAGAAAAAGGAAATGCAGGTTTTGATGAAACAGAGATCTAACCTGTCTTGGTGGTGGCTTTGAGAGACCAGAACCATTTCATGAAAACAGACACGGCATTTGAGAAAAACCCACTAACGATCTCTGACAAGAATGGTAATAGCAAAAGTCATCAGCTGAAATGAAAAAACTTTGAAGCTAAACAAGCAAAATCAGATGAAGAAAGAGCTCACAAGCTAATAAGTAACTACTATTGAAGACGGATATACACTCACTTGCAGGTGATGAAATTGTAGGAGCAGAAGAGACGCCAGTGAAAAACAGCAAAACCAGGAAACTCAAAACCATCACATTCTTGCCCATTGCATCCATTGCTACTAGAAGCTCCGCAACGAAGATTCAAGAAACGGGCATTTGCAATAAACCCTAATAGCTAGCCGAGTTCAAAACAAAAAGTAAGCTTTGATGCAAAATATGTGACTTTAAAGGAAAAGAAGGAAGATACTCAAAAAACAGTGGGTTTGAAAGGTTTTTTAGTGGACTGGTGAGAGCAGTGAGTGAGAAACCGAGGGAGTGAGACCGGAAAGGAGGATGGGAAAGGTGAAAGGAAGAAAGAGACAAAGAAAAGGGTGGAAAACAACAGGTGAGGTCCACTGCCTCAAGTGGGGTAGTAAGTGTGTGGGAGAATCATATGCTGTGGTTTTCTTGAGGACTGCGATTACATCTCAAATAAATACACTTCTGTGAGAGTCGTCAATCGATCACAGCTATGTGTTGTAACAACAACCAACCAACGTCACACCTATCCTCCATCTACATCCTCCTTATTTTTAATCCAAAAAAGCAAAACAGAGCACAGCCACCTTCACAAGGGTTGTTTTCGCTAATAATTCTAACTATGTAAACGTAAATCGGGATGGCGTAACGCACAACCTGTAGGTTCAGCCATTTCTGTGACATTGAACTAAAATGGCAACGCTTTTGACCATTTTTGTGACTCATGATTATATCCCCTGTAAATGTAATGTCAGCACAGAACATAGAAAATAATACTATTACTGTTGTCGGTGGCATACAGTCATTCTCATATCCCTGTTTATGAATACCCTGCATTTTTTCTCATTTGTGGATATTAGGTTCGAGCCTCTCGACGTCTAGCAAGCAGGAAAATGGCAGTTGCTCACTGGGGGAGGCCCCTTGGGTTAGCTTACCGATGACAAAATAACAACTCCAAGAAAATCAGTGGGTGTCTGTCTATGCGCTGGATGACCTCTCCCTTTTTACCAGGGAAAGGTGGCCTCCCCCTTTTTCACACAAAACACTGAATTTCCGATTTGGTGCTCCTAAAACTCCCAATCATTTTGTATCTATATCACTCTATTTTTGTTAATGTCATTTATAATCTATGATGATAATGATTTCTAAATTAGAAAATCGGACTTCTTCCTTCAATTGGTATTTTTGCTTATCTTCGTATCTTTCAAAAAAATTGAACTTAGGAAAGTGTTTTACAAGCATATGTATAAAAAAACAAAATAGTTTATTTAGCTCTTTCATGCCTACTATAACTAGTTATTTCGGTTTTCTACTAGCAACTTTAACTATAACCCTATGTGTACAACATTGACGATCTCACAAGGATTTGCTTTCGGTGAATTTTCGTTTAGTGATTTACTGATCTCATCTTTTACGGAATCGGTCCCCCTTTTGACTGTACAAGAATATGTGATTTATAATGGTTGATAAATTTTCTAGGAATTTTCAGAATTATAATGTGATTTATTATGATTTTTTATAATATATTATAAAGTATTCAAATTTTAAAAAAATTATAAGGGTATTAAAATATTAAATTGATGGTACTGATGGATAGTACAATTTATAAAGATTTCATAGAAATTTTCATATATTTTTTGGAATAATATTGAATTTTTAATAATTTTTTGAATATTTATTAGGAAATTATGAATAATATTTATTATTATTATTATATTAATATTTAAATATATATTAATATTATATTATTCAGATCAAAATGACAGGCAATTGTGTCGTTTAGACCAAGATGGTCGAAACAACTGTACGCCCTGTCGTTTCGACTGATTGTTGGGGTATTGTCATTTCACTCGAAATGATGTTGTTTGGGAAGAAATCTAGAACGACGTTGTTTCATTGCTTCACCTGCTACCGCTTCCTCCTTCTTTAGTTGTTTCCGGTCTTCAGTAACGTAATGGGATAAGTGTCCTATTATGTGTTACTCTCTCGTTACAAGCCGAAATCCCCAGAAGCCAACCCCAAAATGCGCCTCTCATGCTCATGAACCCCTCTCGATCATTTTTTAGGTGATTCCGGCCTTCCAACGACCAGATTTTGTTGGACCGAGCCTAGATACCCTGTCCATAAATGACTTGTCGCCTGCCTTTGCATGCGACGTGTTGTCTGGTTGTCCGACCAAATGACCTGTCATGTCATCCAAGGTTGTCTTCAACCTCCAGACAACCTTCTTCTCTACAGAAAATCCTAAATTCCATACTTTCTAAAACTTCCATACAAGCAACAACACTCCATGAAAACACTTCTAACACGTAAATTTCTAAGTCCTGAATCAAATCACACCAATTTCATCTATTTAAACTAACTAAAATGGTAGATCTATGGAGAATGACTACCAGGATTCCACGCTCGGACGAGGCATGGCATGTCCCGATTGGGACACGTGTCAGCTTTGGGCAGGTTCGGAGGGTGGTCTAAGCATGCCTTGTCCTGCCAGGTGGCACAATGTGTTTGTTCGAAATTAATAAAATTCTATAAAAATTGAAAATTAGTCAAAAATAGTAGGAAAATCAGAAACAATGGCAGAAAAAAGAGAAAAATTCTAGAAACATTATGAAAAATACTAGATTGAATTTGGAGTCTAATGGTACCAAATTTATAGATTTTGGAGTTGAGTGGTTGGTGAAAACAAATGATAGAAGATTCAGATTAAATGGAAAAATAAGAAAAAATTCTCGGTTTCAACAGTATGGGATGACCTGTTCAACTCTTGAGAGCTCTCTGTGTAAGGACCCAAACCTAAGCTATAAGAACCCTTACCGCCGTGAAATCCAAATAAACCCTCGCAAGGTCCTATTTGAATCCCACAAGGCTCGAATCGATTAGTTACTTAATTCATTAGTTATTTGAGTTGCTTTTAAGGTTAGAGCGTGCAATTTCATTTATGGCATAAAACGGAGTTAAAGGAAACATCAGCGAAAGACTTTCATAAATGCAAAATCAGTGGAAACATAACACAAAAGTCCCAAAGGAATCTCATTCAGCAAGCATCTGTTCATGTCAATATGTGGAAATAAGAGAATATAAATTGGAAAGCTAGAAACAAAACTGAAATGTGATATGCAATCGTCTCGCCATGCAGCCATGATCTCACACCTTGGTACCGCTAGCAAAACATAAACCTAAGCCTGAAAAAGAAGGAAAACAATGGAATGAGATTACAAAAATCTCAGTAGGATTGCAACATCATAAGATCTGCAGAAACCCAAGCAAACATCTCTCGAATAACATATGTAGATCGTATATTCTTTAGTATGCCCCAAAAAAATCAGCAAACAAACACACAATAAGAGGGCCGAAATTATTAAAATAACTGGGTGGACTCAAAACACTTCATAGTCAGCTATCACAAAACTGAAACCAGAAGCACACAGGCAACCTAATTCACTTCACGATTTGCAAAACCATAATGTTTATCCCCTTCTGCCTGTGTTTCCCAAGGCTGTACTGCAAAAAGGAAAAAAGATTAGCAAACAAGCTTACAACATGCCTTTTTCCATCCCACCAACACTAGATACAGGGCATCTCGCCAACACTTGATATGGGATATCCCGTCAACACTTGATACGGGGCTTCCCGCCAACACTTGATACGGGGCTTCCAACGTGCATGTGCTGGGAACAATCACCATACAACTCCCGGTTCTGTAAGCACCTCTCCTCTACCTCAGGAGCATCAAGACTTATCTCGCATGGCCAGTGACAGGAGGATCTTTCAAACAAAGCACACATACACGCATATACACACATACACACATATACACACACGCGCATATAGAATCATAGCAAGGCATCCTCAATCAAAACACAATCACAATACACAATAAAACACAAAATATTAACTTTGAATTAGGCAATACCATGCCCTACCAATTTCCAAAATATCTAAGTACCAAAGTACACAATCTATAAGCATCTAAACAACAAGTAGATAAAACGAAACCAAGAATTCAAACAAGGGATACTCGGAGAAATTGATGAGGTATAGATTTTATATAATCCTTAGTTACTAAGGACAATTACCACAATCCGCAAGCATGCATATCACTATCGAACAAACCAAAATCAAAGAAACAAGCAAGGAAATTTCCATAGAAAACGATGAGGTATAGATCCTACATAATCCGAAATTACTAAGGAACAATTACCACAATCTGCAAGCATGTATATCACTATCAAACAAATCGAAATCAAAGAAACAAGCATGGCAATTTCCAGAGAAAATGATAAGGTATATATCCTACATAATCCAAATTACTAGGGAACAATTACAACAATCCGCAAGCATTCATATCACTATCAAACAAATCGAAATCAAAGAAACAAGCAAGGTGATTTCCGGAGAAACCGATGTGGTATAAATCCTACCTCTTATGTGTCTGAACAATATTCTATCCCCTTGTCTTTATTACCAGGATCCGTAATACCTAAACAATCATAAGACAAAGCCAACACAACACAACACTAAGGATATAATACAAAATCAGAAACTAAAGGGCATCCTACAATTCTGACCAAAACTTACCAAATCCAGCAATCCGGATGCAGCAATAACCCCTCCCTGAATGCGTAATGTGATGACCAAGAACTCAACAAGTATCAACTTGATTATTCAATATAAATTTCGGCAACACTAGGGTTTCCTAGGGTGAATTGCGATTTCATCAAATAACAAGGATATAGGTTGCGATTTTGTAATATTAAAACAGGAATAGGTGCTAGATACTCATACGAATACGAAGAACAAGATTTAGAAGCATCAAAAAGAGGAGGAAGAAATGTTAGGACACATTCCAAAGGAAGAATTTGGCACCAATTTCAATAAACAAAAACTAACCTTTTGAAAGTGAATTCAAGCAAGGAAGATACAGCACAAAAAGAGGAATCCAACAAGCTATCACATGCAATAATTTGACAAGAGAGGAAGAAATTCGATACTTATGAAGGTACGGGAAAATTAGGCCACAAGGGGAGAGAAGTCTTGTGTTTTTGAAAGAAAAAAGAAAGAATGGGTGTGGGAAAAATAGAGTGGTCAGCCATCACTTATATAGGTGTTTAAAGGATTGAGTTTCCCTACTTTTAAGCTTAAAAGGATATAATAAGATTTAAAGGATAACCTTCTAAAAGATATTAAGAGATAATTAACTATTTAGGAAAGAATGAATTATCTAATATTTGTGGATAATAAGGGATAAAACTAAGGATAATTAACACAAAATACTAAAATTAAAATAGGAAAAATTCGGCAACAACCATTTTAGGACATCATGCATTTATTTCTTCAGGGGTAAAATGGTTATTTCAGCTGCACCGGTACCTAATTGTCATTTCTGTCACACGGAATTTTAGAACATCTAACCCATTGAGGATCAGGGTCTTACACTCCTAGTATGGTAGTGAGCCATAGACGTGCTAAGGGAGTCATAAGGAGGGATAAAGCTTATATAATTGTGCTTACTAAATGTATGACAGGAATTCCTAATCTGTTGACCATATAGGTGGAGCTACCATTACTTATCACCCCAAAATTCGTCAGTGGTCTGAGTCAAGTGTTATGCATGTCCTAATAAGACATACCAAATCATCATACGAGATAACAAGAGAAAAGAAGTGAGAAGTCACATAAAGTGCCATTGACGAATCTTAGTCCTATTCCTGGGACCTATACGGACTAAGAATTATTGCCATCCCAGTCATGGTCGTGAATGCTTAAAATGTTTCAATATTGCTTCATGTTTTGACTGTGACTGTGTGTATTGAATCGTCAATGTTTTGAATGTGTGCCAGTATGTCACTATGCTAGTGTGTGATTGCAAGTGAACTATTATGCTCTCTTTTTTTGTCCGCTCACCTAGCAGGCTTCTACCAGATCTCTAGAATCATGTTTGACCAGGAGTGGAAGGATGGATATAACCGCGGTTCTTCATATGTACATCGCGAATTAGCATAATGTCAAGTTAGGATTCTTGTTATGGACCCTAGTATTATATGTACATGATATCCTATTCCTCTAGACTGTACTGTTACATCATAAATAACTTGTGTAATTGAGAATAGATTAAGTCAAATGAGAAATTGCACGTTTTATTGTAATGTCCTGGGCGTTTGAAGTCAAATAATAATCTGGTGTTACCCGGATGATACTATTGGCTATAAATAAACAACTTTTGTATTTTAAATTATTCTTATTATTTCTTGTTCCTTTTATACCCGGACCTAAACTATGTGTATTGCTGGATGCAATAACAGTGTATATAATGGGCCTACGACGATTGTTGTGCCAAAAATTTAGGTCCAGGGGTGTGACAACTGAAGTGTTGATCTATTTGATGTACATTGCATTCAAATTGCACTATTTTTTTGTAGAGATTAAGTCTGGAAACCAAGCTGAAGCAAGATAGTTGGGGGGCTCTATTCTACTGCTCGTAGTTCTAGTTATACCAATTGAACAAACAAGGTTAATGTTAGTTGTCTTGGTTTCATGACGATGACGTCTGTTAGGAATTTGGTGTTCTCGAGCTTTATCAAATGTTTCAGCCACTAAAAAGAGTGCTTTGGAATACTTTTATGTCTGCTTGGTGTCTTCAACTTACTGAAACACATGGTGGTCTCTTTTGTACTTTTCTAAGTTATGGTCTTGTTGCTATTAACTGAATTTAATATTGGCTTATTTTTATAGTAAAAATATATTTTATTTCACTGGTTCTAAAATATCTATATGTTTTGTTGGGAGGCGTGGTTTTCGGCTAAAACGACATCGTATCGCCTCTTATTGCACATGGATTTTGTCGATCTCTGCTTCTCTACACAATATTTACTCTTTGTAACTCTGCATGTTCTTTAGCTTCGTCGTGCACATCATGTTGAAATTGTAGCTTTCAGAAACTCGGTCTTGTGAGATATTTGTTTAGTGGTTGGTGGTTTCGAGACAAAGCTTCTCTTCATTTAGAATTTCTGTCTACTAGCTGCTTTAGGAGGGCTTGTTTGTGTTGTTACCCCTAAATCTCCTTTGGTGCACCCCGTCAATTCTTAGTGTGGCTTCTACTAGTATTGAAACTGCATTGCTCAAAATCTTAGACGGCATACAACCCATGCTATTGTTATATGCATCGTCAAAGTGTCTAATCATCTAAATCTCCACATTCTTTGTGTGGGTTCAAGTCATTTGTTTTCTTGTAGGTCCTTGTGTTCTTCAATCCCGGTGAATATTTTTGAACTATTTTTTTATTTGTGAACTGTATCATAGATATTCTAATGTTGTGAACTGTATCATAGATATTAAGACAGGTAGGTGCAGATGCAATGTATGTCAGATGTGAGTGGGTGACCTGTATAAAATGTAATATGTTTGTGCTTTGTATGTTGGCTTCTTTTGGTGATGATGTCTTTTGAGGATCGGTTGCTCCATATAAGTGATAGATTATGGGCTCATCTTGTCGTGCTATCATGGTATTGAATGACTCAGAAATCTAAATAAACATCTCCCAAACAACATTAGATTTGCCTACACAACTAAAAGGATATCAAACAATCATCAATCAACCATAAAAGGGATAGAGCCGAAAGTAACAAGTTGTGGGTGGACTAAGAACACTTCTGAAAATAGTAGTACACAGGCAGGTAATTCATCATTCAATCGCATCAACAAAAAGGTCATCCCCTTCCACCTGTGTTGTCCAAGGCTTAGCTGCACAAAAGGTAAATGGTTAGCAAACAATCTAATCAACAAGCCTATCCATCTTTCCACACAAGGACAAGGGCATCCAAACCACACAAGGTTAAGTTCATCTTGCTATACAAGGAAAATGCATCTAGCCACACAACTGTTGGTATCCTGATCTAAGATCAATCTTGGAAAATACAGCTGCACCTTGGATTTGGTCGAACAAGTCATCAATTCATGGCAGACGATACTTGTTCTTCACGGTCACACAATTCAGCTGCCGGTAGTCGATTCACAACCGTAGCGAATCATATTTCTTCTTCACGAACAAGACAGGTGCTCCACAAGGTGGCACACTGGGTCGGATGAAACCACGATCCAGAAAATCTTCCAATTGCATCTTTAATTCCTTCATTTCCGTAAGAGCCATACGATAAGGAGGAATGAAAATCAGATTCGTACCTGGCAGTAACTCAATGCCGAATTCAACTTCCCTTGTTGGTGGCAAACTGGTTATGTCTTCTTGAAACACATTCGGAAACTCACGAACCACTGAAACAGATTTAAGATCCGAGGACTCTTTGGAAATGTCATGCACATGCGCGAGGTACGCAATACATCCTTTTCCGATCAATCGCTTCGCATCGAGCCAGGAAATCATGCAAGTTGGATTAACTTGCCTATCACCTTCAAAACAAAACTTGGAACCATCTGGAGGGCTGAACCACACACGCTTGGTGAAATACTCCATTCGAGCTTGATATTTGGCCAAACAGTCCATACCTAAGATCACATCCAGCTTTTGAATGTCCAATGGAATCAGGTCCACTTCAAGCATAATCGAACCCATACGTACAACACTACTGATGTAGTGATCACAAATCAATTGCTCTCCCAAAGAGGTCAAAACCACAATAGAAGGAGACAGGGAAGATAGAGGCCGATCTGAGCTAAGTGCTATCCTTGGACTCACAAATGATCTATTCGCTTCGGGATCTAATAACACTTTAGTATTTTGAGAAAAGACTGAAATAGTACATGTCACCACATCTAGGCTTGCTTCGGCATCAGCCAAAGTGAATAACCTTGTATAACCTCGTATAACCTCGTAGGTCTGGGTTATGCCTCACTCGCAGATCCACTAGGTGGTCCTGCAGGTGCACGTGCTAGTGGTTTAGTGGGATTGGTATACCCATCTCAGCTTGCATTTGATGCACCTGTAATACATCTTGGTTTAGGACACTTCCTCTGAATATAACCCATTTTGCCACAGTTCCAGCACCATCGTGGCTGTGAACTCCATGTAGATCCATTGGGATTAGGACCAGAAAAATTCTTCCTGTAGTTACCTCTATTGCCATTATTCTTCGGAGGATAGGACCTCAAAGGATAAGGTCCCGTATGTTGGCTGAATTTGGAACCTTGTTGGAATGATCCGCCATTGTTTGCTGCGAGAGGCTTCTTACTTTGCATAATGTTCTCGGCTTTGGTGGCAGCAACAATTAACTCTTGTAAGTTTTGCACTCGTTTCGTGCCCACAATAGTTTTGAGCTCGGTACTTAGCCCATCTTGGAATCGTTTTACGAGCTAACAAGGTATGCGATCCTCTTTTGGTGCAAAACGGGATAGCTCCCTCAATTCCTTCTTATACTTTAGCACTGAACGGGTGCCTTGTTTATGTTTATAGAAAGCTTGTCGCTGCTCACTTTTGTAGAATTGGGTATAGAATTTTTCGTTGAATTCATGCTAGAACTCATCCCAAGAAGGAAAACAATCTTCGAAACCGCAAGCTCACAGCTGTCCACCATGCGAGGGCTTCTCCCTCAAGTAGGAAAATGGCCATAGCAACCTTATCATCATAAAAAATACATAGAAACAAGGGAACGTGGCATATAGCATCAATCCATTCATGAGCTGCAGCAGCACCTGTTGAACCACTGAAATCTTTGCATCCTAGTTGACAAGCTTCCTTCAGCAATTTTATAATGACAATGGGAAGTCTCCTGGCTTCTCTAGGATAAGTTGGCTGAATAGGTTCAAGTGGAGGAATAGGATCTTCCACAGGTGGTGCGGGTACAAGAGCATTCTGGACTTGAGCTTTTATTCGCTGCTGGTTCACAACAATTCCTTACAATATGTTCAGTATTTGCGCAATTACAGGATCAATGGCTGGTGCGACTGGTGCTTCAAGTTGGTTTTCGGGCTCAGCTTGCCCTTCCTGCTCATTTTGTGCATTTGGCTCCTCTTTCTCATTGGGTTGCCTATTAGCTTGGGCTTCATACCTACCCCAACGATCTCTATGTATGTTTTGCCTTGCCATACTAAACAAGCATACGAAATTACTCAATACATAACCCCAATTATGAAACTAAGGAAAGAAAATGGTACCAGGTGGAGAGGCGTACACCGGACGATATGCATATGCTGAAAAATAAAAAAACACATACACACAAGTACCTACAAGTCTCGGCAATGCATACTCATACACGCAATGACATACTTGGCAACCATATAACACACACACATGCATTCGGCACACATATTCACACACAGGTACTTTATGTAACACACTTTAAGGGATCACAATCAACATGCAACAATTCACATATACATTCGGCAATCACAAGGGAATACAACAAAACACTCATCAAAACACATCAAATCACATCAAATCATACAGCATACAAGCACATATAAGAACACACATAAACGCACAGCAAATCACATAATCAATCATGGTATTTAAACATTACAAACCAAGCACTCTAACATCTGAACACTCTTGGCATTAACCTCTAAAGGTGTGGGGTGTGCGCATGTATTTCCTATAAACACAAAACCAAAAAACATGTTAGCATATAAAAAATCAGATTTCCTAAACCATGCTCCGATACCAAACCTGTAAGGACCCAAACTCAACCTATTAGGACCCTTACCTCCATGAAACCCAAACAAGCCCAACCTAGGATCTATCTGAATCCCTCAAGGCTCTAATCATCCTAAACCATTTTATTAGATTTATTTCTTATATTTTTTAAATGTTGGAGCATGATGACAATGGACAAACATTCTAGTGACATATGAAGTGAATAAAATATCAGCGGGAGTCTTTATAATTAGCCAAAGGAACCATAACACACAAGTCCCATATAATTCTTAAACAAATGAGGGATTCAAAGAACCAGAAAGCAGTCCAATCAACTTCATGTTTAATGGTATATGTGCAAGCAATTAGCAAGGAAGGAGATATGCGAATGTGATGTAATATCAACCTGCCATGCAGCCTTAATCTCACACACCACTGCCACTGATAGATGATGTACCTAAGCCTAAAAAATGGGAAAAACAATAGGGTGAGATTACAGGAATCTCAGTAGGGTCATAACATCATAAGATCTGTAGAAATCTAAACAAATATCTCCCAAACAATATCAGATTTGCTTACACATCTAAAGGGAAATCAAACAATCATCAATCAACCATAAAAGGCATAGGGCCGAAAGTAACAAGCTGTGGGTGGACTAAGAACACTTCTGAAATAGAAATACACAAGAAGGTAATTCATCATTCGAATTCATCAACAGAAAGCCCATCCCCTTCCACCTGTGTTGTCCAAGGCTTAGCTGCACAAAGGGTAAATGGTTAGCAAACAATCTAATCAGCAAGCATATCCATCTTTTCACACAAGAACAAGCCATTCAAACCACACAAGGATAAGGGCATCAAACCACACAAGGATAAGGGCATCAAACCACACAAGGATAAGGGCATCTTGCCACACAAGGACAATACATCTAGCCACACAAGGACTAGGCATCCAACGTGCACTTGTTGGGAATTGCCACCCATGCGACTCCCATTGTAAGGACCCAAACCAAACCTATTGGGACCCTTACCGCTGTGAAACCCAAATAATTCCTCACAAGGTCCTATTCAAATCCCACAAGGCTAAAGTCACCTAATTGTCAATTTTATTGGTTGATTCATATGCTATTTAAAGGCTGGAGCATGTTTATGTATTATTGAATTTCTGGCTTATATGGAGTGAAAGAAAACATCAACGGAAAACTTATATTAACACCCAAAACATGCGGAAACATAACACATAATTTTCATAAGAATCTCAAACCATCAACCAATATTATTATGCTTATTTCGAAGAAATAAGAAAGAGGAAGAGTGATTAGAATCCCATAATACAAATCCACACAAGTTAAAAGACATGTTATGTGCATTCAATAGGAAAGGGGTGCAAATGAAGTGCAAATTCGTCTAGTCGTACAGCCTTGATCTTACACCTTGGGTACCAGCAACAAAGCACACACCTAATCCTACAAAGGAGGAGAAAAGAAGGGATGAGATTACAAGAATCTTAGTAGGGTCACAACATCATAAGTCCTTGGGATTCCCAATCAAACATCTCTCAATAACCAAAAGTTCAACACCTAAAACCAGCTAAGATATCTAATTAAAACCGCAAGCATCAAACACACATAATAGGGGCCGCAATCATCACTAGCACATACAATATGAGGGTAGGCCGAATTTGGTAGAAAACAAGGGAAAAGATTGAAAACACTTCTTATTCAGAAGCACACAGGTAGCCTTATAACATAATCTGATTTTTAACACCAAGGTTTGTCCCCATTTGCCCATGTTGTCCAAGGTTATACTGCAAAAAGGGTAAAACGGTTAGACAATCAATATTACAACAAGTCTTTTAGTTGTATCCGACATCGAGTCTTTAACTGGCCAAGGAGCACTCTTGCAGCTGTGCATACAAGCCATCCTGCCACACAAAAATAGGGCATCCTAAAGTCCAGACTCGAACTGGCTTATAGACCATCTTGAAGACCACACTCGAACTGCCCTACAAGGCATCTGACATCCGTGCTTGAACGAGCCTATAAGGTATCCAGCGAGCTCTTTCCGAGAATAATCACTCATAAGCCTCCCGGTTCAATAAGCGTCTCTCCTCTTCCTAGGAGCAACAATACTTACATTGCATGGCCAGCGACAAAAGGATCCTTCAAACAAAGCACAAATAATGCACATATGCGCATACACACATAGTACACGTATACACGTATACACAAATCAACAAAAGATCCTCAATTAAATCACAATACAAATCAAAGATCAATCCACAAAGTCATAATCAAATTAGGCAACTTGTTGCCCTATTAACTTCCGAGATTCCCTATCATCATAATCACACATTCCACAAGCATATAACCAAGATAGACAATCTAATTCAATTATATTCAAACAATCAAACAATAGGGTAACCAAAGGAACTGATGACGCATAGATCCTACCTCTCATGTGTCTGAATCATACGCAGTCCTTTGCCTTCTCAATAAGAACAGAATCTCCTAAACCATCATAAAGCAAAGACCACACAATACAAAGCCAAAAGATACTTAATTAAAAACCAAAGGCATTGGGAATCCTTACTAATTAACCTACCAAAATCTAGCGATCCAAATGTAGCAATATCTTCCCTCTGAATGCGTGATGTGATGGCCTGAAGCTCAGTAAGAATTAACCTGATTATTCACCTTAATTCAATATACAAATTTTGGCAATACCTTAGTGTTTATAGGAAAAATTGTAATTTCAACATTAAAGAGGTTAGGGGTTGCGATTTCATGAAATTAAAAAAGGAATAGGTGTCAATTACTCAAACAATTAAAAGAAACAAGATCTGAAATCAATAGACAAGTCAATTGATCAAATTTCGGCAAACATAGGGTTAGGAATAGGGCATGTCAACTTCTTCAATAAGGAAGATACAAGGGCTGAATTCATTATAACATAACAAGGATAGGTACCAAACATCCAAACGATGAAGATGAATAGAAACAGAAACCAACAAGGGGTTAGTAAAGAAGAAATTCGACTAAGAACCCTGGAAATTACGGCAACAAAATTAAAAGGAAAACACTAACCTTTTTCTTGTGAAACCAAGACAATAAGATGCACAATGAAGAGAGGATTCCAACAAGCTATCATACACAAGGAACTGATGAAAACCAAGCAAGTTCGACTAGGGTTTTTGAAGAAGAAAAGTTAGCACAAATAGGAAGAGTAGGGAGGGAAATTCCGGAATTTAGAAGAGAGATTTTGGAGTGCTAGATAGGGTGGCTGGTCGTGTTAATTTATAGGGTCTTAAGGAGGTTTAATTAAGAGATAATTCCCTATTTTTAAGCTTAGAAGGATAAGAAATGGTTAAAGGATAATTCTATTTAAAAGATAATTCTATTAAAAAAGTAATTCTATTTAAAAGGAAAAATTATTTAATATTTTGGATAATAAGGGATAAAACTTAAGGATAATAAAAATACCAGAATTAAAATAGAAAATATTTGACAATAATCATTTTAGGCCATCACGCATTCATTTCTTTATGGGCAAAATAGTCATTTCAGATGCACCAGTACCTGAGTTCCATTTCTGACCTGTGGAATTCTAGGACATCTACCCTATGGAGGATCAGGGTCTCACACCCATACCAATAAGAACCTCTCCTCTCCTCAGGAGCATCAGTGCTTACCCCGAATGGCCACCGAAAAATGATCCTGACACACAATTATGTACAAGCACACACAAGCAAATATAAGGTATAACATCATAGTAGGGCAACCTCAATCACATCACAATACAATCAGCAAGTCATGTGCACACAAGACAATAGAATTAAGCACACACATCCTATCTTAAGGATTTTCAATAACCTAAGGGAAACATAAACCATTCTGCAATGATGCTTAACAATTCTAAGCATATGCATACAACAAGGACATGAACCGAAACATCAATAAAACAAAAAAAATCTCTGGAGAAGCCGATGAGGTATAGATTATACATTTCTTGTCTCTGAAAAAGTAGCTAATTCTTTGCATTTATTAAGAGGATTCGAGCCACCTATATAATCATAAGGCAAGGAAAAAACTATACTAAGCATCTATATACAATAACCAAATAAACACCCTAATTCCTTACCAATTTCACTCACCAAACCTATCAGAAACTAGTGATCAGATGTTGCTGGAACCACCCCCTTGGATGTGTAATGTGATAGCCAGGAACACAATAAGAATCAACCTGATTTTCAAACCCAATTTACCATACAAATTTTGGCACTAGGTTAAGGCAATAGGGAAAATTGCGATTTGATGCATATAGGGTTTAGAGGTTGCGATTTGATGCATATAGGGTTTAGAGGTTGCGATTTGATGATAACATAGAAGGATTGGGTGTCAATTACACATATGATTAAAAGGAATAAGATCAGAAACTAACAGTCAAGTCAATTAGTAAAAATCGGCAACAATAGGGCAAAGGAATAGGGTATGCCGATTTCACTTATAAGAAAGATACAAAGTATGAATTCATGATATTATAACAAGAATAGGTGCCAAAAAATGTACAAAAAAGAGGAACAATGACTAAAACCAATTAAAGAATCAATTAAGGAATTTCGACACCAACACCCTAGAATTTGCGATAAGAATAAATATAGGGAAGAACTAACCTTCTAATGATGAAACCAAGATAGCAAGATAGAGGATGAAGAGAGGTGGTTTCCAACGAGCTATTATTTGCAGAATTCTGATGAAGGATGAAAGAATTCAGCTATGGTAGATGTTAGGAAAATTTCGGCAGCAAGGGTAAGGAATAGGGTTTATCACGTGATAAGTTTGTGTATTTTTGTGTAGGATTAAGTGCATGGTCGACTACTATACTTATAGGGTTTAATGGGATTAATTCTCCTACTTTTAAGGTTAGATATAAGGAGATAATCTTTAGGATTTAATTCTGGAATTATCTCTTAAGAATAGATAATGCAGCATTTATGATAACAATGAAATAAGAGAGAAATGAAATAAAAAATGAAGATTGAACCTTAAATACCATTTCCGGCTACCACATATCCATTTCTTCAAGGGTAAAATGATCATTTCAGCTGCACTAGTATCTGGACTTCTAGGACAAAGGATCTGCGTCTCACACTGATTTTTAAAAATATTTGATGCTTTACAATCTGATGCAATGAAATAGAGTTGGACTTGTTACGTGTCATAACTTCTGACTCTTTACTTGAATAAGGGTGTTCAAAGAGCCGATATAGGGTTCCAGGATGAATTAGGAAAAACTGACTTATTAGGGTCTACAATTTAAGGCTTTTCATAATCGAATCCCCCATATCAACATCAACCACTCTAAAAACTCCAAAAACAGAACCATAACCGAAGGATGAATTAGGAAAAATTGACCGATTAGGGTTTATAATTTGGGGTGTTTTATATTCAAACCCCCAAATCGGCAGAAACTATTCCAACAACTCCAAAAATATAACCAAAATAGAGACAAAGTAAACAGATAAATGACCAAATGCAAAAATGCCAAGAAAAGAGAAATCCTACGAAAGATAACCCAAAATCAAACTGGAGTACCAGACAAGACGAAGACAAAAACACACAGAGATATGGAGAAGAAGAAAATTATAAGGACCCAAACCCAATCTATTAGGAACCTTACTGTCGTGAAACCCAAAAGGTCCTATTCGAATCCCACAAGGCTCAAGTACCCTAACTGTTAATTTTATTGGTTGATTCATATGTTATTTAAAGGTTGGAGCATGTTTATATATTATTGAATTTCTAGTTTATACGAAGTGAAAGAAAACATATGTGTAAGACTTATATTAACACTCAAAACAAGTGGAAACATAGCACACAAGTCCCATAGGAATCTCAAAACATCAACCAATAGTATCATGCTTATTTCATAAGCAATAAGAAGGAGAAAGAGGAATTGGAAAGCCTGAATGCAAATCCACACAAGGTAAAAGACATGGCATGTGCATTCAATAGGAAAGAGGTGCAAATGAAGTGCAAATTCGTCCAGTCGTGCAACCTTGATCTTACACCTTTAGTACCAGCAACAAAGCACACACCTAAGCCTGCAAAGGGGGAGAAAAGAAGGGATGAGATTACAAGAATCTTAGTAAGGTCATAGCATCATAAGTCCTAGGGATTCCCAATCAAACATCTCCCAATAACCAAAAGATCAACACCTAAAACCAGCTAAGATATTCAATTAAAATTGCAATCATCAATCACACATAATAGGGGCCGAAATCAACACAAGTACACACAATATAAAGGTATGCCAAAATCGGTAGAAAACAAGGGGAAAGACTGAAAATACTTCTCATTCAAAAGTACACAGACAATCTATAACATAATCTTATTTTCAAAACCAAGGTTTGTCCCCATCTGCCCATGTTGTTCAAGGCTATGCTGCAAAAAGGGTAAAATAGTTAGACAATCAATATTACAACAAACCTTTTAGTTGTCTCGGACATCCATACTTTAGCTGGCCTAAGAACACTCTTGTAGCTGCGCATACAAGTCATCCTGTCACACAAAAATAGGACATCCTAATGTTCAGACTCGAACTAGCCTATAGGGAATTTTGACATCCAGACTCGAACTGGACTACAAGGCATCTTGATGTCCGGACTTGAACCGGCCTATAAGGTATCCAACGAGCTCTTGCTGGGAACAACCACCCATAAACCTCTCGGTTCGGTAAGCACCTCTCCTCCCCCTAGGAGCAACAATAATTACCTCACTTGGCCAACGACAAAAGGATCTTTCAAACCATACACAAACAAGGCACATACACTCATACACACATAGTACACGCATACACAAATCACAATAAAGGATCCTCTACCAAATCCCAATAAAAATCAAAGATCAATCCTCAAAGTCATAACCGAATTAGGTAACCTATTGTCCTATTAACTTCCGAGATTCCCTATTATCATAATCACACATTTCGTAAGCATATAACCAAGATAGGCAATCAAATTCAATCATATTCAAACAATCAAACAATAGGGTAACCAAAGGAAACGATGAGGCATAGATCCTACCTCTCACGTATCTGAATCAGATGCAATCCTTTGCCTTTCCAATAAGGTCAGAATCTCCTAAACCATCACAAGGCAAAGACCACGCAATACTAAGCCACAAGATACTTAATTAAAAACCAAAGGCATTAGGAATCCTTACCAGTTAACCTACCAAAATCTAGCGATCCACATCAATATCTTTCCCCTGAATGGGTGATGTGATGACAAGAAACTTAGTAAGAAACAACTTGATTATTCATCCTAATTCATCATACAAATTTTTGCAACACCTTAGGGTTTATAGGGCAAATTGCGATTTCATCATACACATAAGAAGAAGCTCCGATTTCATGTGAATAAGGAAGGAATAGGTGCTGACACTCAAACGATTAAAAGGAACAAGATTTTAAACCAATAGATAAGTCAATTGATCAAATTTCGGCAAATATAGGGTTAGGAATAGGGCATGCCGATTTCTTCACTAAGGAAGATACAAGGGCTGAATTCATCATAACATAACAAGGATAGGTACCGAACTTCCAAACGATGAAGATGAACAGAAATAGAAACCAACAAGGGGTTGAATCACAAGAAATTCGGCTAAGAATCTTGGAAATTGCGGCAACAAAATTAAAAAAGAAACACTATCCTTTTTCTTGTGAAACTAAGATAATAAGATGCATAATGAAGAGAGGATTCTAACAAGTTATCACACATAAGGAACTGATGAAAACCAAGCAAGTTCGGCTAGGGCTTTTGAAGAAGAAAAGTCGGCACAAAGAGGGAGAGTAGGGAGGGAAATTCCGGAATTTAGAATAAAGATTTTGGTGTGCTAGATAGGGTGGCCGACCATGTTAGTTTATCGGGTCTTAAGGATGTTTAACTAAGAGATAAGTCCATATTTTTAAACTTAAAAGGATAAGATATGATTTAAGGATAATTCTATTAAAATGATAATTTTATTAAAGAAGTAATTTTATTTAAAAGGAAGAATTATCTAATACTTCGGATAGTAAAGGATAAAACTAAGGATGATTAATATAAAAATACCAGAATTAGAATAGAAAATATTCAGCAACAACCATTTTAGGCCATCACACATTCATTTTTTTAGGAATAAAATAGTCATTTCAGCTACATCGGTACCTGAGTTTCATTTCTGACCTGTGGACTTCTAGGACATCTACCCTGTGGAGGATCAGAGTCTCACAAAAATGACAAATCTCATTGCTTCCAAATCTCATTGCTTTTTCAATGCCATATTCCAAGACGAAGGATATGATTCCACCTTCTAACATGATTTTTGCGCATTGTCTAATTTCTAAGACTCGGAAGTGTAACAAAATGACTAATTTGCTATTGACAGTTTAACTTCGCAGCATGTGACGTGTAGCTTCCGAGTCTGAGGCTAGTAATGTACTCTTCCGTACCTCGAATGGCCGACGATACCAAGTATTTTATTATTTTATTTTCTAGTAATTAATGATTAATTATTGCACTACGAATGGTAGCTGCAGCTATTTTACAGTCTTACAATTTGAACAATCTAGGGTTGGGTAATGATGGGGTAAATTTAAGTGTGTAGTAGTACTCAGATCATTCTTAACATTGTTCACATAACAGCGTGAACAGTGATTACTGTCTCCTGGTATACGGTGTACCCGGAAACATCTTAAAACCACCCGATCACGATGTATTTAAGCCAGATCTCTAGTGGTTCGATTTAAACACCAAGTCAAAGTCAAGCCATTTGCCAGTAGCATTAACCAAAAACAAAGGGGAGGACAGGCTGTCCAGTCCTTGATTTACCAGGTCCATGTCAACCCACCCGGTCATTTAAAAGAGTCTCCAATACTGGGTGGCAGCCTGGGTGAGCAAGGAAGGGAAAGCCACGGAGATGGAGGACAGTCTTATGACGGAGAAGCAGGAGTTGGGTGTTTTTGACATCCTCAAAGAAGCTCTATCTATTTTCACTGGTAACGCCGCCTTTCTTCTCTTTACCTTGGCCATTTCCCTCCCTTTATTTTGGTTCTGTGTATACTATGAAATTTTCCTCCAAACAACTCTAGTCCAATCCATTCAGTTTCTTTCACCCCCTCCAACTTACTACAAGTATAACTGGCCACTGCCAGAGCAAATTACCTCGGTGTTGGATAAGGAGTTTTTGCACAAATTGCTGCGATTAGTTTTTCTTTATCTAGGTCCTCTTCAACTACTGGAGCTATGCAGTATGGTACCCACAGTTTCTTTGGCATCGGAGGCACATACTGAAGGGAAATCGCTGACCCTGAAGGACATGGTGCTCAAGAGTTTGAACAACAAAAGGTTGAAACGCACTTATTTAACATCAGTCTGCGTTCTCTTGTGGTCTACTTGCTTTCTAGTCCCACTGATATGGTTCGGGGCAAACTGTTATGCTAATGACACATTCTTCTCCGTACTCTATGGCGTGGCCTTCTCAGTAGTGCTATTCAAGTACATAGAATTCAGCGCTGTGTGGAACATGGGTTTTGTGTTATCAATTGTGGAGGAACAAGTATGGGGGGTCAAGTCCCTTTCTCTATCTTCTCTCCTGTTTAGAAGGGACAGGAAGCGACTAGGGCGTCCCCTGATGCTTGTCTTTTTTGCCTGGGAGTTTGGTCTTCGGTTGGCTAGCCTCTTTGGCGGATGGTATGCTGGAGGGAACGCGATCTTGGTTCAGATTAGCTTGTCCCGCTTGGGAAACATAATCAAGTGGGTGGCGTGCTTGGTTTATTTCCTTGAATGCGAGAAGAAACTGCTGGAGAAGAAAGTTGATGAGGAGGTCGGAAGAAAAGCTAAAGCAAGTGAGCAATGATGAAGCGTGTTTCCAGTTTCCAGTTTCCAGTTTCCAGTTTCCAGTTTCCAGATAAATAACATATTTATTTTTTCAGGCATGGTTTTCCTTTTCTTCAATATGCAATCCAAAGTCAATAATTGGGAATAGCAAGCACAAGTAAGACGACCGTCTCATATCAAACTGAATGTCTTAGATGGTCAAAGTACAGACACACTCCCACCTAAACATTCTGTTAAATCAGATTCAGAGAGAACAAAAAAAAAAACATATTCTCTGCAGCTGCTGCTCATTTCTGCTCCGTCCGAGCATTCAAATTTCTCTATTTATCTTTGGAATCGATCACCTTCTTCGCAAAAGATGGCAAACAAAAGGCCGCGGTATGAATCTGAAACCATGAAGAGAAGTTGTAGTAACCATCAGAAAAAAAATACATGAAGAACCTGGTATCGTATGAGTTCTAAGCCACTGTCATGGGAGGACCATCCCTCACCTCCGAGTTATAAAATTTCAAGGGTGTTTTAGACTTGCTTTGCCTGTCATCAACATCTATGGGATTCACCGGATGCTTGAAATCAACAGCAGGTCCCTCAGTAGAACAAAGCATGAAACCAATCATCCCGCTGAAACATGAGACATGAGACATGAAACATGAGACATGAGACATGAGACATGAGACTTGAAACATGAGACATGATACATCACACATCAGACATCACACATCAAACATCAAAATGACATCACCCCCATGAAACAAACAACATCAAACATCAAAATGACATTACCCCCATGAAACAAACAGGTGCAAGCAGAAAGGAGGAGAGGGGAGGGGGCGAAGTTTAAGTACCTAGGGTAGGTAGGAACAGTGGTCCATGCATAGTTCACAGAGCCTTTGAAAATCTGACGACAGTTATCCACGATACCCTCAATTATGTTCATGTGAAGCCATATGCTCTCCGCCTGTGTACATACCACCCCTCCAGGACCAAGAGCCTTGGCAACCGACTCAAAAAAGGGCTTCTCGAAAAGCTCTTGTGCAGGACCTGCAAGATCCACATCATGATTGATAAACCCCCCTAATTGCTAATATACTTCTGTGAACCCCACTGAGGGAACAAAATTACCTATTGGATCAGAAGAATCAACTATAATTGCGTCATAAGTTCCTTCAGGAACAGCTTTCAAAAATGCAACCCCTGCCAAGTTGAGGAGAGACAGGTGTGACCAAATTAGAGGAAGCGAGGGCAAGAAAGGGGGACAGAAAAGCTATGGTTCCTCGTACCGTCACCAACATGGAGTGTTACACGGGGATCATCATACCCAACTGCCACATCTGGAAAAAATTGCCTGGAAACCTGGAGGACACAGAACAGGGCAAGTCATAAACTTCATTCTGAATGAAACTTGGCATGTGAGAACAAAGGAAACAAGCAATCAAACCCAATACTGATCCGTACATGAACAATTCAACATCATGCGTATACAGGAGAAGTGATATCACTTACATCAACAACCATCTTATCTATTTCACATATATCAATCTTCTCAACAGAAGAATGGCGTGCTACTTCCCTCAGCACCCCGCCATCTCCTCCACCTATAACCAAAACCTGGAAAAACGAAAACTCTGCAATTAAAAAGAAAAAAGTATAAAGTTACTAGAACGTGCTACTTGCGTGATTCTGATATTCAGGAACAAAAAACGATGTCAATATAGTTCTGTGAAAAGCTATGGCCTCTAGCATCCGTGTAACTGATTCAGTATATCCGCAAAACGTTTGCGCTTCCATAGGATTCGCAAGAAAATGTTACAATCAATGACATGCGGCAATATGGATGCATTTTCAGTCCATTCTCTTAGAAATTAGAGTACCTTCTTTGGGTTTGGAATGGAGCAAAGAGGAAGGTGAGTGATCATTTCTTGATATGCACATTCATCCCTCTCAGTCAGCTGAATCACCCCATCCAAAACAAGAACCTTCCCGTACGTGGATGACTGCAAAAGGAAACCGACCACGCAGAACATTTAAGTTTCACATATGTCTTTTGGAGAAGAAAGGTTTGAACAAAAGAGAGCTGGCATATTCTCAGGGGACCAATTACCTGAAAGATCATAACATTCTGGAAAGCAGACTTCCCCTGAAATAAGATCTTCTCTATTTTCAAGCAATGAGCCTCTCCTGCACATTTTTAACATTATTGCTGTAAATAAATAAGTTGAATTAAAATAGAATTGGGATTTGACCCCCTGCAGCGAAGGAATAAGATAGCAATATAGGGAAGATTCTGTGCATCAGCTCTCAAGAATAGAATACAGAAGCACAGCGTGATGCAGAAGAGAGTTTCAACAGAGTAAACTCTGAACATATTCACTGGCCCCGCCGTCCATCTTTATAGAAGATTGCATAACAGAGAGAACGGGGGAATCATTTTCCTCGTCAAACACAATGACAGCACCGTATGGCTCAGCAGAAAATTCTCTCACCGTTAAAACCACATAAATTTTAGGATTAAGCAAAAAAGGTCAGTTTGAGAAGGCTTTGAACTGCAAAGGGGTTTTGTTTGGTCAAGAGTGGCAGGAGTTTCAATCAATCGGACTGTAATTTGTGAGACCTTAAGTGGTCGCTGTGCCTTGTTTTCATCATGAACAACATAATAAAATTCTGACTCTATTACACCAACATTGAAAAATACACAGGTTTTCAAGTGCTGCGTTTAGAAAAATGTAAAGGATACCAATTCCAGAAGAGGACCACATACTACTAGGTGAACTGCCTCGGTGAGTAAAAAAGTTAAATCTATGTAACGTATGCACGTGCACAAGTTCTATCCATAATCCAGTGTGGTATTGATTGAAACTCCAGCATCCAAGCAACACCTACCGGTGGATAAAGTGAAACCGAAAAAGGCATGAGAGCGAAACAGCTAAGCAAATCATGAAATCTCAGACCAAAAGAACCCACTCAGTTAACCTAGACCGTACCAATGTCCCAAGTCTAGAATCAAAAGACGTTCTTTACACCCCAAAAGAAAAAAGATGTATACTTCATAATTCCTCGTTATTCGCATACTGGGGATGAATACCAACACGCGAGGAATCATTAACGAAATACCAACGAAAATATATGATGTAAAAAGGAAGAAACAAACCGGGCCACATTGGGCTAATCTCAGAGAACCATCCAGGAATAACAGAGGACATTTGGTCGTTGTTCCCGCTGTTGTTAGTCTCTGTATCCATAGCTTCCGAGGAGACAGCTGAAGCTCCATTGTCTTCATTTTCTCTAGGCCTCTTCACTCCCAAATCACTCACAACCACGCCCTCCTCAGCCATCAAAGATACTGTTTCCCTTCGCTCGCTCTCTTTTTCCTATCTGCAAACGCAACTAAACCCCAACATTTAAAGAGGATACCTCACTGAGCCAGCCAAAAAGTTGGGTGCTTGAAAGAAAGCCACACACGGCCGCTTTATAGAAAGCAGGATTCCTTCCAAATTTAATTTGATTTAATTCGCGATCAGAAACGGTATTAAGAACAGGTTTAGGTATCCCCACAGACAAAATCAGCTTTATAAATTATTCTTCTTGTTTCCATTTTTCTCTACGGAAAAAAAAAATGAACATTTGCAGTGGCATCAGAGTTAGGATAGAACAAGTAAACAGTAACGAAAGGTTGGTTATTATTGGACCAGGGAAGTGTGATGATATAGAACAAGTACAAGGTAAAAATGATAGGGCTCTCAATTAGGATAGGGGACTTTAGATAGGGTAAACCTGGGTTTTAATAATGACCCTTGTCAGAATAAAGTTTCAGTTTCAGAACACCCTAGAGTTTCTGAACAATTCATTCTTTATTTATTAATTATTTATTAATTATTTATTCATAGGGCTACTTGTCCAAGGCAATAAAAATCCTGATAGGTTATAAGCTGGCAACCAGCCATAAACAACAGGCAAGAGGACAACTACAGGCTTCAGCTACAATGTAGCCAGCGTTACACATATCTCCTCGTAAAAGTAAAAATAAAAATAAAAATAAAAATAAAAATTCAATTATCCTACATTATACAAAGTAAAACTGGAATATCATTGCTCATAAATAAATAAAAAAGAATAAAAAAACAGGATGACAAGGACATAGGGGAATGCCGGTATCATTATGTCCAAGACTCTTACCATGTAATCATTAAACCATAGATCAATATATACTGTTTGCACGTTCGCAGTGTATCGGTTGCTAATGTGCCTGTTGGAAAAATTACATATCATATAGTTTTATTCAAAATATTGTAATATCTACTTAATTTTTTATTTTTATGTTATAATTTTATAATTAAATTTGTAAATTATTTAAAATAATATCCATCAAGTCCAATAAAAATGGACTACTCCAAAGAATTATGGATTTTAAAACGTATATATTCATCAAATTTATTTACTAGAATCACCCAAATAAAAGGGTTATCAATGAAAGCCCAAGGCTCAATCTATGGGGTTAGAACTCAAGATTCGAATGTGAATAGCATCCAGAAGGGCCACTCCAAGCTTCAAACTGATATCTCCACCTTATCTTCTTTGTTGGCTGAACAATCCAAGATTCTGGCATATCAATCCAAGTTGTTATCTGATCATCACCAACTGATAAAGCTTGCTTACATGATCAACATCTACTCCTTCCTCAACGCAGTCAGCTAAATCTCCAGCTATGCAATTTGGTTTGGTAATGCCTTCAGTGATTTCTGGTGCATCAAATCAACCAGCTCATCATAAGCAAGCATCGATGGTGATACCTCAATTTGATGGCTCTAATGTAGAACGTTAGATGTTTCATGCGGAGCTGTACTTTGATTTTTATGGGATTAAAGAGGAGAAACGATTGTCTATTTCTTCGTTTTACTTGGATGGAGAGGCATCAGACTGGTATAAATGGATATATCGCAGTAAACAACTTTCTGGTTGGAGTTCATTTCTTGAATCTATTCAGAAGCATTTTCAGCTGATGGAATTCGAGTCTCCAGAGGGATTGCTAGCCAAACTCCATCAGAATTCGACAATAACTATAGATCAAGATTCAAAGGTGCAATGAATCGATTGGTTTATTTAACACAAACTTTCGTGACTCCCGGTTTCATCTCGGGCCTCCCAAATGACATTAAAGCTGCAGTCATTGTGGCAAAAACCATAAACCTGGAGGAAGCCATTTGCTTGGCCCATATCTATGAGAAGTGAATTACGTATGAAAAAGGCCTTCTCAAACCCACCCTGGGTAAACCCCTTGGACTTTGACCCACTCCAAAATACACACAACCCACTATGAAAGCAATATCCTCATCTTGTTCCAATTCATTGACTCTCTCTTCAGGAGCTAAGCTTCCAATTTTGTCGCTTGACTCTAGCAGAGATTGCCTAATGCAAAAAATATGGGTTGTGTTATTATTGTGAAGAGAAATACACTTGGGAACACAAGTGTCAGGCTCTATTATTGTTGGAAGATTTCTTAGAGGTACAAGTTGATTCATTTGAAGCTGAACTACTATAATTAGTGCCCAAGTGGTTAATAATTGCTTTTGCCTATTGAGTCAGACTCGACAACTACAATTTTCCACTATGCTATGATAGGTGATACCTCATCACTACTATTCGATTTGTTGTATTATTTCCGGTTCTACTGTTCATGTGCTTCTTGATGGTGGTAACACTTTATCTTTTATACAAACTCATATGGTGAAGTTTCTTGGGTTGCCTGAAGAATCTACTCATAGTTTTGGTGTTTTCGTTGGGAATAGGGAACATTTGGTGTGCATTGATTTGGTGCGTGTGTACTTTTGTGTATACAAGGACATACAGTTCAATTAGACTTGTTTGTATTACCATTACAAGATTGGGATATAGTTCTTGGGATTTCATGGTTGGCTACACCTGGACCATTAGTCATTTATTATGGTTGCTCTTACTTTTAGTTCCAAAATGACACTAAAATAGTGAAGTGGCAGGGTGACCAACTGATGTCCCTACCATTTACAGTATTTACCGTGTCATAAACTATTATTTCGTGATATTTTATAAAATATTAACCAAGAAATTGTCAATAACAATGTGTGCTGTGAAATGATTATGTTATATATGATGAAAAATGAATTTTATACTCCATTATGTTGAAGCAGGTATTGGAGACTATCAGACCCATTGGACAACCAATATCGACTAGTTGAACTGACAAGTCAAACCTAATCGGACTTGCTAGTCTGACTAGTCAGACTAACAAGTTTGACCTGATCGAACTTGCTAGATCAACCAGTCGGACTGACAAGTCTGACCTGATCGGACCAACCGACCTATTCATTCCGTATTCCGCCTACATAAAAAAACTATCCCATGCACTAAACCAATCAGAAATCAAAAGTGCAGTTATTGACTGATACGTAGCGAGAAGAAATATAAGGACCCAAATCCCATATTCCAAAATTTGCTCCTAAGTGAGTGGGTGTGTGCGCATGTACCTACCTACAAACCCAAGATCAACAAACAGGTTAGCATACAATAAATCATATTACTTAAACCATGCTCCGCTACCAAACCAATAAGGTCCCAAATCTCATATTCCAAAATTTGCTCCTAATGGGACCCTTACCGCTGTGAAACCCAAACAAGTCCGAACCAGGACCTGTCTGAATCCTACAAGGCTTATCCATCTAGTTTTGATTTTAGCATGTTAATTCCTTTAAGATTTTAAAGTTTGGAGCATGATACTGGATAAATATTTTGGTACCATACGAAGTAAATAAAATAACAACGGAAGTCTTTAAATTTAATCAATGAATCCATAACACACAAGTCCCATAAGAATCCAAATATCTAGCAAGGATAAGGGCATCCAAACCACACAAGGATAAGGGTGTCCAAACCACACAAGGATAAGGGCATCTTACCACACAACGACAAGGTGTCTAGCCACACAAGGACAAGACATCTAGCCACACAAGGACTAGGCATCCAACGTGCACATGTTGGGGATTGCCACCCATATGACTCCCATACCAGTAAGAACCTGTCCTCTCCCCAGGAGCATCAGCGCTAACCCCGAATGGCTACCGAAAAAGGATCCTGACACACAAACAAGTGCAAACACACACAGGCAAACACATAGCACAATTCCACAACAGGATATTCTCAATCATGTCAGAACACAATCAATATGTTCAATGCACATAACACATGCAAATTAGGCACTCATAACCTAACTCAAGGGTTCGGTATAGCTTAGAGGATCACATCTTGATCTGCAATTCAAGCATACTCACTACAACATATGTGCATACACTTATCATACATGTAGGTACCGAAATTAACAAGCAAACAATAAGGATCTCTGAAGAAACCGATAAGGCATAGATCCTACCTCTCTTGTCTCTGAACAAGAAGCTATTCCTTTGCCTTTATTCAAGGGATTCGAACCACCTATAACATCATAAGGCAAAGACAAAACAAAACTAAGCATGCATACTCAATAACCAATTGAATACCCTATTTCCTTACCAATTCCAGTCACCAAACCTATCAGAAACTAGTGATCATATGCCGCAGGTGCCTTCAATTGCATAGTTAATTGCAATGGTAATTTAGGTTGAATCTTGTTAAGTTCTTAGCTATCACATCACACATCCAAAGGGGAGGCAACTGCAACATCTGATAACTTGTTTTTGATAGGTTTGGTGAGTGGAATTGGTAAGGAAATAAGGTATTCAATTGATTATTGAATATGCATGCTTAGTTTGTTTTCGTCTTTGCCTGGTGATATTATAGGTGTTCGAAATTACCTAATAAAGGCAAAGGAGTAGCTTCTTGTTCAGAGACAAGAGAGGTAGGATCTACGCCTCATCGGTTTCTCCAGATACCCCTGTTATTTTCTTGATATTTTTGATACCTGCCCTTGTTGTATTGTATGTGATTTGATTATAGGGTGAGAGTATGAATTTCGGATTGAGATATAGATCTCATAGGCTATATCGAACCCCTGAGTTAGGTATTGAGTGCCTGGGTTGCATATGTTATGTGAATTGAATATGATGATTGTGTTCTGACATGATTGAGGATACCCTGTTGTGGTATTATGCTTTGTACTTGCCTGTGTGTGCTTGTAAGTGTTTGTGTGTCAGGATCCTTTTTCGGTGACCATTTGGGGTAAGCGCTGATGCTTCTAGGGAGAGGAGACGTTCTTACTGATATGGGAGTTATATGGGTGGCAAAGTCCAGCATGCGCGCGCTGGATGTCTGGTCCTTGTGTGGCCAGAACCCTGTTCTTGTGTGGTAGGAAACCCTTATCCTTGTGTGGTTTGGGATGCCCAAGTCCGTGTATGGCTTGGGAAGACTTGTCCTTGTGTGGCTAGATGACTGAACCCTCTCCTTGTGTGGCAAGAAGCTCTTATCCTTGTGTGGTTTGGGATGCCCAAATCCGTGTGTGGCTTGGGAAAACTTGTCCTTGTGTGGTAAGACGACTTACTAGGGTTACTGATTAGCTTGTGTGTTAACCGTTTACCCTTTGTGCAGTAAGCCTTGGACAACACAGGTGGAAGGGGATGACCTTTCTTCTTCATTTCCGAGAGCAATCTAATGAGTTCCACCTACCAGTGTACTTCTGATAATTTCGGAAGTGTTTATAGTCCTCCCTCAACCATAGATTCAGCCTTAACCCCTTTCTGAATGCTTCTTGAATTGCGTGATCTCCTTTAGATGTTTAAGAATGATCTAATATGAATTGCGTGATCTCCTTTAGGGTTTCTGCAGATCTTATGATGCTGCGACCCTACTGAGATTCTTGTAATCTCATACCGTTGTTTTTTACTATTTTTTAGGCTTAGGTATATCTACTGTCCGTGGTATCAGTGTGTGAGATCAAGGTTGCACGGCGAGATGATATTGCATCACATTTGCATACTTGATCCTTGTTTACTTGCGCATATAACATGAATGATTGGGCTACTTTCTGGTTTATTTTCAGATCCCTCCTTTGCTTGCTATTTTCGAAATGTATTGGAGGATTTTTTCTGATTGTTTGGATCCCTATGGGACTTGTGTGTTATGAACCCAATGGGACTTGTGTGTTATGAACCCAATGGGACTTGTGTGTTATGAACCCAATGATTTAATCTAAAGACTTCCGCTGATGTTTTATTTACTTCGTATGTTACCAGAATATTTTTCCAATATCATGCTCCAATTGTTGTTAAAAATTGAAATAAATATGCTATAAAAATCGAAAGTTAATGGTAAGCCTGGTGAGATTCAGATAGGTCCTAGGTGTCATTTGGACGTATTTGGGTTTTACGGAGGTGATGACATTAATCGGAGCAAATAGTAATAGTTAGGAATTGGGGTCGTCACATGGTGGCTAAGCTATCTAAGTGTATTTTTGGTCAGCAAAGGGTTGGATATTTGGATCATGCTATCTCAACTGATGGTGTTTCAGTAGATGAAGGTAAAGTTGTAGTTGTAGAAAGTTGCCCTAAACCTTGTTGTGTGAGTTATGTGCGAATGTTTTTGGGTATTACTGACTACTATCGTAGATTTGTTGAGGGATATGCAACTATTGCAGAGCCATTGACAGACCTTCGTAAAGACAGTTTTCTCTTGGAATAATTTAGCTGCAGCAGTGTTTGTGCAGTTGTTGTAAGGACCTAAACCAAACCTATAAGGACCATTATTGTCGTGAAACCCGAATAAACCCTAGCAAAGTCCTCTTCGAATCCCACAAGGCTCAAGTCTTATTTTTTTATCAATTTTATTGGTTCGTTCATATGCTTTAAAAGGTTGGAGCAGGTAAATTCATTAAGCAATATTCTAGCTTATATGGAGTGAATGAAAACATTGGTGGAAGACTTACATAAATTCTAGAAACTAGTGAAAACATAACATACAGGTCCCAAAGGAATCTTAAAACATCAACATCTGTCCATATCATAAATTCGGAATCAAGAAAGGAGAGAACATAAATCAAGCCAGAAAGATAGTTCATATATATAAATACATGGGCAATTTAAGAAATCAGCAAGGATGTTCAATTTGAATATGATGCAAATTTTGATGCAAATCGTGCCGCCGTGTAACTTTGATCTCACACATTGGTACCAAAAGCATAGCATGAACCTATGCCTAAAAAAAAGGAGAAACTAAGGGGTATAAGATTACAAGAATCTCAGTAGGGTCACAATATCATGAGATCTGTAGAAACCCAATCAAACATCTCCCAATAATACATAGATCATATATACTTATGTAACAAGCCCAAATAAAATCAGAAAAAAATCATATATAGCATAGGAAGGGCCAAAATTAGTAAATAACGGGAAGGACTAAAAATAATTCATAGGTAACTATCATAAGACAGAAAATAGAAGCACACAAGCAGCTTAATTCACTATCTGATTTCCAAAACCATTTGATTATCCCTTGCTGCCTATGTTGTCCAAGGCTATGCTACAAAATAGAAAAACGGTTAGCAAACAAACTCACAGCAAGTATTCATTTCCTTGCCACACACAGGACAAGTCATCTTGCCATACACAGGACCAGGCATGTTGCCGCACACAGGACCAAGCATCTTGCCGTACACAGGACAAGTCATCTTGCTATACACAGGACCAGGCATGTTGCCGCACACAGGACCAAGCATCTTGCCGCACACAGGACGAGGAATCTTGCCGCACATAGGACAAGACATCCCACGTCTGGACTCGAATTAGCATAAGGTAATCCAACGAGCTTGTGCTGGGAATAGCCACTTATACGACTCCCATACTAGTAAGTATCTCTCCTCTTACTAGGAGCATCAACACTTACCCTGAATAAGCACCGAAAATAGGATCCTGAAACACAAACAAGTACAAGCAAACACAAGCAAGTACAATATATAGAAATCTACTAAGGTATCCTTAGCCAATCACAAGCAGAATACATAATCTAGCACATAATATCAACATTGAAATAGGCATATAACAAGCCCTAATGCATCCAGAAATTCCTCACACTATAAGTACACAAATCGCAAGCATATAGAACACAATTAGACAAACCAAAGTCACAGAAACAAGCAAGATAATCTTTGAAGAAACCGATGAGGCATAGATCCTACCTCTCATGTGTCTGAATCAGATACAATCCCTTTGCCTTTATCAATAGAAGCAAAAACTTCTAAACAACCATAAGGCAAATACAATACAATACTAAGCAATAGGGTATTAAATCAGAAACCAATGACATCCTAAGATCCTTACCAAAAATCTTATAAAAAATCAGCAACCAGATGTAGCAATATGTTCCCTCTGAATGTGTGATGTGATGGCCAAGAACTCGGCAAGAATCAACCTGATTATTCATCCCAATTTATTGCAAAAATTTCAATATATATAGGGTATAGGGACTAGGGTTTCTGATTTCTTCATACACACAAGGAGAGGTTGCGATTTCATAAAAATAAAAGAGGAATAGGTGCCAAACACTCATACAATTAAGAGGAACAAGATCCAGAACCAAAAGAAAGAAGAATCAAACTTTTTGCATACATCCCTAGGAATTTCGAAAATACAAATTAAAATAGAAAATCTAACCTTTTGGTGATGAATTCTAGATAATAAAATGCGGCATGGAAAGAGGATTCCAACGAGCTATTACATGCAGAAATTTGATGAAGGATTGAAGAATTCGGTTAGAGTTTGTGGAAGGTAAATTTCGGTAGCAAAAGGGAGAGAAAATGGTGTATTTCCAGAAAGATAAAAGAGATTTAGGTATATGGAATAGGGTATGCTGACGTTTTTTTTATGAAGACTTATATGATTAATTTTTCCTACTCTAGATAAGTGAGGATAATGCTTTGGAGATAATCCTGAAATAAACCTTCTAGAAACTCTCAATTAGGAAAGAAACCAAATAGGAAAGGGATGAATTGGGAAAGATGCGAATATAATACCAATATCAAAATAGGAAAGGTTCGACTCAAACATTTTAGGCCATCATGCATCCATTTCTTCAGGGGTAAAATAGTCATTTCAACTGCACCTGTACCTAGACTTCTAAGACATCTACTCTAAGGAGGATTGAGGTCTCACATCCCCCCCTTGTAAAAATTTCATCCTCGAAATTTCTGCATGTGAACTACTGAAATAAGAGAAAATCTAACAACTGGTTGCATAGGATAGGGTAGGCCTTCAACATTCTTCAAGAGTGTGAACTGGGTCTTGGACACACTTTCCGCAAAAAGGGAAAACGGTTAGCAAACAAACTCATAGCAAACCTTCATTTCCTTGCCACAAAGAGGACAAGTCATCTTGCCACACACAGGACAAGACATCTTGTCGCACACAGGACAATACATCTTGTCGCACACAGGACAAGGCATCTTGCCGCACACAGAACCAGGCATTTTGCCTCACACAGGACAAAGGCATCCCATATCCGGACTCGAACTGGTATAGAGGCATCTAGCAAGCTCGTGCTGGGAATAGCCATCCATATGACTCCTATACCAATAAGTACCTCTCCTCTCACTAGGAACATCAACATTTACCCCGAATGACCATCGAAAAGAAGATCTTGACACACAAACAAGTACAAGCAAACACAAGCAAGTACAACATACAGAAATCCAGCAGGGTATCCTTAACCAAACACAAGCACAATACACAATCCAACACACAATATCAACATTGAAATAGGTATATAACAAACCCTAATGCATCCAGAAATTCCTCACACCATACATACACAAACAGCAAGCATATAGAACACAATTAGACAAACTGAAATCACAAAAACAAGCAAGATGATCTCTGGAGAAACCGATGAGGCATAGTTCGTACCTCTCACGTGTCTGAATCAGATGCAATCCCTTTGCCTTTATCAATAGGATCAGAAACTCCTAAACAACCATAAGGCAAAGACAGTACTACAATACTAAGCAATAGGGTATGAAATAAAAAACCAAATGCATCCTAAGGTCCTTACCAAAATCCAGCAACCAGATGTAGCAATATCTTCCCCCTGATTGCGTGATGTGACGACCAAGACCTCAGCAAGAATCAACTAGATTATCCATCCCAATTCAATGCACAAATTTCGGCACACATAGGTTATAGGGACTAGGGTTTGTGATTTCTTTATACACACAAGGAGAGATTGCGATTTCATAAAAATGAAAACGGAATAGCTGACAAAAACTCATAAGATTAATAGAAACAAAATCTTGAATCAACAGAAAGAAGAATCAGAATTTTTGACACATCCCTTGAAATTTCAGAAATATAAATTAAAATTGAAAATCTAACCTTTTGATGATGAATTCTAGATAGTAAGATATAACATGGAACAAGCATTCTAACGAGTTATTGCATGCAGAAATCTGATGAAGGATTGAAGAATTTGGCTAGGGGTTGTGAACGGTAAATTTTCGTAGCAAGAGGGAGAGAAAAATGTATATTTCTAGAAAAAATAAAAGAGATTTAGGTGTATAGAATAGGGTAGGCCAGCCTCTGTATTTATAGGGTCTTATATGATTAATTTTTCCTACTTTTAAGCCTAGATAATTGAGGATAATGATTAAAAAATAATTCCGAAATAAACCTTCTAGAAACTCTCAATTTAGGAAAAAAACCAAATAGGAAATAACCATTTAGTGAAAGGATGAATTAGGAAAGAAATGAATGAGATACCAATATCAAAATTGGAAAGGTTCGACTCAAATATTTCAGGCCATCATGCATCAATTTCTTCAAGGAAAAAATAGTCATTTCAGCTGTACCGGTATCTGGACTTCTAGGACATCTACTATAAGATGGATACAGGTCTCACTGTTATAAAAATTATTAGCTTCAGTACCTATTCTTCGATTGCCAAATTTTTTAAAGGAATTTATGCTGGAGATAGATGATTACAGTTTTGGGATTAGGGAAATCTTTTTTCAAGATCGATGTCTGATTGCCTTTTACAATAAAAAATTGTGTCCGAGGTTGCAACGAGCCTCTACTTATCATAGGGAGATGTTTGCCTTCACCTAAGCATTAGACAAGCGGTGAAAGTGCTTGTTGGGTCGAAAATTTACAAGAGTGACCGACCAACTATCCTTGAAGAAACTCAAGGATCAGGTTATACAAATCCGAAGCCACAAAAATGGCTTACTAAGCTGGTAAGATATGATTTTGATATTGTTTACAGAGCTGGTAACAGAATAGTGCGGCTGATACATTATCTAGAATTCATTTGATTGAATTGTTTCCATTGTCGATGGTGGCTTATGGATTTATGGATAAAGTAAGAGTTGTTAATATAGATAATCTCGAGGTGTTAGAGATTCAATAGTGAATCTTACAGGCTTCAGCTGCTACGCCTGGATTTGTGTTTGTGGATGAGATTTTATTCTATCAGGATCGCATTGTAATCCCTTTAGATTCGGAATTGGGAGAGCAATTATTATTGGAGTTTCCTTCTTCTTCAGACGGTGGATATGCTGGTGCTATAAGGACTTTACATAAACCTTTCAGGTAATTTTTATTGGCACAATATCTGCAAGGATGTCAAGTTATTTGTTGCTTGATGTGAAATTGTCAAAGAATGAAGGATTTGGCTATAAAACCAACTGGTTTATCACAGGCCTGTCTGCAGTAGGAGGAAAACCAATGATTCTAGTTGTGGTAGATCGTCTTTCAAATTATAAACACTTTTTGACTATTTTTTCGCCAATTTTGAGTGAATTTGTTGCTCAGGTGAGTTAATGAGATAATATTATTACATGAGATTCCTATCTCCATCATTACTGAATGAGATTCTAAGTGTTTTACTCTATTTCGGGAAAAAAATTAATCGGTTGCAAGGTACTCAACTATCTCCTAGTACGACCTATCCTCTACAAATGGATGGTCAGACCGAGGCTCTTAATAAGACCTCGGAGATGTACTTGAGATATTTTATTAGAGATAATTTGGCTTATTGGAGTTCTTTTTCAGTTTTTTTGTAGAATCTTTACGTATCTCCATCACCATCTTGACCTCTTTTGATATATCTCCATTGCCTGGTTAGCATAATGGACTCTTTTGCTCGCTTTGCTTCCGTTGCTGTGTTCCTGGGAACTGATTGTTCTTTTTCTTGCAACTCTATTTTTACAAAAGTTCCTAAGCAGTATTGGAAGTATCAATGATAATAGTCATCTCCTCTACTTTGTTCTATGAAGAAGATGGTATAAGCTTACATAGTGTGCTTTCCATTTGATAAAGCATCTTCAAGATCAACAATTCAAATCAAGTAGTGAATGGTATTGTCCAAATGGACTCACTTGTCGAAGAGAGAACAAATCAGATTATAAATCATGTAGGAAAGGCTAAACACAATGGTTTTCTCTTGACGTGATGAAGAATCTGAAGCCAAAGGATAAACAGGACATCTCCATTCTTCAACTAAATGAGAAGCCAATATCAGTCAATATTTTCATAATCTCATGATTAATCATCTTCGCCCAACTTTTTTTCAACAACTTAATAGCTGGAGAGCATAGCAGCAGCACCTAGAGTATAAGCATGGTTTGATTTCTGGTTCTTGAGTAATGACAAATGACAACTATAGTTTTCCACTCGGTACCAGGCAACTAGAGGAAAAGAAAAGGTTTAAGACCAAAATTCTTTCTCTTTCCCTCGATTTCCTCGGCAACAAACAGACTTGCACGCTTGCTTCTTTGAATTAAGTCAGCTGTCTAGACTTCATAGTCATAGATACTTGTTTCTTTTATGACCTTCAGTCCATATCTTATGCATTTTTATTTTTTCTCAAATTTTCATGATTTCACAATGGTACAAACAATACTCCGGCACTGAAATACATCCTTCTTGTAAAAGTGTTGGGGAAATAGTTTTTCTTTCAAATTTTTACAAATAAAGTAAAAGAAAAAATACAATGGGAGAAGAGTTGTGGTGTGGAAAACAAGCCACTAACTTGAAAATAAATTTTGGCTAAACCAAGGTACAATCAATGTGAGGACCCGCTCCCGGTAAATGGGACCCTCATCACTATGTAATCCCGATCGACTCAACACTTGGAACAATTGAAACTACACAAGGCTCACGTTAACTTTTTGAAACCAAACTGCTCAAAAATGCTTATCAATTTAAAATTTTATTTTAAATGGAGTATGGCACGCCATATATTACACCCGACACAAAAACAATCAACGGAGTACGCAAACACATACAACGGAAGTCTTGAATCATATACAACAGGCCAAACGAGCCCAAACATGTAATGTAATGAGACCATATACACAAACCCATATGGATCCAAAAAATTCCCAAGGCATGCATCTCATAATATAGACAGGAATCCTAGTCATATATGCGAATAGAATGTCAAAATTGGAAAACAAGCCCACAACGGGTCCATAACAACCAACATAGTCTAAAACAAGCATTTATTTTGATAGTGTGAGACCTCGTCCCTCCAAGTGCCTAGTCAGTTAGACCATTTAGCGAGAGTGGCTGATTTTGACCGATTTGACCAATTTGACCAAAAGTTGACTTTTGACCCTTAGAGAGTTGACAGTTGACCCGAACTTATACTTGAGGTGGATAATGTCATAGAGAACCTAGGTTTTGTATATAAGAGTCTTAGCGAGGGTTTTAGGTTAAGTGTCGAGGTTTGAGTTAGTGAAAATCATGTTTGGCTAATTATGGGTCCATTTTGAGTGACCGGGCCCTTTGAGCCGAAAAACCCGTTGTGGGCTCATTATTTACTTTTCGGGCCCAACTACCCATTTCCAAGCCCAATTTGTTATTTTAGCCCATTTATGGTGTTTATTTGTTTTAAAACCTATTTTGGCTCACTAGGGGCATATTAGACTTTTAAATTGTTTTAAACAGATAGTTTCTGAGATTTTGGGCCCGAGCTATAAATACCTGGCTCGACTCGACACTTAAACTTTCTAAATGTCGGAATCAGACCCATTGCTCCTTTTCTCTCTCTTTCTCTCTCCCATTTCCCTCTCGATAACACCATTCAAAATCCGTCAATTTTTTTCTGACGAAAACTATCGTACATCGACCTTAACCCTATTCCTAACATTCCCCAGCTGATTTTCACAGCTAGTCATTACTTGAGGAGCTGTAATCGATCGGTTTTCCTCTTCAAAGAATTTTTGGAGATTTTATGGTAAATATAAGGACCTAAATCCGAGTTCTAACCTATTAGGACCATTACTGTCGTGAAACCCAAATAAACCCAACCTAGGACCTATTTGAATCTCACAAGGCTTATCCCCCCTTATTCTAATTTTATTACATTTATTACTTACGTTTTTTAATGGTTGGAGCATGATAATGGACATTCATTCTGGCAGTAAACGAAGTGAATAAAAACATCACAGGAAATCTTTATAATTTAAAAAAGGTACCACAACACACAAGTCCCATAGGGATCTCCAAATCCAGCAAGTATACCCCCAGTAAATTTCGGAAATAAGCAAACAAAGAAGGCATTCCAAAAACCAAAAAATAGTCCAATTAAACTTCATGTTATATTCACAAGCAATTAAGGAAGCATATATGCGATTATGATGCAATATCGTCCCTCCGTGCAGCCTTCATCTTACACACTGGTACCACAAATAAAGAATGTACCTAAACCTGAAAAATGGTGAAAAAAATAGGGTGAGATTACAAGAATTTCAGTAGGGTCACAACATCATAAGATCTGCAGAAATCTAAACAAACATCTCCTAAACAACATCAGATTCGCCTGCATATCTAAGGGATATCACGCAACCAATAAACAATCACAATAGGGATAGGGAAGAAAACTATTGGCTGAGGATGGACTACAAATACTTTCAAAAATCAGAAGTATACAGGCAGGTAATACATCATTTGATCTCATCAATAAAAAAGTCATCCCCTTCCACCTATGCTATCCAGAGCTTAGCTGCTCAAAGGGTAAAAGGTTAGCACACAAGCTAATCAGCAAGCCTATTCATCTTGCCAGCACATAGGATAATGCATCTAGCTAGCACATAGGATAATGCATCTAGCCAGCACACAGGACTAGGTATCTTAACCAGTACATAAGATTAGTGCATCTTGTTAGCATATAGGACAAGGCATCTAACCAGCACACAGGACAAGGCATCTAGCTAGCACATAGGACTAGGCATCTAGCCGGCACACAGGACTAGGCATCTAGCCAGTACACAGGACTAGGCATCCAACGAGCTCTTGCTGGGAATTGTCACCTATACGACTCCCATACCAGTAAGAACCTCCCCTCTCCCAAAGAGCATCAACGCTTACCCCGAATGGACACCAAAAAAGGATCCTAACACACAGATATGTACAAGCACACACAAGCAAGTACAAGGTTTAATATCACAATAAGGCATCCTCAATCATATCACAATACATTCAACATGTTCAAAACACACAACACATGTGAATTAGGCACACACACCTATCTCAGGGGTTAGAAATTGCCTAACAATACCATAGTTCATTCCACAACTAAGCATAATAAACACAAGGCATGCATATATACCATTCAACAAGAACATGCACTGAAAACATCAAATAAAAAATAAGGATCTCTGGAGAAACCAATGAGGTATAGATCCTACCTCTCTTGTCTCTGAACAAGAAGCTATTTCTTTGTCTTTTTTTGGAGGATACGAACCACCTAAATCATCATAAGGGAAAGAAAAAACCATACTAAGCATGCATACTCAATAACCAAGTAAATATCCTATTTCCTTACCAATTCCACTCACCAAATCTATTAAAAACCAGTGATTAGATGCCGTAGGTACCTCCCCCTTGGATGTGTGATGTGATAGCCAAGAACTCAATAAGAATCAACCTGATTTATCACCCCAATTAACCATTCAAATTTCGACATTTAGGATAGAGCAATAGGGAAAATAGTGATTTCATGCATAAGGGACTTAGAGGTTACAATTTCATGTTAAAAAGGAAGGATTAGGTGTTAATAACACATGCAGTTAAAAGGAACAAGATCAGAAACCAATAGGTAAGTTAATTGATCAAAATTGACAATAATAGATAAACATACCGATTTCATACATAGGGAAGATTCAAAGGATGAATTCATGATATTACAACATGAATAGTTTCCAAACAATCATACGAACAAAAAGAACAACAACAGAAACCAATTGAAGGAAGAATCACACAATTTTGGCACAAAATCTTAGGAAATTGCGATAAGGATTTGGATAAAGAAAAACTGACCTTCTAATGATCAAACCAAGATAGTTAGATAGGGGATGAAAAAAACTTTCCAACAAGCTATTATTCGTATAAATTTGATGAAGGATGAAAGAATTTGACTATAGTGAAGGCTAAGAAATTTTGGCAGCAAGGGTAGGGTGTAGGGTTTGATCGCTTGATAATTTTGTGTGTTTTTTGGTGTATGTGAACAAGTATGGCAGCTGACATGTTTATAAGATTAGAAGGATTAATTTTTCCTACTTTTAAGGTTAGATATAAGGAGATAATCATTAGAATTAAATTCTGAAATTATCCTTTAATTTTAGGAGATTATCATTTAAGATATGATTGAAGGAATAAGGAAATAAAATAAAGGAGAAATGAAATCAGAAATGAACACTAAACCGTCAATACCATTTTCGGTCATCACACATCCATTTCTTCAGGGGAAAAATGGTCATTTAATCTTCACTAGCTTCTAGACTTCTAGGACACAAAAATCGGGGTCTCATAGTAAGTGCCCTAGATATCTATTTCTTTCGTCAATTGTTGGTTCCGTTAGTCTCATGTTGTCGTTCCTATATCTGTTTGGTGGTTTGATCTGTCGAAAACGTTTCCTGATCAATGGGTGTACAGTTTTCTATTGAGTGACGTTTTTGGTAAATTCAGGTGTTTTGTGATTTTGAGAGAATCACCATTTTTGGGTGTTTCTTATGCTTAGGATAGTTGATTTCCATTTTGTGAAGTGTAATTGTGGATTGAGGAATCCAATTATGTGATCTGGTGTACTTGTGAGTCATTTTGGAGACAAGTGAGGCTTGTGTGCGGTTTGGGTCTTTCGCTCGTTGGTTGGTGTCTGGAAATCTTGAGGGGTGTGCATGTTCATAGTATGTGTCATGTGTCAATGAACGTGGCGTTGGGGTCTTTAAGGTTTGTTTTTTCCATCTCGAGTCATTTAGTTGATTTTCATTTGGTTTGGTGCTTATCATGTGTTGTTCGGTTTGTATGTATAGGCGGTGTGCGGTTGGTAAGGGAAAAGGTATTACCACTGAGTTTTTAGGACGTCAAAAGGTGAAAGTTTATGTTTCATTTGTTTATGCAAAATCGTTTGATGTTTTCGATTTAAAATACGAGAAATGCATGGTTTTGAATTGAGAATATGCATATAGTGTGTATGATTGTGCATTCTAGCTACTTGCTTGACATGTTTTGAATGCATGGATTTTGTGTTTGAACTATTAAGCATGTCATTTGCATGTTGATGCATATGAGATGGGCATGTGACCCATTGTTGATACTCGTACGTTGTGATTCGCGTTATACCCATGTGATGTTCATTTTGAACCCCTTTCGATTGAGTGTTTGGAGTGTTGTGTGTTGTTTTTTGTTGTAAAAAAACCGTGGTAATCCTGAGGGTTCCCGAGGGTTCTAGCAAGTTTTGGAAACATTTCTGGTCTGTTTCGGGTCGTGTACCCCTATTGGAATTGGGTACATGCCCGTGTATACTAGGACGAACCCGTGTACTATTCTGGATAGAATAGTACACGACTTGTCCCTAAGGGTACATTGCCGTGTACCTAGACACAAGACCTATCCAAAACAAGTACACACTGTGTACTTCATTACACAAGTCATGTACTGCTATACCTCCTTTGCTTTAAATGTTCCAGATAACACCCATTTCTATTCTGACAACCCCTTTACCCCTCCCACAATCTGTATACACTAAATTGAGACCCCCAAACATACCATAACCCTATTCCACTCGATCAAATATCAAATCATACCCCAAATCAACCCCCTTGTGAGTACCATTCATAGGGTTCACTTGCATGACGTTGCATTCTTGGGTTTTCATATGAAATTATATATTTATGTTCTTAGGAACAGTTAGAATTTATGATTGATATTTGGCCATACATCGTAAGTACATGGAATCCAAGGCTGAGGGGAATATGTCTTACCTAAGGGTGTTTTATGGTTTGAATATGTGTGATTGCCTGATGTTTGCGATGGCTTAGCAGGCTTGGTTATACATATACATATGTGAATTGAGTTTGAGTGTGATAGTCTGATTTCTCCACTTGATTTCGGATAATATTGGCGGTAGGGGATCTATATATATTTTATAAATAGAAATTAATCGCCAATGGGCCTTTGATGTCCCTTAGCTCTAGGGATTCCAAAAATGATTTACACTCCACCCTGCTAGGTTTTAAGGCATAATAGCCATGTGCATTGTGATTTTTTTAGTTGATAAAACCTATTTGGTTGGTATATTACATTGTGTTTTATGATACATGCATTATGCATAATTACACGTGAAACACCTGAGTGCATGTTAGTATACATGGAAGATAAATGTGCTTTAAATAATAATTTTATTAAATGATTTTCCGTATGCCTCTATTCTTTGTATGTGCTTATGACGTTGTAACTCCCACTGAGGTCTTTGATCTCACCTCTGTTTATTGATATCTTTTCAAGGCTTGTCCATTCGAGTAGCCATTTGTCTTTGAGGTCGAGTCTTTCCCGGTATTGGGCTTAGGACTGGACTATTGCACTTGCACATCTTAGTATTCGGCATACTTTATGTTTTGGCATTTTAGCACATTTCCGATTTACAAACTTGTGGTTGGATTACGGCTATAATATGGACCCATCATGGACTTAGTTTCCGTTTGACTGTTTCCAAGTATGTATAACTCGTATTTTGATTATGGTATAAGATGCGTGCCTTGGGCACTTTTATTATGAATCCTTATGGGACTTGTGTGTAGCAACTTTGGGGCCGTGTGACCTATTGTGTAAGATTTAAAGTCTTCCGTTGATTGTATATGCGTAGTCCAATGTTTGTTTATGCTGGGTATGATTTGTGACATGCCATGCTCCTTGAAAAAAGAAAATTTAAATTTATACGCATTTTTGGGAATTCGGTTTTATAAAACTAATGCAAGCCTTGTGTGGTTTCGATCGATCCACGTGTTGGGTCGATCAAGGCTACATGGCAATGAGGGTCCCATTTACTGGGAACGAATACTTACAGATAGAGTATGAAATTATCAAAAACACGAAACATGTTGAGTTTCCAAGACGTGCATGTGCAATAGTCCAGCCTAAACCCGACACCAGGAGAACATGACCTCAAGATGATCTGCTACGGGTGATGAACTAGGCCTGAAAAAATCATCAAGATGGGGTGAGATCAATGATCTCAGTGGAAGTTACGTCATAAGCATATCCGGTGGATAGAGGCATACAAAAATTCAATTATAAAATATTTATTTTAAAGACAGTTATCATCCATCGATACTCAACTTACACTCAATATGTTTCAGAAGCAAGTAAGCATAATGCATGAATTCTAAAACACAATGCAGTAAAGACCAGCCCAATAGGTTTTATAAACTTACATCACATTACATTGTCACGCGGGCTATTATACCCCAAAACCTATCGGGGTGGATCACAAAACAGTTTTGAGTAACCCGTACTAAAGGGGAACCGAAAGCCCATTAACAGTTAGTTTAGCATTTACAAATATATATAATTCCCTTACTATTAATGTTATCCGAAATCGAGTGGAGAAAACATAGTATTGCACTCATCCCCAATTCATATATATATAAACACAAAGCTTGTTAAGTCATAACAAATTCAGGCATCCTGCTAAGTCATAGTAAATTCAGGCACACATATATAATCCATCCATACAACAACATTAAGTAAGTAATATTTCCCTCTATTGGGATTCCATGTAGTTACCTTGCTCAACTGTCAATTCCAAGCATCAACTATCAATTCCAAGTCATTCCTAAGAACATGTATATATTGCTCTTACTTTGAAAACCCAATAATGTATAAAATGCAAGAATCAACAAGGTGTAAGGACCCAAAACCAACCTAGTAGAATCTTTACCGCCATAAAACCCAAATAAGCCCTCGCCAAGGTCCTATTTGAATCCCACAAGGCTCAAGTCACCTTACTTTTAATTTTATTAGTTGATTGATATGCTATTTAAAGGTTGGAGCATGTTTATACATTAATGAATTTTTTGCTTATACGGAGTGAAAGAAAACATCAGCGAAAGACTTACGTTAACACTGAAAACAAGTGGAAACATAACATACATGTCCCATAGGAATCTCAAAACATTAACCAATAGTATCATACATATTTCAGAAGCAACAACAAAGAGGAAGAGAGAATGAAAAGCCAAAACGTAAATCCACACAAGTTCAAAGACATGGCATGCTCATTCAACAGGAAAAGGGTGCAAATTCGTCCAGTCGTGTAGCCTTGATCTCACACCTTTGGTGCCAGCAACAAAACACACACCTAAGCTTACAAAGGGGGAGAAAGAAAGGAATGAGATTACAATAATCTTAGTAAGGTCACAACATCATAAATCCTAGGGATTCCCAATCAAACATCTCCCAATAACTAAAAAATCAACACCTAAAACCAACTAAGAGATCTAATTAAAACTGCAAGCATCAATCACACATAATAGGAGCCGAAATCATCACAAGCACACACAATCATATAGGGTAGGCCAAAATTGGTAGAGAACAAGGAGAAGAACTGAAAACACTTCTCATTCAGAAGCACACAAGTAGCCTATAACATAATCTGATTTTCAAAACTAAGGTTTGCCTCTATCTGCCCATGTTATCCAAGGTTATGCTGAAAAAAGGATAAAATAGTTAGACAATCATTATTATAGTAAGCCTTTTAGTTGTCTCTGACATCTAGACGTTAACTGTTCTAGACGAACTCTTGCAGCTGCATATACAAGTCATCCTGCACACAAAAATAGGGCATCCTAACATCCAGACTCGAACTGGCCTATAGAGCATCTTGATGTCAAGACTCGAACTGGCCTACAAGACATCCTGACGTCCGGACTTGAACTGGCATACAAGGCATACATCGAACTTTTTCCGGGAATAACAACCCATAAACCTCACGGTTCAATAAGCACCTCTCCTCTCCCTAGGAGCAATAACACTTACCTCGCATGGCTAGTGACAAAAGGATCCTTCAAACAAAGCACAAACAAGGCACATACAGACATACACACAGAGTACACGCATACACAAATCATAGCAAAATATCCTTAATCAAATCACAATACAAATCAAAGATCAATCCTCAAATTCATAACTGAACTAGGAAACTTATTGCCCTAGTAAATTCTGAGAATCCCTATAGACATATCAGCCAATTTCGTAAGAATTTCAAGAATAATCAAACTAAAACCAACAACAAATCAAGCATATAGTAAAAGGGTAACCAAAGGAACCTATAAGCCATAGATCCTATCTCTCACGTGTCTGAATAAGATGTAATCCTTTGCCTATCCAATAAGATCAGAATCTCATAAACCATCACAAGGCAAAGACCACACAATTCTAAGCCACTTGATACTTAATTAAAAACCAAAGGCATTGGGAATCCTTACCAATTAACTTACCAAAATCCAGCGACCCGAATGCAGCAGTATCTTCCCCCTGAATGTGTGATGTGATGGCTAGAAACAATATGATTATTCATCCTAATTCACCATGTAAATTTTGGCAACAGTTAGGGCTTAGTAGGGAATGTACGATTTCAACATTAAAGCGGTTAGGGGTTGCAATTTCATGAAATTAAGTAAGGAATAGGTGTCAATTACTCAAACGATTAAAAAGAACAAGATCAGAAACCAATAGACAAGTTAATTAATCAATTTCGGCAAACTTAGGATTAGAAATAGGGCATGCTGATTTCTTCAATAAGGAAGATACAAGAGCTGAATTCATCATAATATAACAAGGATAGGTACTAAACATTCAAACGATGAAGATGAACAGAAATAAAAACCAACAAGGGGTTGAATCAAAAGAAATTCGGCTAAGAACCCTAGAAATTGCAGTAACAAAATTAAAAAGGAAACACTAACCTTTTGCTTGTGAAACCATGATAATAAGATGCACAATGAAGAGAGGATTCCAACACGCTATCTCACGTAGAAATATGATGAATGATGATCGATTTCGGTTAGGGTTTAGGGAGAAGAAATTTCGACCAAGAGGCAGAGGGAGAGAGTTTGTTTTTGTGTGAAAAAGAAAGAATAATTGTGTGCTAGATAGGGTGGACGACCATGTTAATTTATAGGGTCTTAAGGAGGTTTAATTAAGAGATAATTCCCTACTTTTAAGCTTAGAAGGATAAGATATGATTATAGGATAATTCTATTTATAGGATAATTCTATTAAATTAGTAATTCTACTTAAAAGGAAGAATTATCTAATACTTTGGATAATAAAAGATAAAACTAAGGATAATTAACCAGAATTAAAACAGAAAGTACTCGGCAACAATCATTTTAGGCCATCATGCATTCATTTTTTCAGGGAAAAAATAGTCATTTCAGCTACATCGGCTTCTGGACTTCCTGGACATCTAAACAAGCAAGGATCAGGGTCTCACAAAGGGACACTCATTTGAGGTTGATTAGGATGTGATTTTATGTTTAGTTAGAATAAGGTAGGTTTATTGTAGGTTTGGGGGTGTCAAAATGAAGGACATGGGATTTAGGAACAATACATAGGCTACAAGAAAAAGTACATAGCCATGTATTGTTTGGAAACAGGGTGTGTACTAGTACACAACCATGTACTTTCTTGCACAGGCCGTGTACTTCTTGGTTGAGAAGTACACGGGCTGCAGGAAAAAATACACGAAAACTACTCAAAAACACCACTTAAAGCCACCCAAATCATCAGGAACCCTCCCAAAAGTTTCTTGGCAACAAAATATACCTCACTAGTCACAAAACTCACAATTCAAAGATTCCAAACTCAACCAATCACAAGGGTAAGTTCATCTCATCACATGCCCTCCAAAAATTGCATAAACACACAACTATCATGCTTAGGAGTTCAAACATAAGTTTAATGCATCTAAATCATAACAAGCAAGTTTATGAATCTAGTATGATCGTCATTCGCAATGCATGTATGATCTTCATTCAAAACCATGTAATTTTCCATATTTTATCTCAACAGCCAAAACATAAAGTGTAAGAAAATCAAACTTTAAAATTGTGAGCATACATTTGTGGAAAAGAACCTTTTTTCTTTTGCTCTCTTCCTCTACCTTGTATATACGTATTATTCACTGGTTGTATTAGCTCTTTTTGGCTCTCTTGTTTCTCCCAAACTAATATCCTTTCTTATCTAATGTTAACATGTCCTTACTTGTCTAATGTTAGTATATCAGACAATTATACTCTACAAAATTTCAAAACCTTCAGCCATGAGTGTACATATTTGGGAGTTCTCATATTAATCTTACGAAGCATTCGGTATAGTAGATTGGACCAATGGCTGACCAATATTCACTTTCAAGACAACGATCTTTGTCATAACACAACAAAAGATCTAACAATTATTTATATTCTTTGTTTTTTAGTTTATTTACTTTGCAGGTTTCAATAATTTGAAAATAAATTTATATCATATTTTTTGTCTAAAATAGTTACTATTGGATCTCTATTGCTCATATCCATTAACTTGGGAATATGTCAAAGTAAGGTATGTTATTTTGAGGTTATATTTCTAAATGTTTATTTAGAGAAAAAATCTATATAAAACAATATAAAGATTATGTGAATCAACATCAAGAGAGAAAGGTATGTTAATTAAAAAAAATCTTTTATGGTTTAAAATTAACATCTGACATTGTTATAAAAAACTTGACTAAGCTTTAATAAAAGATTTCTTTTTGGTGAATACATTTTAAGATGTATGAATTTTATTTATTTTTATATATTATTTATATATGGAAGATTTGTTAATATTTGATACCAATAAGAATGTGAATTTTTCTGAAAATTATCTACATAAACTTATAAACATGCTCTACCTTGAAATTTGATTGTATTGCTCATAAGTTAGCATGATAGGAAGCCAAGAATGACTGAGGAATGTTAATGAAGGTATTGACCAGAAGCTGAGAGTGGCTGATAGAATAAATCATTATTACATTAATATTGTAATATTCATTCTCGGCCTATATATTTGTCAATCTATTATATCAGTTTATCATCAATTAAATGAAATATAAACCAAGCTTCTCGTGTGCTCCCTCATCCTAACATGGTGGAGGTTAAGACTAGAAGAATCTACTCTTGGCCTGTGTACCATGCAAGCCACACCACAAGAAACTAACGATTCTACAATGACTATCATATCTCTCATCAGCAACCCAGCCTCACCATACTATATAGTCAATTTTGATAGCCGTAGTATTCCAATCTTTTCAAAAATATTGACAAGAAACAATTTTTCAGGATGGGCTGCCCTTATGCAAAACAACATGCATGCAAATATGAAAATAGGTTTTATAGATGACATATTGACAAGACCTACTGAAAGATTCTGGGATCGATGTAATTCTCTCATTAAAGGATGGTTAATAGCATCAGTGGATCCAAAGATTTGCTCCTCCATCATATATTCACCCATAACAAGAGAAGCATACCTCATGTTACAAATGTAGTATGCACAAACTAATGCCTCACGCATCAATCACGTATATAAAGAGATCCAACTATTGCTACAAGGTTCCTTACCAGTAGTCGAATATTATAATCACTGTCCTATGGGAAATATTACATCAATTTAATTTGATCCCACAATGCTCATATGTATGTTGTTCCCATGGAGCCATGACAAAAATTTTACAATATAATAAAGTAGAAAGAGGTCATTAATTTCTCCTTGGTCTTAATAATTCTCATTTTGGCATACTGAAAACACAAATGCTAGGGATTGATTCTCTACCAAGCTTAGACAATTTTTTTGCTATCGCCACGACAGAAGAGCGACACAATCAAGTTTTGGCTGAATAAGATACAAGTTGATATTATTGCACTGGTAGTGCCATTAGTGATGCCAAAATATAGTTAATTTGAAAAAATTCATGAGAGATATGAGTGTTGGTGGTTAAAGGATAAAACAAGCAATAGAGGAAGAAGGAACTATTCTCAGTGTTATGGTGGTTGGTCGGGAAGATGCAACGAACATTGATTCTATATCCATGGCAGTGGCATTGCAATTCATGCCCATGATGATGCAAGACATAGAGATCATACGTTGTCCTCAAGAACTGGGGAGCAAATGGGGTACTCTAAAAGAGATAACAATTCAAAATTAATTGAATTGTTATAGAAAGGTGATGGTAATACCAAAGAACTTGAACTTATGTCTGATAAGGCCTTTCATTTATTAGCAATCCGATGGGTTGTTGATAATGGTGCATGCTACCATATGATATATAAAAATTCTATTATTAGAAACTGTCATGTAAGGACCCCTGACCCATATTCCCGAATTTACTCCTATTAGGACCCTTACCGCCATGAAACCCAAATAAACCCAACCTAGGATCTATCTAAATTTCACAATGCTTATCCCCTTAAAACCGATTTTAACAAGTTTTATTCTTATGTTTTTAAAGGTTAAAGCATGATATTGGACAAGTATTCTGGTATCATATGGAGTTAAAAAAAATATCAGTGGAAATCTTTAAATTTAATCAATGAAATCACAACACACAAGTCCTATAGGGATCTAAATATCGAGCAAGTAAACCTCCAACATAATTCAGAAACAGACAAGCAAAGGAGGAACTTGAAGAACCAGAAAATAATCCAATCATAGTTCATGTTATATGTGCAAGCAATCAAGGAACACGTATGCAAATGTGATGCGATATCGCCCTGCTATGCAGCCTTGATTCTCACACACTGGTATCACAAACAATGAATGTACCTAAGCCTGAAAAATGGTGAAAAAAATAGGATGAGATTACAAGAATATCAGTAGGGTCACATCATTATAAGATCTACAGAAATCTTAAACAAATGTCTCCCAATCAACATCAGATTATCCTATACAAGTAAAGGATATCACGCAAGCATTCAAACATCTTAAGGTATAGGGCCAAAACTGAGGCTAAGGGTGGACTACAAACAGTATCGAAATTCAGAAGTACACAGGCAGGAAAAACTCATCATTCATCTCGGCAATAGAAAAAGGGTATCCCCTTCCACCTGTGTTGTCCAAGGCTTCGTTGCACATAATCTAATCAGCAAGCCTATTCATCTTGGTAGCACACAGGACAAGACATCTAGCCAGCACACAGGACTAGGCATCCTAACCAGCACATAGGATTAGGGCATCTAAACCACGTAAGGATAAGGGTATCTTGCCAGCACACAGGACAAGGCATCTAACCAGCACATAGGACTAAGCATCCAGAGTGCACAAGCTGGGGATTTCCACCCATACGATACCAGTAAGAACCTCTCATCTCCCAAGGAGCATCAACGCTTACCCCGAATGGCCATTGGAAAAGAATCCTGAAGCACAAACATGCACAAGCACACAGAAGCAAGTACAAGGCACAATACCACCGTAGGGTATCCTCAATCATGTTAGAACACAATCAGCACGTTCAATACACAAAGCACATGCAAATTAGGCACTCACAACCTATCTTAAGGGTTCGGTATAGCCTAAGTGAGCCTCAAATCAATCCACAACTCATGCATACACTATCTCACAGATGCACATACAAAGATCAAGCACATGCACCGAAATTAACAAGCAATCAACAAGGATCTCTGGAAAAATCGATGAGGCGTAGATCCTACCTCTCTTGTCTCTAAATAAGAAGCTATTCCTTTGCCTTTATTTAAGGGATCCAAACCACCTATAACATCATCAGGCAAAGACAAAACCACACTAAGCATGCTTACTCAATTATCAAGTAAATATCCTATTTCCTTACCAATTCCACTTACTAAACCTATCAGAAACCAGTGATCATGTGAGATCCCAAATTTTGAGTCCTAGAAATCCAGAAGCTAGTGCAGATGAAATGACCATTTTGCCCTTAAGAAAAAAGATATATGATGGCTGAAATTAGTATTGAAGGTTTAACATTCATTTCTGATTTCATTTCCCTTTGATTCATTTCCTCATTGGTTCAATCTTACCTTAGGTGATAAAATTCCTAAAATTAAGGAAGGATAATTCCAGAATTTAATTCTAATAATTATCTTCCTTTATGTAGCCTTTAAAATAGAGAAATTAATCCTATTACACCCCACATAAATGGAAGCTGGCCACATTTTTTCACACACACCAAAAACACACAAAATTATCAAGCAATCAAACCCTACACCTTACCCTATTGCTGTCAAAAGTTTCCAACCTTCATCCTTACATAACTCTTTCATCCTTTGTTGGATTTTTGCAAATAATAGATTGTTGGAAAGCTTTTTCCATCCTCTATCTAGCTATCTTGGTTTGGTCATTAAAAGGTTAGTTCTTCCTTGTCGAAAACCTAATCATAATTTATAGGGTTTAGTAATTGTATGATTCTTCCTTTAATTGATTTCTATTATTGTTTCTTTTGTTCGTATGATTGTTTGGCATCCATTCATGTTGTAATATCATGAATTCAGGCTTCAATTCATCTTTTTATTCTTCCCTACACATGAAATCGGCATGCCCTACACTTTTGCTTATTGTTGCCGATTTTGGTCAATTGACTAGTCTATTGGTTTCTGATCTTGTTCCTTTTGATTGTATGTGTTATTAACACCTAATAATTCTTTGTAATCATGAAATTGCAATCCTTAATGCTTGTATACATGAAATTGCAATTTGCTCTATTGTCCTATCCTTAGTGCCAAAATTTGTATGGTTGATTGAGATGGTATTTCAGGTTGATTCTTGTTAAATTCTTGGCTATCACATCACACATCCAAAGGAGTGGGTACCTACAACATCTAAGCACTAGTTTCTGATAGGTTTGGTGAGTGGAATTGGTAACGAAATAGGATTTTTACTTGATTTATGAGTATGTATGCTTAGTATTGTTTTGTCTTTGACTTTAAATGCTATAGGTGGTTTGGATCCCTTAAATAAAGGAAAAGGAATAGCTTCTTGTTCAAAGACAAGAGAGGTAAGATCTATACCTCATCGGTTTCTCTAGATATCTTTGTTGTTTAGTTATTATTTTTGGTGTATGTTCTTGATGATAAGTGTATGCTCATATCTTGTATGGTATATGTGGATCGAGATATGATTCTTTAGGCATTGTCGAACCCTTGAGATAGGATATGTGTGCCTAATTTGCATGTGTTTTGTGCATTGAACATGCTGATTGTGTTCTGACATGATAGAGGATGCCCTGTGATGGTATTGTTCCTTGTACTTGCCTGTGTGTGCTTGTACGTGTTTAAGTGTTAGGATCCTTTCCTGGTGGCCATTCGGGGTAAGCTCTGATGCTCCTGAGGAGAGAAGAGGTTCTTATTGGTATGAGAGTCGTGTGGGTGGCAATCCCCAGCTTGCGCGAGCTGGATGCCTAGTCCTTGTATGGCTAGATGACTTGTCCTTATGTGGCAAGATGCCCTTATCCTTGTGTGGTTTGGATTCCCTTATCCTTGTGTGGTTTAGATGCCCTTGTTCTTGTGTGGCTTGGATGCCTTGTCCTTGTGTGCCAAGATGAATAAGCTTACTAATTAGCTTGTGTGCTAATCTTTAACCTTTGTGCAGCGAAGCCTTGGAGAACATAGGTGGAAGGGGATGATCTTTCCTATTGATGAGATTGATTGATGATTTACCTGCCTGTGTACTTCTGATTTGTGGAAGTGTTTGTAATCCACCCTCAGCCTTAACTTTCAGCCCCATCCCTTTTTGGTTGAATGATGAATGCGTGATTCCTCTTAGTTGTATGGGCTGATCTGATATTGTTTGGGAGATGTTTGTTTAAGATTTCTATAGATCTTATGATGTTATGACCCTATTGAGATTCTTATAATCTCACCTTGTTGTTTTCACCATTTTTTGGGCTTGGGTACATTCTCTGTTCATGGTACCAGTATGTGAGATCAAGGCTGTATGGCGAGGCAATATCAAATTATATTTGCATACTTGTTTCCTTGATTATTTATGCATATAATATGAAGTTCAATTGGGCTACTTTCTGGATTTTTGAATGCCTCCTTTGTTTGCTTGTCACCAAAATTTATTAGGGGTATACTTGCTGATTTTTTAGATCCCTATAAGACTTGTGTGTTGTGGTACTTTTGTTGAATTGTAAAAACTTTCGCTGATATTTTAATCATTCCATTTATTGCCAGAAAGTATATCCATTATCATGCTCTAAGCATTAAAAGCATAAAGAATAAACCTATTAAAACCGAAACTAGATGGATAAGCCTTATGGGATTTAGATGAGTCTTGGATTTGGACTTGCTTGGGTTTCACAGCGGTAAGGGTCCTAATAGGTTGAAATTCAGGTCCGTACAAATCAGATGTCGCAGATGCCTCCCCCTCGGATGTGTAAAGTGATAGCCAAGAACTTAGCAAGATTCAACCTGAATTACCACCCCAACTAACTATACAAATTCCGGCACTAAGATAGGGTTCACAAGGCAATTGCAATTTCATGATAACAAGGTATAGGGGTTGCAATCTCATGATTACAAAGAAGGATTAGGTGTTAATAACGCATATAATCAAAAGGAACAAGATCAGAAACCAATTGGTTAGTCAATTGATCAAAATTGACAACAATAGGACAAAAAGTAAGCATGCTAATTTCATGTATAGGGAAGATTTAAAGAATGAATTCATAATATTACAACACAAATGGATGCCAAACAATCATACGAACAAAAGGAATAACAACAAAAATCAATTGAAGGAAGAATCACACAATTTTGGTATTAAACCCTATACATTATGATTAGGTTTTTGACATGGAAGAACTAAACTTCTGATGATCACACCAAGATAGCTAGAAAGAGGATGAAATAGCTTTCCAACAAGCTATTATTTGCAGAAATTCGATAAATGATGAAAGAGTTATGATAGGATGAAGGTTGGAAATTTTCGATAGTAATAGGGTAAAAAGTAGGGTTTGATCACTTGATAATTTTGTATGTTTTTGGTGTGTGTGGACAAGTGTGGCTGGCTACTCTTTATATAGAGTGTAATAGGATTAATTTCCCTACTTTAAAGGCTAGATAAAAGAAGATAATCATTAGAATTAAATTCTGGAATTATCCTTCCTTAATTTGAAAGTTTTTTTCACCTAAAGTAAGATTGAATCAATAAAGAAATAAATCAAAGGGAAATGAAACCATAAATGAGTACTAGATCTTCATTACCAATTTTGGCCATCCCATATCCTTTTTCTCAGGGACAAAATGGTCATTTCACCTGCATTGACTTCTAGACTTTTAGAGCTCAAAATTCGGAATCTCACATGTCATACCTTGGAGTACATATTTGTTTGTCAGATGACAAAATAGTCATTGTAAAAAAAGGAGGCGGTGCAGCTAAAGAATGTACTTCACATTTCTAAGTTTGCTTGCAATTTGATCTTAGTACCAAGAATCATGAGTGAGAATGGTATTATAGTACCTTATGACTCTTTTTTCTGTCAGATATAGAACCCGATTAAGAAGAGCTTGATTGGAATGGATAGATTATGTGAGGGGATCTACTATATTGATGAAGTGACAAATGATAGTGAAATAAGAACTAGAGGTATGTCGTTTCTTTTAGAGGTTTGACTATTGAGCATATATTTAAGTGGCATAGACATCTTGGTCATGCCTCTCTGAATAGTGTCAATAAATTATCTCCATCAAATAAGATTCAAGAAAATATAGAACATATCAGACTTTGCGACACGTGTCATCGAACTAAACAACCTCAACTTCCTTTCTAACTAGTATGAGCCATGCCGAAAACTCATTCGATCTAATTCACTATGACGAATGGGGAAGATATAAAACAACTCTTATTTTAGGTGCCCACTTCTTCTTATGTATAGTGGATGATTTCTCTTGAGGTGTGAGGACCCGTTTCTAGTAAATGGGACCATCACCGCCTTGTAGTCCCAATCGACCTAACATATGGATCAATCGAAATCACACAAGACTCACGTTAATTTTTCCAAACCAAAATCCAAAAAATACATACCAATTTGAATTTTTTCTTTTAAAAGGAGCATGACATGTCATATAATACACCTAACACAAAAATAATTAACAGAGTACGCAAACACATACAACAGAAGTCTTAAATCACAACAGAAGTCTTAAATCACAACAGAAGTCTTAAATCACAGCAACACATTAACTCTTCCAAACCAAAATCCTAAAAACGCATACTAATTTTGAATTTTTCTGTTTAAAAGGAGCATGACACGTCACATAATACATCCAACACAAAAATAATTAACGGAGTACCCAAACACATTCAACGAAAGTCTTAAATCACATACAACACATTAACTCTTCCAAACCAAAATCTTAAAATTGCATACCAATTTGAATTTTTCCTTTTAAAAGGAACATGACACGTCACATAATACACCCGACACAAAAATAATTAACGGAGTACACAAACACATGCGACGGAAGTCTTAAATCCCATACAACAGACCATACAGCCTCAAACATGCAACACACTGAGACCATACACACAAGCCCATATGGATCCACAAAAAGTTCCCAAGGCACGCATCTCATAACATAACTGAAATTTGAGTCATACATGTGATTAGAATATCAAAACCGAAAAAACAAACCCACAACAGGTCCATAACAAACAACATAGTCAAAAACAAACATTTACGTCTCTAGAGTATGAAAATGATAAAGCATGAAACATGTCGAGCTTCCAAGACAGTCAAGTGCAATAGTCCTGCCTTAAGACCAACATCAGGAAAACACGACCTCAAAGACGCACGGCTACAGGTGACGAACTAGCCCTGAAAAGATTAACAAGAGGGAGTGAGATCAAAAGACCTCAGTGAAATTTACAATGTCATAAGCATATTCAGTGGAATAGAGGCTTATAGAAAATCAAATATAAAATAGTTACTTAAAACACCGTTATTATCCATGCAAACTAATCGTGCACTCAATGTGTTTCACAAGCAAGTATACATAATCCATGAATTGTAAAACACAATATAATGAAGACCAGCCCAATAGGTTTTATAAACTCACATCCCACCACATTGTCACACGGGCTATTATGCCCCAAAAACCTATCGGGGTGGACTACAAAGCACCTTCAAAGTCCCTTGGGTTGAAGGAAAACCGGAAGCCCTATGACAATTAATTTTTTGTTTACAATATACGTATAAATCTCTTACTGCCAATGTTATCTGAAACTGAGTGGAGAAATCACATTATCACACTTAATCATAATTCACACATAGCCTGCTAAGTCATAGCAAAAGCAGGCAGCTTGCTAAGTCACAGCTAACTCAAGCACACACATATACTCCATCCATACAACAACATTAGGTAAGTAATATTCACCTCTGCTAGGATTCCATGTACTTACCATGCTTGGCCAAACATTACCCATCAATTCCAAGTTGTTCCTAAGAACACACGTATATAGTTTTTACTTGAAAACCCAACAATGCATGAAATGCAAGCAATCACCAAAGGGAACTCATATAGGATTGATTACGGTGTGATTTGATGATCATTTAGTGTTGAATAGGTTTAGGTAGGTATGAGGGTCTCAAAATGAGATACATGGGTTGCGGGAAGGGTACGGAGGCTACTGGGACAGGTACGTGGATATGTGGATTTGAAATAGGGGGAAATAGGGTAGTACACGGCCTGAAGTACACGACCGTGTACTTTTTGGGAAAGGTCGTGTACAAGTACACAGCCTGGGTATACGGGCATGTACCAGCCTATGTAGGCTGTGTACATGTACATGGCCTGAGTACACAGCCATGTACTCCCCTACACAGGTTGTGCATTGTTCTATCAAGAATAGTACATAGGCTCGTGGGGGGTACACGGGTGTGTACTCGTCCCATACGAGTTACCCACCCCAAAAATGACCCAGAACACTTTATAAACTCGCTCAAACCCACAGGAACCCTTATCAAGATTTCTTGGCAATGAAAAATACATCACAAGCCACAATACAATTGATTCAAAGGGGTTACTAAAAACTAAAAGGATTGAGTCGAATCAAAATCTCTATAAGATAGATAGAAAAGATCTATCTATCTTATAGAAAGAAGGTTTTTATTGAATCGAAAAATTTCTTTTAGTTCTAAAAATTTGTTCAAATTTTTGAACACATCTATTCAAGAAAAACCTTCCTTAGGATTAGGAATCCTATTCTACAGAAAGAAAGAAAAGAAGGCTTATGGAATTTAATCTTAGTCATATACATCGACCCAAGGGATCCGAAAAATGAAAGAAAAATTTAACTAGAAACTTTAATAATTAAAAAAAGAAGCATGTTTGCTTTAATCAATTATACTCATATGGATAAGGAGCTGAAAACCATAATGCACCAACATAATCAATGACACGGGTATAAGCATAATCAAATTGAACGGTTTCAAACATCGGATTATATACCCACTCAACATGTATAAACACACAACCAACATGATTAGAAGTTCAAACACGTAGTTTATATAACCAAATCATGGAAAGCAAGTTCATAAAGCTAAAATGAACCTCATACACAATAGACGTATGACCTTCATTCAAAACCAAGCATTTACTATATTTTAATTCATCAAAACCAGAAACAATTCCGTGTAAGCAAATGAAATGTAAACTCACACCTCTTGTAGCATAGAAAACTCAAAGGCAATACCCTTGCCCTTACCAAATGCTCCAGCACCATCTAAACACACAAACCGAACCAAAACATGCAGAAGCACCAAAATTGACAAAATCGGCTAAATGACTCAAAACTGAAAACAAACCCTAAAAAGACACTTGCACTAACACACATCTCACTCTAACAGCACACTCTCAGCTCAAATTTCCATAAATCCAACCAGCGGGCAGAACGCCCAAAACTCACACAAGCCGCTAACGGCTCCCAATTGACAACTAACTCATATGATCACATGATTGGGTTTCTTATCCCATAAAAACTCTCCACAGCTCATAAATCAACTGACCTAAGCAACAGAAACCACCAATTTCATCAATTCAGCTAAAATCACAAAACTCACAAAATTACTAAAATTACCATCGTAACCCAAAATGCTCACCCATGGATTAGAGGATGTTTTCATACAATCTGAACCACCAAATTAGCTTAGGAATATCGAAAAAAATCTAAAAGAACCAAAAATCGACAATGGAAATGAAGATTTAAGGTACTTACCACGAAATCCCCAAAAATACTCTAAAATGAAGAACGATCTGATTCCAGCCTCTCGATCCAAAACTAACAGTGAAAATCTATCGTGAGAGGTTAGAGAAATGTTTAGGCAAGAAACCCATTGTTTTTCATTGAAAGAAAATCGACAAAATTCGAACGGGTTCTTTAGAGAGGGAGAACGGGACAGAGGAAGAGGGAGAGAAGGGTAGGTTATTGTTCCAACATTTAGAAAAATTTTAAGTGTTAGTTCGGGCTGTGTATTTATAACCTAGGCCTAAAATCTCGGAAAAACTAGAACGGGTTACTTTAAAAGTCTGGTATGCCCCTTGTGGGTCAAAATGGGTTTTAAAATCAATAAACATAAAAAAGGGACTAAAATTATTAATTAGACTAAAAATTGGATAATTGGGCTCGAAAAATATCAAACAAGCCCAAAAGAGGTTTTTCAGCCCAAAAGACCAAGGTTAGTAAAATCGGACCTGAAACCGGCCAAATTGATTTCTATTGACTCAAACCTCGACACTCGATCTAGACTACTCTCTAAGACACAGATGCATACCTAGGCTTTTTATGACTGTGTCCACCATAAAGGTTAACTTACGGGTCAACAGTTAATTCTTAGGTCAAACTAGTTAATCGCTCACAACAGACCAAAATCAGAAAATCTCACTATGCAATCACACTGACTAAGCTCACGGAGGGATGAGGTCTCACATGAGCAATATGATTATTCTTAATGAAAGAGAAAAATGAGGTGGCTACCATTACAAAAAAATTCGTTAATATAGTAAGAGTGTAATTTAATACCGTAACTAAAAGGGTCTGAAGTGATAATGGATCTAAATTCATATGCTTGAGACCTTAATTTGCTAACAAAAGGATAGTCCACGAGTTTTCTATCTCTTATACACAACAACAAAACAGATGAGCCAATAGGAAAATAGGCATATTATGAATGTGGTTCAAGCTCTTCAAATAGAAACAGGATTGCCAATTAGATTCTAGGGATACTGTTATTAATAGAAACTCTAGTATCGTGGCCAACAAAAAAAAACCCTATAAGGGCTTATTCGGCAAGGCTCTAAACTATGAGAATCTGAAAGTATTCGAGTGTCTCTGCTATGCACACAATCATCTTAAAATCACAAATAAATTTGATGGTAGAGCATTTTGGTTTATATTTTTGGGATATCTTCAATGGAAGAGAGGTTGGCTCGCCCACATCTAGGCTATAGAATGGATGCATATTTCTTGCAATGTAATTTTCTATGAGAATATTTTTCCTTTCATGCAAGAAAATTACAGAAATCTTACAAGCATTGAAGGTCCAAATCATTCAATATCGTTTTTTGGGAAAGTAAAGATTATGAGCAATGACATAATCTTGAAGATTTAGGTCAAATTATTCCATGAAAATATACAAACCATGAAGATAGAGATGACGATCATACACTCTTTCATACGAAAAATGATCCCTCAAGTCTTGTCCATAGAAACTTTGTCAAATATTTCTGTCCATAGATAAGGAAAATCATCCAAATATAGAAGATATTTTGGTGACCCACAACATCACACGAGATTTACATCCAAGATCACAAGTCCTCTTAGATAATGATGCTAATAATGAGATGGATATCTAAGAAAATAAAACAAACATGCATGATATTCCACAATCTACAATCACGTCCGAGATATTCTTGCAGAATCTGATTTTATTTTAATTAATTACTCTGGTAATAGCAACAATATCAATGTGTAGACATCAAATAATCATGCACCTAATCAAATGGTCATTCCGGATCAAAATACTCGACCTTACTGAGAACAGAAGCCTCCTTCTCACTTTAACGACTATATTTTTCAAGCTCATGCTTTTCCCTCACGTTACTCTATCCCTTGAAGCTCAACCAAGAACTCTTTTACTAAGGTACTCTCGTATGAAAATTTTTCTTACTCTTATAAAACTTTCTTGGCAGCTCTCTCTACCAAAGAAGAACCTTCCACATATACACAAGCAATAAATAATTCTCACTAGCGAGATGCAAAGGAAGTATAGATTTCTGCTCTTCAACAAAACAACACGTGGTGCTATACTACTTTACAACCTGGCAAGAAACCCGTGAAGTGCAAATGGGTCTATAAGACCAAATACAAAGCTTATGGGATTGTAGAGAGATTTAAAACCTGCCTATTGCTAAAGGATACACACAAGTCGAGGGAGAGGACTGCACTGAGACCTTTGCACTTGGACTACACTGCCTTGCTGTATTCTAGTCATTGCTATCGCAAAAGATTGACCTCTATATCAATTGGATGGCAATAATGCATTCCTAATTAGAGATCTTGATGAAGAAATATATATGGAGTCACCTTCTACTGTGTAAACACCAAAGCCTGGAAAATATTTTAAGCTACACAAATCCCTTTATTGTCTACAACAAGCTGGCAGAAACTAGTTTAGTAAGTTAACCACTACAATGTTGGCCTATGGTTTTGAACACAATGCTACTGAATATACCCTCTTCATTGACAACCAAGAAACTATATTACAGTATTATTGGTGTATGTAGATTATATTTTCTTGACAGGGAGTAGCAATTTTGAATGTCATGCCATGAAGAAATATCTAGACCAATGCTTGAAAATCAAAGATCTCAGTCACCTCAAATTCTTCTTTGGAATAGAGATGGTTCGCACAAAAGAGGGTCTGTTCCTAAACAAGAGAAAATATGCTCTCAACGTACTGAGAGAATGTGGCATGACAGGTACCAAGCTCATCAATTCATCGATAGAACCATACAACAATCTAATGCATGAAGGGGAGATCCACACGATGAACCTAGCAAATATCGTCATCTCATAGAGCAACTTTTCCACCTGAAAATAACTAGACTACAGATAACATATACAGTTCATATTCTCAGCCAATTCATGCAGAGGCTGGGGAGTTATCTTTGGAATTTTGCAATTAGCATCTTACGATATATCAAAACAAGTCCAGGCCAAGGAATCCTCATGCCACAACAAAACAAGAACCTATAGCTTCAAGCTTTTTGTGACTCACATTGGGTAAACTATCAAGTCAGTTGTAGGTCAACAATTGGTTATTTTATTATGCTCGGTAATGCTCCCATCCCATGGAAAACAAAAAAGCTAAGGGACTGTCTCATGGTCATTAATAGAAACATAGTATAAAGCAATGGCAAGAACAACTAGTGAAATAGTATGGCTACGAAGCCTACTAAACTTCTTGGGTGTTAAGAAAGATAATAAGTATTCGTACAATGATAGTCACTCAATATTGATCATAGTATCAAACCCGTTTTTTCATGAGCGAACAATACATATTATAGATGTCGAATGTCACTTTATCCGTGAGAAGATATAATAAAAAGCGCTCCATGAAAAGCCCACACCAACATAGGAAACAACCAACGGATATATTCACTAAGGCCTTGAGAAGTCAACAATTCTATTATCTTAAAGGCAAGTTGGGTATACTGGATATATATTCCCCAACTTGAGGGGAAGTGTTAACGACGTTGTTGGCCAAAATCTGGATATTTAGAAATAAATCTTCTATATATAAGAAGATATTGTCTGACAGAATAAAATGATTCTTACATTAACGTGGTAATATGCACATGTATTTGTTTATCATCAAGTAAATAAAATATAAACCGCATTTCTCATTTTCTCTCTCATCCTAACAAGGAATCTATTGGTCGATGTCCTAATGGGAAAAAAAGATCAAATACCTATATTCATACATAGTGGCTCATAGGTACTTGTTGAATTTTTTAAAAATATAATACATAATAATAGAAGACATATTTCTACAGAATATGGTATTGTCGATTCAATTATTATAGAATTGAGTTATTTCTTTAGATTACTTAAGATTTGAAAGAAATAATTTTGGATTATTTCGAGGGACTAAAATAAAACCCATAGATTGAGCATTAAGATCCTATTATTCCATAAGCACTATTTGAGTGGTCCTAGTAAATAGACTTGATGGATAGGATATTTTTTATTCCATAACCCAATAATTGAGTAGTCTTAATAAATGGATTTGATGGATAAATTAAAATATTATTTTTAGTCTATAGCCCTTAAGGGGATCAATATAAAGAATTGATGAATATAAATATGAGAAAGAATGAGCCTTAGAGGCTCTTAATGATTTCATAACCTATTATTGAATGGTCAGTGGATTTGATGAAATTATTTATATAAATGTATAAGTGAGCCGTTTATCATAAAAAGATATGCTTAAATTTTCTAGAGTACTCATGAGAAACCAAAGTATGTGCATGACCATTGATAACACTTGTTGTTACTATATTGAAATTAGTAAGTAAAGGGATGATATGTGTTGTGAGGGTTACTGAATTTATAGTTAATAAAAGTTCAAAATAAACTAATTATTATTTTTACTAGCAAAATTGATGTCTCATTGCACTACGCATCAATTCAATTAAAAAAATATTGATATTTATGTATTAGCCTTTCCTTTGCTTAAAATATTTGATATTTTTATTGATAACATGCAATTTGTGGAGGATTGTTGGAAAAATTACATATCATCTAGTTGTTTATTCAAAATATTGTAATATCTACTTTAATTCTTATGATATAATTTTATAATTAAATTTATAATTTATGAAACCTATTTCATAATAACCATCATTCTTCTTAATAGCCATTATTTTTTATTATTTCTTTTAAGTTTTGTTTTTTATAACTCTTCTTTGACATCCCTTAAGGAGGATGTAAGCATACACTTATGGACAACAATATTTCTTCTCTTGCTCTCTTGCTCTCTTGCTCTCTTGCTCTCTTGCTCTCTCGCTCTCGTGCTCTCTTCCTCTCTTCCTCTACCTTGTGTGTAAATATTATTCTCTTGTTGAATTAGCTCTCTTTGACTCTCTTATGCACCCAAAACTAATATCATTTCTTAGCTAATGTTAGCTTATCCTTACTTGGCTAATATTAGTATTTCAGACATTTATAGTCTATAAAATTCCAAAATTTTCAGGCACGAGTGTGCTTGTTTGGGGATTGTTGTGTTAATCTTAAAAAGCGTTCTATATACTAGATTACACCAAAGTCCGATTGAAATTTGTTTTCAAGACAGTGATTTAGTAAGGACCCTTACCGTCATGAAACCCGAACAAGCCCTCCCAAGGACTCATCTGAATACCACAAGGCTCAAGTCTTACTAGTTATCAATTTTATTAATCCATTAAGATGCTTTATAGGTTGGAGCATCTAAAATATTCTGGCATATTATGGAGTGAATAAAAATATCAGTGGAAGGCTTTCATAAATACAAAAAATTAGTGGAATCATAACACACAATTCCCATAGGAATCTCAAACTCTAACATCTGTTCATAGTAAGTTTTGGAAACAAGAAGGAAAGGAGCAGAACTTGGAAGCCAGAAAGTAAGTCCAAGCATGGATGCATATGCACAATCAATAAAAACCAGCAAGAAAATGCAACGAGAATGTGATGCAAATCTTCCCACCATGCAACCTTGACCTCACAGCTCAATACCGCCAGCAGAGCATGCACCTAAGCCTGAAAAAGGGAAAAATAATAGGATGAGATTACAAGAATCTCAGTAAGGTCACAACGTCATAAGATCTGCAAAAACCCATTCAAACATCTCCCAAACAACATAGATAGATTGCTTAAGCTAGCAATAAGCTCAAAAAATCAGCAAGCAAACACATAGACATAGGTAGGGCTGAAAATAATGAAGGGGTGGGCTCAAAATACTTCGGTGGAAGCCAATACAAGACTGATTTGGAAGCACACAGGCTGCCTATTTCACTATCTGATTTCCAATCGAATGGGTCATCCCGATCTGCCTATGTTGTCCAAGATTGTGCCGCAAAAGTGAGAAAATAGTTAGCAAACAAACTCACAGCAAGTCTTTCTATCTTCCATCACAAGGACAAGGCATCTTGCCACACAAGGACAAGGGAATCGCAGCCACACAAAGGCTGGCCATCCTGCCACACAAGGACAAGACATCTTGCCACACAAGGATAAGGCATCTTGCCACACAAAGACGAGGATTCCAGCAAGATCCTGCTGGGGATTGTTGCCCAAAAGCCTCCCAATACGGTAAGTAATTCTCTTCTCACTAAGAGCATCATTCACTTACCCCGAATGGCCACTGGAACGAGGATCCTGACACAAATACAAGTACAGGGAAACACAAGCAAGTACAAGGCATAACAACACGACAGGGTATCCTCAAACAAGTCATAAGGCAATACGCAAACCAATATCATATGACCAAACCAAATAAGAGTTACCAATCCTCAATCATAGTTTCCACAATCACCTAAGGAACCAGCAATCAATCCTCAAGCATGTACAAGTAATCCGCAAGCACGCATACACTAGTACACAACAGAAATCAAATAAACAAGTGAAGTGATCTTTGGAGAAACTGATGAGGTATGGATCCTACCGCTCACACATTTAAACAAGTAGCTAGTCGTTTTCCTTTACCACTAGGATCAGAAACACCTAACAAAACAGAAGGAAAAGATAACACAATACCAAACATGCAATATTAAATCAAAAATCCAAAGGACATCCTACGGTTCCTTACCGATTTTACTCACCAAACCCTACCAAAAACCAGCGATCAGATGCAGCTATAACCTCCTCTTGAATGTGTGATATTATGTCCAAGAACTCAACAAGAATTAACCTGATTATTTAATCCCATTCAAAATAAATTTCGGCACACTTAGGGTACTACGGAAGGAATTGCCGATTTTAACATATATGAAGATATAGGTTGTGATTTCACAATAATAAAAGAGGAATATATGCCAGATACTCATACGAATAAGATGAACAAGATTTAGAAACATCATAAAGGGATAGAAGAATTTTGGCACACCTACCTAGGCAGGGAATTTCGGAAACAAAAATAAAAGAGAAGAACTAACCTTTTCAATGTGAATTCAAGCTAGGAACATGCTGCATGAAAAGAGGATTCCAACAAGCTATCACACGCAAGAATTTGATGAAGGATGACCAATTTCGGCACTAGGAAAAATAAGGCAAAAGTCGGCCACAAGGGGGAAGAAGAGGGAGAGAAGAACTTGTGTTTTGGGGAGCAAAAGAGAGACGATTTGTGTGGATAAGTGGGGTAGCCGGCCATATTATTTATAGGTGATTAAAAGATTAATTTTTCATTCTTTTAAGCTTAGATAAGATAGGATAATGCTTAGGAGATAAATCCTCTAAAAGGTGAATCTAAAATTCTCAATTTAGGAAAAAAATAAATAAAAATACCAAAATTAAAATAGGAAAGATTTGACACAAATATTTCAGGTCATCACGCATCTATTTCTTCAGAGGAAAAATAGTCATTCATCTGCTTCGGTAACTAAGTGTCATTTATGATAAAGGACTTCTAAGACATCTAATTCACTAAGGAATAGGATCTCACAGATCTTTGTCTTGGTCATGACATAACAAAAGATCTAACTGTTGTTTCCATTTTTTGTTTTTTTGTTTATTTGTTTTGCAGGTTTCAACCATCATGGTACATAATAAATATCTAAATACTTTAATCATACGATTACTTTATATTATAATTATTAATTTCTATTTTTTTTATTAAAAAATATCGATCATTAATAACTAAATATGTAACGACCTCAAATCCTAACCTATTATTAATTGCTCCGATTAGGGCCATTACTGCTGTGAAACTCAGACAAGCCCAAGAACCTAGACGTATCTGAATTCCACAAGGCTTACTTATCAAATTCTGGATTTTTTGCATGTACATTCGTTATGTTCATTAGTTCTTGGAGCATGATATTAGACATGTATTATGGTATCATACAGAGTGAATAAAATATCAGTAGAAGTCTTTAAATAAAATCAATGAATCCACAACTCACAAGTCCCATAAGGATCCAAACATGCAGTAAGTTAATTCCCAAAATAAAACAAAAACAAGTAAAGGAGGAACCTTTAAAACAAGAAAAATACTCCAATCACAATTCATGTTATATGTGCAAGCAATCAAGGAACATGTATGCTAATGTGATGCGATATCGCCTCGCCGTGTAGCCTTTATCTCACACACTGGTACCACAAACAATAGATGTACCTAAGCCTGAAAAATGGTGAATACAATAGGATGAGATTACAAGAATCTCAGTAGGGTCACAACATCATAAGATCTACAAAAATATTAAATACAAATCTCCCGAACAACATTAGATCATTCCTATACATTTATGGGTATCACGCAATTCAAAAATTAATCAAAGAAATAGGGCCGAAACTAAGGCTGAGGGTGGACTGCAAACACTTCAGAAAATCAAAAGTACACAGGCAGGTAAAACTCATCAGATTGCTCTCGGCAATAGGAAAAAGAAAGGTTGTGCGCTTCGACCTGTGTTGTCCAAGGCTTACTGCACAAAGGGTAAAAGGTTAGCACACAAGCTAATCAGTAAGCTTATTCATCCTGCCACACAAGGACAAGACATCCCAAGCCACATAAGGACAAGGGTATCCCAAACCACACAAGGATAAGGGCATCCTGCCACAAAAAGGACAAGACTTCTAGCCACACAAGGACTAGACATCCAGCGCGCGCATGCTGGGGTTTGCCACCTATACAACTCTCATACCAGTAAGAGCCTCCCCTCTCCCAAAGAGCATCAGTGCTTACCCCGAATGGCCATCAAAATAGGATCCTGACACATAAACATGTACAAGCACACACAGGCAAGCACAAGTACAATATCATAACAGGGTATCCTCAATCATGTCAGAACACAGTTAGCTTATTCAATTCACATATCATATACAATTCAGGCACTCAAAACCTAACTCAAGGGTTTGGTATAACCTATAAGATTCATATCTCAATGCACAATTCTTGTACATATCCTACAATCAATTCACATGTAATAATAACAAGAGCATGCATCGAAAATAACAAAAAAACAATAGGGATCTCTGGAGAAACCGATGAGGTATAGATCCTATCTCTCTTGTCTCTGAACAAGAAGCTATTCCTTTGCCTTTATTTAATAATTCCGAACCACCTATAGTATCACAATGCAAAGACAAAACCAAACAAAGCATGCATACTCAGTAACCAATTAAATATCCTATTTCCTTACCAATTCCAATCACCAAACCTATCAGAAACCAGTGCTCAGATGCCGTAGGTGCCTCCCCTTTTGATGTGTGATGTGATAACCAAGAACTTAACAAGATTCAACCTAAATTACCACCCAATTTAACTATGTATATTTCGGCACTAAGCATAAAACAAAAGATAGTTTGCGATTTCATGTTAGCAAGGTGTAAGGGTTGCGATTTCATGCTAACAAAGAGGGATTAAGTGTTTATAACCTATACAATCAAAAGAAACAAGATCGGAATCCAATAGGTTCATCAATTGATCAAGATAGGCAACAATAGAGCAAGGGTAGGGCATACTGATTTCATGTATAGAAAAGATTCAAAGGATGAATTCATGATTTTATAACATGAATAGATGCCAAACAATCATACAAACAAGAGGAATAACAAGAAATCAATTGAAGACAGAATCACACAATTTTGAACCCTAATCTTGTCAAAATTTGACTTATCTTACAACAAAGAAAAACCTCCTGATGAAAAATAAAATATTTCTAGAAATAGGATGAAGAGAGCTTTCCAAAAAGCTATTATTCACAAGAATCCGACAAAGAATGAGAGAGTTATGCTATTTTGAAGTTCAAGCAGATTTTGGCAATTCTGCCAAAATTCGATTTAACTTTTAACAAATAAAAATTAACCTCCAAACAAAAAGTCAAAAATGGTTGGAAAGAAGATGAATAGATATTTCCAACAAGCTATTATTTGTAGGAATCCAATAAACGATGAGAGAGTTATGCTTGTTTGAAGTTCCACCGGATTTCAGCAGAAATTTGTATAAGGTCTTACGAATTTTGTGTTTTCTGTATAAGATTTTTGTGTGGCTGACTTCCTATTTATATAAGGTGGTTATGAGATTTAAATCCCTACCTTAAAGGCTTAATTAAAGTAAGATAATTATCAGAATTAAATTCTGTAATTATCCCCCTTAAACTTAGGGTTTTTATTTCTTAAGGTAATTATCATTAATAAAGAATCAATTTAAAAGGAATTAATACCATAAATAATTACTAGACATCCCTTACCTATTTTGGTTATCACACATCCTTTTCTTTAGGAAAAAATGGTCTTTTTCACTTACACTGGCTTCTGAATTTCTAGGACTCAAAATTCAGGGTTTCACATCCTCCCCTCCTTATAAGAATTTCGTCCTCAAAATTTTAGCACTAGTACTTAAACAAAAAGATAAGGAAATTTTGCACACATGGATTCCTCAGTCTCCCAAGACTGTTCCTCAATTTGACCATTACGCCAAACAACTCATACCATAGGCATGCTTTGACTGTGAAGCTATCTAACTGACCGATCTAGTATGGAAACTGGCTGTACGGAATAGGATAGGTCTTCAGCGATTACAACTAGGGTTTCTTCAAGCACGTGAGAAGGGTCTTGCACATATTTTCTCAACATTGAAACGTGAAACACGTTGTGAATTCTTTTCATATTTGGAGGTAAGGCAAGTCGGTATGCAACAGGGTCGTTCCTCTCGACAATGTCATACGGACCAATATAACGAGGTGCTAGCTTACCTTGCTGCTGAAAACGAAGAACTTCTTTCCATGGGGCGACCTTCAGAAACACTTTGTCACCTATCGCAAATTCCAGCTCCCTTCATCGATTATAGGCGCAGTTTTTCTGCCGATTCTGGGGTGTTTTTAGCTGTTGTTGAATCAAGTTCAACTGCTCTGTTGCTTGATCAATTAATTCCGGATTGTCTAGGCATCTCTCACCTACTTCATTCCAGTAAATGGGAGCTCTGCAACGTCTCCCATATAATGCTTCGTAAGGTGCCATACCGATGCTTACATGAAAACTATTGTTGTTAGAAAATTCTGCCAATGGCAGGCATCAATCCCAACCGGTTTGCTGGTCCAACACACTCGCACGTAACATGTCTTCGGGTGTCTAAATCGTCCTTTCTAATTGGACATCGGTCTGGGGATGAAATGCTGTACTAAAATTCAATCTTGAAGCCAGCGTATTCTGAAATTTATCCCAAAATTGTGAGGTGAAACGGGGGTCACAATCTGAAACGATCGAAACTTGCACTCCATGCAATCGAACAATCTCGTCCATGTAATGAACAGCCAATTTCTCAGGTGTATCCGTCACACGTATAGGAAGGAAGTGTGCAGATTTCGTCAATCGATCCATAATCACCCAAATGGCATCGTATCCTTGTTGTGATCTAGGCAAGCCGGTCACAAAATCCATTATGACATGCTCCCACTTCCATTCTGGAATCGGGAGTTACTGAAGTAAACTAGCGGGTCGTTGATGTTCGATTTTTACTTGTTGACATACGAGGCATCGGGCAACAAACTCAGCAATGTGACGTTTCATGTTTGGCCACCAATACTGCTCCTTTAAATCTCGGTACATCTTAGTGGTTCCCGGATGGATAGCGAACTTCGAACTATGCGCCTCCGATAGAATAAGGTTACGAATATCAATATCTTATGGAACACATACCCGATTTCTGAAGACAAGCACTTCATCATCTCGTATTTTAAAATCACAAACTATGGCATCAACACCATCAAAAAGTTGCTTCCAAATTTCAATCAGTTTTGGATCCTCTAATTACTAATTCCGAATTTCCTCAATCAAGGTAGGCGTGACTTTGATTCGTGCCAATAACGATCCAAAAAAATCAGTGCCAAGATGTACACTATTAGCGTTCAAATCCAGCAACACAGGCATGTAATGGGTGCACATTTAAGCCAAAACCGATGGGGAAGGAGGATGAAACTTTCGGCTCAAGGCATCAGCAACAACATTTGCCTTTCCAGGATGATATTCGATGATCAAATCGTAGTCTTTAATCAGCTTCACCCATCTTCGTTGTCTCATATTCAATTCTTTTTGCGTGAGGAGGTACTTCAGGGTTTTGTGGTCGGTGAAGATTCGGCATGTCTTGCCGTATAAGTAATGTTGCCATATTTTCAACGCAAACACCACGGCTACAAGCTCCAAATCATGCGTAGGGTAGTTGATTTTGTACGGTCGTAACTGTCAGGAAGCATAAGCAACGACATTCCCGTCTTGCATCAATACACATCCAAGTCTGGATTTCGACGCATCGCTGTAAACCACATACTCCTTTCCGCAAATAGGTAAGGTAAGGATAGGTGCGGAAACTAACCAGTTTTTCAGTTCTTCGAAACTTCGCTGGCATTTCTTGTTCCACACGAACGGCTCACCCTTGTGCGTCAATTTTGTCAATGGTGCGGCAAGCGATGGAAAATTCTCCACAAAACGATGGTAGTATCCTGCTAAGCCAAGGAAACTACGAACTTCAAACACAGTTCGCGGGGGTTCCCAAGCAACTATGGCTTCAATCTTCTGTGGATCAACTAACACATCTTGGTAGGAAACAATATGGCCAAGAAAACCAACTTCGTGTAACTAGAATTCGCATTTGGAGTACTTTGCAAACAACTGTCGATCCTTCAAAACATTCAGCACAATCCTCAAATGCTTAGTATGTTCCTCTTCCGATTTTGAATAAATCAGAATGTCGTCGATGAAGACTATCATAAATTTATCCAGGAATTCTTGGAACACACGATTCATCAGGTCCATGAACACAGCTGGTGCATTGGCCAAACCGAATGGCATAACCAGAAATTCGTAGTGGCCATATCGCGATCTGAACGCGGTCTTCGGAATATCAGCATCACAAACTCGCAATAAGAGGAGTCAAGGGAGATAGAGGCTGATCCGTGTTAAGTGCTATCCTTGGACTTACAAATGACCTATTTGCTCCAGGATCTAATAATACTTTAGCATTTTGCAAAAAAACTGAAATAGTACCTATCACCACACCAAGACTAGCCTTGGCATCAGTTAGGGTGAATAGCCTTGTTGGTATTGGTTGTGCCTCTCTTGTGGATCCGTTGGGTGGTCCTCCTGGTGAGCGTGTTGGTGGTTTGGTGGGTTAGTATACCCACCTCGGCCCGCACTAGGTGCGCCTGTGATACGTCTCGGTTTCTTGCATTCCCGCTAAATGTTCCCCATTTCACCACAATTGTAACATTGACGTTGCTGAGAATTCCATGTAGATCCATTGGGATTTGAACTAGAAAATTTCTTCTTGTTGTTACTTCCATTTCCATTAATTTTCTAAGGATAGGGTCCCGTACGCCGATTAAATTTCGAATCTTATCTGAAGGATCCGCTACTAGTGGCTGCGGATAGCTTCTTGGTTTGCACGATCTTTTCGGCTTCAGTCGCGGCAACAATTAGTTCTTGCAAATTCTGTACTGGTGTCGTACCAACGATGGTTTTGAGTTCGGTACTCAGGCCATCCTAAAATCGTCTTGCAAGCTGGTAAGGTGAGCGATCCTCTTCAGGTGCAAATCGGGACAATTCCTTTAATGCCTTTTCATATTCCAGCACTGAACGGGTGCCCTGTTCAAGCTGGTAAAAAGCTTGTCGTTGCCTGCTTTTATGGAATCTCGTATAAAATCTTTCGTCGAATTCATACCTAAATTCCTCCCATGCAGGCAGATGATCGCCAAATCGCAAGCTCACAGTTGTCCACCATGCGAGGGCTTCTCCCTCAAGTAGGAAAGTGGCGATGGAAACCTTGCCATCATCTGAGATACGTAAGAACAAGGACACTCGGCATAAAGTGTTGATCCATTCATGAGCGGCAACGGCACCAACTGAACCATTGAAATCTTTACATCCTAATTGTCGAGCTTTCTTCAATAATTTTGTAATCACGACGGGAAGTCTCTCGAATTCCTTACGATGCGCCGGCTATACAGGTTCAAGTAGAGGAATAGGTTCTTCCACAGGCGTGGGTGTAGGAGCATTCTGAAATTGCACCTCCATATGCTACTGATTTGCAGCAATTCCTTGCAATACGTTTAGGATTTATGCCATCACATGATCGATGGCTGGTGCGGCTAGTGCCTCAGGTTGGTTTTCGGGCTCACCTTGCCCTCCCTGCTCAGTTTGTGCATTCGGCTCCTCTTGCTCAACAGGTTGCTGTTTGGCCTGAACCTCATACCTACCCGGTCGATCCCTTGTAGCGTTCAACCTTGTCATACTATACAAACATACGATTGTTACTTAACACATAACTAAATACGATACTAGGAAAAGAAGTGGTACCTGGTAGAGAGGAATGCACCAGACGATACGCATATGCTGGAAAACAAAATACACTTACACACAAATACTCACAAGTTTCGAAATCATATGTACACATGCGATGCACACTCGGAAATTACACCAACATTCCCATAAGCATTCGGCAACAATATTATCATACAAACCATTCTCGAAAATCATTGCAACAAACTCTAAAGGCAATGATAAGAAGTCTCATAAGGACACTCGGCATTATGGCAAAAATACACATTCGGCAATGACAAGAAATACATTAAGATTTAATAGAACACATCAAGGCATACCAGGCATAAGAACATTCATAAACACCCAGCAAATCAGATTATCATTCTCATTATTTAAATCTTACAAATCAATCCGTTTTTAGCATTAGTTTACTTTCGGTATTATCCCCTAAGTGAGTGAGTGTGTGTGCATGTTCTTACCTACAAACACAAAATCAATAAACAAGTTAGCATATAACCAATTATATTCCTTAAACCATGCTCCACTACCAAACCTGTAACGACCCCAAATCCTAACCTATTATTAATTGCTCTGATTAGGGTCATTACCGCCGTGAAACTCAGACAAGCCCAAGAACCAAGATGTATCTGAATTCCACAAGGCTTACTTATCAAATTCTGGATTTTTAGCAAGTACATTCGTTATGTTCATTAGTTATGTTCATTAGTTATTGGAGCAAGATATTGCAGCAAGATATTGGAGCATGATATTGGACATGTATTCTAGTATCATACGGAGTGAATAAAATATTAGCTGAAGTCTTTAAATAAAATCAATGAATCCACAACTCACAAGTCCCATAAGGATCCAAACATCCAGTAAGTTAATTCCCAAAATAAAACGGAAATAAGTAAAGGAGGAACCTTGAAAACCAGAAAAATAGTCCAATCATAATTCATGTTATATGTGCAAGCAATCAAGGAATAGGTATGCTAATGTGATGCGATATTGTCCCACCGTGCAGCCTTGATCTCACATACTGGTACCACAGACAGTGAATATACCTAAGCCTGAAAAATGGTGAATACAACAGGATGAGATTACAAGAATCTCAGTAGGGTCACAACATCATAAGATCTACAAAAATCTTAAACATTAATCTCCCGAACAACATTAGATCATTCCTACACATCTATGGGTATCACGCAATTCAAAAATCAATCAAAGAGATAGGGCCGAAACTAAGGCTGAGGGTGGACTGCAAACACTTCCAAAAATCAGAAGTACACAATCAGGTAAAACACATCAGATTGCTGTCAGTAATAGAAAAAGAAAGGTCGTTCCCTTCCACCTGTGAGACATTAATCTTATTCGTGTATACTATGGATGAAAAACCATATGATGAGTTGTATTAATGGTTTTGGTGTCTTAAGACCTTGGGAAGGTCTACTAATGGTTTATAAATATTTTAATAATTTTCTAGAAATTTATGAATTTATAAATTGAATCATTATGATTTTTCAAAATTAAATAAAGAGGTTTTTGAATTTTAAGAAATTATGAAATTAAGAAAAAAATAATTTTTAGATCGTAAGAGATAATACTGTTCATAAAGAGTATATAAATTTTTTTGGGTATTTTTTAAGTGATATAAAATTTATTATGGAATTTCAAAAATTTAATAGAATTAATAAATAATATTTATTATTATTATTTGTATTATATTAATAATATTTAATATATATTACTATTTTATTATTTAAGACCAAAACGACATGTGGGTGTGTCGTTTTGATCGAAGCTGGTTAAAACGATAGCCAGCCTCGTCATATCTACTTGTAGCGTAAGGAGGTTGTTTGAAAGAAAACAACGTTATTTCGAAATACAGTCTGAATGATGTCGTTTCACCCTATCATCGACTGCTGCCTTAGGGCTCCTGGTGTCCTCCCTTCTTAGGTCAATTTACAGGATAAAATCCCTTTTTGCACATGGGTCATTCTAGTATGTTACGAGCACCATAAATTCTCCCTGAGTTTCCTCTCGGCCTTCCCTTTCGTCTAATGATAGAATCACTCACCCTTCAGCCTGATCTTTTCAGATTTAGGTGAGTTTATGTCTAGATTAGATTAAATCTTATTTTTCAATGTATGGTCGATTGATTTGATCAAACTTAGTAAAAATTAGTGGGTTTCGATTGGGTTGATGTGTTCTTCATTTTAGAGTAGGTTACATTGAGTTTTGTTACGTGTGTGAGGATTGGTGCCATGGATACTAGGGTTTCATTGTAGGTTTTTGGTCTATTCGGAGGTTGAAGACGACCTCGGACGACAAGTTGTCTGAAGCCCCTCCGAATGACAGGTCATTTGGTCAATCGATAGACCAAACAACATGTTGCCTGATCAAGGTAGATTCAGAGCTGAGCCCTAGGTTCGGGGGATGTGTGGCACACATAGAGTGGGACACATGGCACACGTAGAGTGGGATGCGTTTCATGATCCTATAATTTTGGAAGTTGGCCTGGGTGCGCCTGGAGCTATCAAGTGGTGCGATGTGATTGGTTGGATTAATAAAATTTATAAAAAAAAGCCAGAAATGATATAAAAATCGAGAAAAAATATTAGAAAAATTAAAACAATTTGGGAAACATAATAGAAAATACTAGATTGAACAAAAGTTCTAGTGATACCAAGATTTTTAGATTTGAAGATGATTTCATAGGCTAAATAAATTATACAAGTTTTGGAAAAATAGGAAAAATAGAGAAAAATAGAAAAATTTTCCAGTTTCATTTTGAATTAACTCGGTGGTAGAAACACGACGATTAAATGGTTTAGACGCACAATTTTATGCATTATTATTAATTGAGTTTGATTTCTAAAGAATTTGGATATTATTATGTGTAGGTGGATAACTACAGTTTTACGACCTCGAGGAATCCGTCCGGAGCATCATTGATGGATGAGTGGGCTTTGAAACTTGTGAGTAGACAGAACTTTTAATATTTTGAATACTAACATGAATAATTGCATGTGGGTTCATAAATATAATAAGATAATAAATTGAAATATTGAGTGTGTAACAAAAAGCATGAGATATTCCATGTTGTTTGCCATGTTATACGTTAAACTGCCTACTATGCTATGAATTAAGTATATATGATATGCTATGTTGTGAATTGCATGAATGTGCTTTGCTATATATTATATCGGGTTACATGTTATGCCTCAAATGCATTCGAGTATGAGTTATGCAAAGCAAAATATTTGAATAGGGTAACATGCAACCCTTGAGAGCTCTCCGGGTCTGGTAGCGTGGCATAGAGACGTCAGAAAATGAAGCTATAAGGTAGGACAGAGACTACCCGAGCAAACTATTGAACCGTGAGATAGCATACTACAGAGTGGGGACAGTTTAGGTTGAGCTATCATCACCTAACACCCCGGCATCATTAGTGGTTTTGAGCAATGAAGGTAATGGAAAAGGTAAACGCGAAGTAAGAATGACAAATCCTAGTCATATTCCTGGTGCCGGCAGGACTGAGAGTTATTGTCAGGTCTAGACCCGGTCTTGTGTGCATGGACTCATTATACGTACTGACAGTGACCTATTGATGTACTCGTATGCCTGCATGCTTAGTGTTATTTTGTGTGTATTCATGTGTTTATTATATATGTTCTTCCTGTCTGCTCACCTGGCAGACTTTTGCCAAATCTTTCGATCTGTAATTGAACAGGTTTGGACATGATTATTGTTTCCCTCCAAAGAGTAAGTCAGACAGTTGGATTCTAGCACAAGACAAGGTTAGGTCTTCTTTCGGGGATTTTAGAAAATTATGTACATCATAAATTTATTCCCCTAGTCTACCTGCATGCCATTTATAATCAGAAAACCAAAATAAGGGTAATTTAAATATAAAATTTCATGTTTGAGTTCCTGGTATGGCCTAATCCCACTACGGTTATCTAATACCCAATATCTCCCAAATGACATCATTTATGTTATTTAAGTCCACTTCTTGTCTTTTTGATAGTTATTTATAATACTATCTTTGTTAGTAATTGCTTTATTCTAGCCTTGTAGGATTACAATATGCATTATTGGGTGTGATAGCAGTATATATAGTAGGCCTACGGCAATTTTCATACAAAATTTTTAGGTACACGACATGACATCAAAAGCCAAGAAATACACTTATGAGTACAAATGACTCGACAAGAGGAGATATAAATATGATATCACGATTAAATGCTCTAAATCTGCACAATTACGTTCTGACCCAACTACAACTATCTTCGGTTAATCTAGTCCATTACCCAAACTCAACCGTTTCAATAACGTTTTTATATTTTTATATACTCTCGGCTCTTGGATTATGAACCCACCAAATTACTATTTATCAAGTTATTTGGCTTAAGGCCCAAACCTCTAAAACACGAGGCCTCACAGGTGAGGTATTAACTTCACCATCACAAGGTCTCCTTCTTCAAACTCCAAGAGTTTCATCTTCTTGTTAGCTTACTTCTTCATGCTTTTCCGCTATACATAAATGTTCCATGCTATGCCCTTTTGTTCTTTCCACTTTTGGCAAAGCGATAGATTGATGGATTAGGTACCTTGTAACCCATTACAATCTTGCTGGGAGTGTATGTGTCACATCCCGGAACCTACAAATAGTGTGAAAGTTTCCATAGGCCTACTATATATATGGCTAAAATCTCAAGTTACGCATACAACAGACCTACAAGACTAGTGGTAGAATAAATAACTAATGGAGTTGGTATTAAAACAAATATCAAAGTTAGTGCATAGCGGAATAAGAATGCAATACTGATGTCTCCGGGTGACATTGTAAAATCCCAAGAATAGACTTAGTATATTACTCCAATTATACTCAAATAGACTAAGGGGAAAATTAATATGATTATAATACATATACTATGTACCTTAAAACAATACCATAATCCTGACCTTCTCCTGCCTATACTATATAATCCTACACTCAATGCCAAGAATCTGGCAGAAGCTTACTCAGTGAATAAAAGATAAAAATATGTATAACATCTCACATGCAGTCATTATCACAAAATATAGGCATGCTAGCAAAAATTAGCTCATTTGCATAACCATTAAGGTAAAGCGGCACAGTTAGTGTCATATCATGATGCAACAATATTATTCTCAAGTATTTAGGATTGTGGTTAAGCTAACAATATCTCTCAGTCCTTCCAGGATTTGGATTAAGACTAGGATCCATGAATAACATTCTACATGCAGCTCCTCACGTGTGTCTCATTATGTCATTTGTTGTGACTCGGACAGTCCCAATGGCACATGCACAACTCTAAGTCCAATTCCACTAATGATGCTAAGATGTTAGGTGATGGTAGTTCCACCTACACGGTCCCCACTCTAAGATATCCTACACACTTATATTATATTATAATAATAATATCCATGTTCCTCTTGTTGCCTCTCTTGGAAAATCCATATCCATTACCATACTCGGAGAGCTCTCTAGACTCACATAGGTTATCCTATACTGCTGCGGTGCGTGACACTCTTTATGATTCCTAACAGCACACAATGCATACGAATTTGATTCATCATATCATTTTACGACGCACATATCAACATAACTAAATCAGCAATACATAATGTATAACATAGCAATTCATATGTTTTTCATAGCACATAGACTATTTCAATTTAATATTTTATTACTTCTTTCTTAATCTCATTATATATTTATGCCAGCAATCAATGAATAAGAATGGCCTGTGTAAGATCCTGTAAAATTCAAGCACCTTGAGTTAGAAAGCCCATTTGAGGACCGTCAATATTAGTGAGCCTTAGCCCACACATCAAAAGCGTTTATGGAATTAATGAGTGAAATCAATATTTTAAAAGAAAAATTATGATGATAAAGGTTGCTGTAATTTATAGAAATTTTAAGTCTATTAATGCAATTAATGATTGGAAAATCATAAGAAGAGTTTTATTGATGGTTTTGGAATTTTAAGTTCATAGATTGGTCTGTTGACGGTTTCTAAGGTGTTAGTTATATATATATATATATATATTATAAAAATAAAATAATAAAAAAAACGAGCCTCTGCCTCGTTTTGACAAAATGGGTCAAAGGTATGTCATGTCACTCGAAATGACAACGTATTGAGAAACACCAAAATGACGTCATTTTAGAAATCAGAATTTCTAGGATTTTCACCCACTATGGATACTTTGCTCCTGAAATGTTTCTCTCACTTTCGCGAGTTCACTAGTGTAGTTTTCATAGTAGATCCGACTATTTAACAGTCAGAATCAGGTAAGATTTCTAAACTAAAGGAATCAATAGATAAAGTGCCCAAATTTATCTCTTGATTCCTATCATTTAGTTTGTATAAATTATGGGGTTTTTGTATGAAAATATCAGGGATAGTGTGAGCTATGGTTTGTGGTTGTTTTCATTAAGGATTACATGGTGTATAAGGAGACAGGAAAGCTGGTGTGATTTCAGGTTTTAGAGTTCATAGGCAGGTGACCCAAGGAAGAAGATGACCTTGGATAGCATGTCATCTAATGGCACATAGAGAGGGAGGTCGTTCGGTGTGTGGTGTGTGGTGTGTAGGATGTGTCAGTTACATGTGCAGTCGATGTGTCGTTCGAGTAGGGCGGACAGAATTAGTCAGAACCTGAGGTTCGACAATGTGGCCAGCTATGATATGTTAACTTGGAACTAATATCGGATGGTCAGGTGTCGGATAAGGGTAGATTTGGAGTGAGCTTTGGGTGTAGGTGTGGCAACGTCTAGTGCTGTGATATGGTGCATTCTGGTTGGAGATAATTAATTAAATTCTGGAAATTGGTATAAATAGCCAGAGAAAAAGGAAAAATCATGAAAATAGTAGAAAATTGAGAAAAATTATGAAGAAAATACTACATTGAATTTTGAGTCTAGAGGTATCAAAGTTGTATGATTTGGATTTGAACTGATTGGTGAAAGGAATCATACAGGTTTTGGGAAAAACAAGAAAAATAAGAAAATTTTCCGTTTTGGTCCTAGATTTGTTCTGGGCTAAAAACGAGTTGGTTTAAGGATTTAGGCATGTGATTTTCTGTATTATTATAATATGAGTATGAATTTTTAAGAATTCAGAAATTGTTATACATAGGTGGATACCTATAGTGGCAGGACTTTGAGCACCATTGATGGATTTATGGGATTCAAAACCTATGAGTGGACATACCTTTCTATTTATTTGTTTAAATTGCTGACATAAGTAAGAAAATATGACTATCAAGAAATGATTAACTTAAATTGTATGTATGTGCTTGAGAAATGCTATGATAAGTATGATTGCTAGTCTAGTGTGTAATGGTTAGCATGTTATACTGTGAATTGTTGGAATGTGCATGTCTTGTTGTGTTGGGATTATTGAGATACATATAATACATTGGGTGCATTCGGAATATGACATCATTATATGGGATGCACTGAATATGTATAGGTTAACCTATACAAACCTGAGAGTTCTCTGGGTCTGGTAGCATGGCATGGAGATGTCAAACAAAGAGATAGTAAGGAGAATTTTTTTTTTAATTATTATAATATGAATTGAATTACATTAATTAGGATCTTGCATAGTGGATGATCGGTTAGATGGAGCTAACATCACCTAATGCCCCAGCATCGTTGATGGATTAGGCTAGGAAATGAAATCGACATGGATTTGTCTATTGTATGAATTAATAAGATAAATTGAATAATAACGAGAATAGAGAGCCATTGACGAACTCCACTTGTGAGGACCCCCTCCCTAGAGGAATAATGAACAACGTAACTGGAGCAACGAATCTCCAACTCATATATAAAGTATTGTCTGGGGAGAGCAACGAATCTCTCCACCTCAAGGCCCAGCAGAACACGTTTAATGTCTGGCACGTTGCTATTGGGATTTGAATGCCCACCCATTGTCTTTTGTTCCTTCAAAGAGGAACAAGTTCCACTGCCAGACAGTACCTGATATGTGAGTGTATGTGTTTGTTTCTCCAGGGAAGGGGTCCTCACACCACTCCTATCCCTAGACCGGATAGATTGGAAGATACTGTCAGCCCAAATCACGGTCATGTGTGCTTTGAAGAGTTGTATACTTACTGTATATGAATTAACTGTGATTGTGTCTATTATTGCATAAATATGTTAAAGGCATCATGTGTGATTGCATGACTTAATAAACTTATGTGTGAATCAATAGAATTATTACTTGTCATCATATCTATTTGATAAAACTATTATCGCATGTGAAATACTTGTAAGTTTTTCCCATCTATTCATCTGGCAGGTTTCTGCGAAAATATTGGCATTGAATACAGGAGAAATGATTAGGAGCTCTATCCTAGGCAATGTTGAAGAAAAGTTAATCGATCAACCCCATTTAAAGTAAATAATTTTTAACTATTATATTCATAGTAATATTTTCCCTGAATTTTTTATGAGTTTAATTGAAGCATGGGACTAGGTAAAGATCTAAATTCTTGTGTTAAAAGTCTATCTGTAATGGGATGCCAGCCGAGACGACATCCTAACTTTTAGTCTTTTCCGTTGCATGTTTATATGTTTTTGGGATGACAAAACCTTCTCCGTTTAGGTTTTGTACCACTAGCCTTGTAGGTTTATTATATGTATTGTTGGTGTATTGTGATAGTGTATATAGTGGGAGTACGATGATTATCACGCAATTATTGGTTCTGGTATGTGACAGTTTTCCTTGGGTTTTTCATCCATTCACTACTGAGGCACAAAATCACTTCGAGAGCTTCCATTAGTCATGGTGAGTTTGTTTAGAGCATTTTAACAGGATTTTCGGCCTTTTCATGGTCAGATTTAGGTAAATTTCTCATCCGAAATCTGAGTAACTTTTGCCTTCGATTCTCCTGTTTTTCTTAATGAAATTAGATAGCTTATGTGGGGTTATGTTCGGTTTTGAGTGAGTTTTCTTTTAGTATATTTTTTGTCAAGTTTCATGTTGTGTATGGGGAGATTGGGTTTTGGGTATGTTTTCTAGCGAGTTGCAGTAGATCGTCTGGCCAGACTAAGGTTGTAGACAACCACAGATGACAAGTCATCCAAGACATCTTCATGTAACATTTCGTTTGAGTGTCGGGGTGGGCGATGTGTCGTCTACGTGTCATTTGTTGAGGTTGACACTAGATCAGTCCCACCCTTAGGATTCGATGAGACATGGCACACGCAAGAGAAAATACATGTCATGATTTGGTAGCTTCGGATAGTGGTATATTAGTGCCTGGTGCTGCTAGGTACTCTAGCCTGATTGGTCGAGTTATTTTAATTTAAAAAATTAGAAAAATATATAAAAAGTGTATAAAATTCAAAAAAAGTAAAAAATTAAGAAAATTTCCTGAAAAATTATATAAAAAAATATTAGATTCAATTTGTAGTTTAATGATATCAAGACTATAAGATTTGGACTTGATTTGATAGGTCAAATATATTATATAAATTTTGGAAAACAAAGAAAAAATAGCCAGTTTGGTCCCAAGTTAGTTTACAAGTAGAAATGCATGGGATAAAGAGTATAAACGTATGATTTTATGTATTATTATGATATGAGAATGATTTATAATGAATTTGGAAATGGATGTGCATATGTGGATACATACAATGGCAGGACCTCAAGAAGTTAGTCCAACAAGCAATGCAGCGGTACATGGGCTTCAAAGGACGGACCTTTTTTATGTTTGCCTAAATTGCTGACATGGGAAACATAACATGTCATGACCCGGCCCCCGGACCCTCAGCTCAGCGGGCCCGGATGTGTATGTGTGCGTGATGGATCACAACTGCAACGCTCAGTTGGGCTTATAACTACATGGCTCAAAAGATGCATCTTGTTACAAATGATACCATCACACAACATATATAAGCCCAAGACCTCCCCCGCTCCTTTCCGATGTGGGATTGGGTAACTTAACCCTCCCTACGGGCTGAGTCTCACAATCTCCCCTCCTTATAGACCTCGTGTCCTCACGGGGAGCCAAACGTAACTGCCTTGGGCCCAAACTCACGGGCCTAAACGTGAACACACAACACGGCCCAAGCCCACCCGGAAGAGGGAACGAGATTGGCTCTGCTACCATTTGTCACGACCCGGCCCCCGGACCCTCGGCCCAGCGGGCCCGGACGTGTATGTGTGCGTGATGGATCACAACTGCAAAGCTCAGTTGGGCTTATAACCACATGGCCCAAAAGATGCATCTTGTTACAAATGATACCATCACACAACACATATAAGCCCAAGACCTCCCCCACTGCTTTCCGATGTGGGATTGGGTAACTTAACCCTCCCTACGGGCTGGGTCTCACATAACATGTCTAATATGAAATGAGTAATTGGACTGATGTATGTGTGATATGCCATGCCTATGAAATGTTGTGTTATAAACAACCAATGGAACAGTATGCCATGCCTATGAAATGTTGTGTTATAAACAACCAATGGAACAGTATGCCATGATTATTATGTTATGTTGCGAATTGTTTAAATGTGTCATGTTGTGTTGGAATTATTGATATACATGTGATGCACTAGGCATATTTAGGATAAGACGTGTGTGGTGTATTGAATCCATATAGGATAACCTATGCAAGTCTTGAGAGTTCTTCAGCTGTGGTAGCATAGTGTAGGGACGTCAAGAACGAGATAATTAGGAAAGAACGAGTTTTATTTATTATACTATACTTTGAATAACTCGAATCAGGATCTTGTAGAGTGGGGACCACTTAGGAGGAGCTACCATCACCCAATAGATTAAGCTAGGAAACTGTTTTGAATTGGATTTGTCTACCGTATGAAATAATGAGATAAAATGAAACGGAATGAGAATAGAGTACCACTGACAAACTCCAATCCTGTAACTGGCCCGAATAACCTAGAATATGTTGCCTTCCCAAATCACGATCATGTGTTCTTTGAAGAGTTATGATTGTTGACATCATATGGTTGTGTTTGCTTGAGCATAATGTATATTCTGATAAAATTATTGTATACCAGCATGTCTATTTGATTTAAGGAATGAATGCTTGTGAAATGTTACACATGTTTATCCTGTCCGTTCAATTAGCAGGCTTTTGCCAGATTATTGGCATTGAATAGAGGAACAATAAATAAGAGCTTACTCTCAAGCATGATATAAAGAGGTTAATTGATCAATCCCTCTTTGAGATAAATCGTATGAGTATTATATTCTTAGTACTATTTTTCTTGAATTTGGTTATGTATGATTGGGGTATAGCACTTAGTTAAAGCTTGGATTACTGTCTTAAGAGTCTGCTTGTAATGGGATACTATCAGAAATGGCATCTTGACTTTTAATCTTTTTCATTGTGCATATTAATGTTATTGGATGAAAAATTCTTCGCCACTTATATTTTGTTCCACTAGCCTTGTAGGTTTACAATATGTATTATTATGTGATGTGACAGTGTATATTGTGGGGATACAACGATTGTCGAGTGACTGTTGGTTCCAGGCTGTAGTAGTTTGTCCACTCACAAATTTTGAAATCCACATATCCGTCAACAACATTATAGACTGATTCCACAAGGTTCTGTCATTGTAGGTATCCATCTACGCATAACCATTTTTAAATTCTCAATAATATAAACTAGATTACATAATAACATATAAAATCAAGTATCTATACCATTTACCTAATGCGTTTCAAACCACGAACTAATTGGGTTAATTTTTTATTTTTCTAAATATTTTATTATTTATTTGACTCAATAAATCATCTTCAAATCTTACAATCTTGATATCAATAAATTCCAAATTAAATTTAGTATTTTTATAATTTTTAATATTTTTTACTATTTTTCCTCAATTTAATATTATTTCTATATATTTTTAATTAATTTATAAAATTTTAATCACTTTACCAACTAGAGCACACCATTAGGCAATATGAGGCACTGACAACCCATCATCCAAGCCTAGTAGATCATGAAGCACGGCTCCACTAGACACGCACAACGTTGCTCGAGCCTAAGGCTCAGGCCAAGCGTGGTTAGTACCTTCTAAACTACGCATCGTCTGCTCTTGCCGACAACATGTCTTCCCTTTGTGTGCTAAATGGCCCATCTCCTAGAGACGGCCTCAAATAACACATCATCTTCAACCTCCAAAAATGACACAATACCATAAACCCTAAAATCCAAAAACCTCATACATATAGTTATATTTCACGAAATCTAAACCAAATCGAAGCCTACACCAATCCGAACTTAAACCCATTATAATCAACTAATCTCGCAAACTAAAATATTAGATTCAAAGGAAAGAGTACCTAGATTTCCAAATTCAAATTTTACCTAAATCTGGTCGGGGAAACATTGGGAACAACACGAAATTTGCAGGGATGAACTTGTAAGGGGAATATGAAGCTCTCGGAAGCAAAATTGAAGCCTGAGGCAAAATGGGATGAAAACCTAGAAAATTTCAATTTCATCTACCTCTCTCTCCGGTCAAGAAGTAGAGAATAATGACGAACATCCAAACGACGAAACGATGACGATTTGTCTTTAGTAAAACAACGTTATTTCATCGTGAAACGATAGGTTTTGCCCCATTTGTCAAAACAATATTGTTGGCTACTACTTTGATCTAGGGATTAAATCACTAATATTAATATGTATACATATATATATATATATATATATATATGTTAATATTTCAATAAAATTATTATCCATAAATTACATAAAATTATTAAAAATTCATGATAAATACTATACTTTTCTAAAAAATATCCAATAAAATTTCAGAATTTTTTTATAAATAGAAGAATTCATTAAAATGTGAAAATTATTTACTAAAAAAAATACCTTAACAATTATGAAAACTCCAAATACACCTCAGAAATTCTTTGAAAATTTATATAACCTTATAAACCATCAATGAACCAATATATGGTCACATAATTAAAAAATACACAGTAGTACTCACTTTACAATTTCTACTCATTAAATTGATAATTATAATAAATTCTAAAAAATGATATTACCCTCTAAAATATTCAATTTTTTCCGTAAATCCATAACCAATCCCGAGCTAAGGGCTAAGGCTCACTAATGTTAACGATCCTCAAATGGGCTTCCAAGCCCAAGCAACTCGAAATTCTCAAGATCTCACAATAAGGTCGTTGCCCTGTAACAATTTCAAAGGGACTCATACTTGTGGATTCACTCCTCTGCAAGTTGTATGAAAACTGGGCTACGTGAAGCAACTTGGCACCATCTTTTTAATTGTCACTCACATACACTCACATATTCCTAAAGTATAATTCCAACAGTGTATTTATCCTCTCAATCTTTCTATCTATCTAATGATGAAAACTGGTGGAAAAGTTGAACTTCGACCCAAAGAACATGAAAAACTCAGTCCAAAATCTCTCTGTAAATCATGTATCTTTATCGCTCACAATTATCTTTGGAATGTCCCAATATTTCACCACATACTTGAAAAAAAGGCTAGCAGTGTCCTGAGTTGAATATTCGTTCGAAGCTAGGACAAACATACATACTTTGAGAATATGTCCACCACCACAAAGATAGTTTGAGACCCTTCAGACTTGGGGAGACAAGTGATGAAATTTATGGAAATACTCTCCCAACTCCTCTCTGAGATAGGTAAGGGCTCCAATAACCAAGCTAGCCTCAGTTGCAAATTTTTGTCTTATTGGAACACAACATAGGTCTTCACATATAACTCCACATCATCTCGTATGTTAGGCCAGTAATACACATCTTCTATCAAGGAAAATGTCTGCTTAACACTTGGATGTCTGGACCATCCTGAGTGATGACGTTCTTTCAATATTTCTTTCTGTATCTTTCCATACTTCAGAATATAAACATGGTTGCCTTTGGTGAGAATTAAACCATCCTCGAGCCAAAATCATCGGGTCTTCCCTTACTTCACATGTTCTGCCAAGGTTTGTGCTTGAGAGTCATATTCCATATCCTCCTGAACTTTTTTCACTAAAGAACTCGTGGCATGAATGATTGCTGCAAGCTCTGCTCTTTTGCTAAGAGTATCTACGACAAGATTGGCCTTCCCAGGCTTGTATTCTAGTACATAGTCAAACTCTCCCAAAAAGTCCTGTCATCTAGCTTGTTTAGGTGTGAGTTTCTTCTGAGTCAAGAAGTAGGTAGTGGCCACATTTTCAATCTTGACTATAAACTGACTCAACAAGTAATGTCTCTAGGTCTGCAAACAATGAACAACGACTTTCATCTCCTTCTATTGGACATTATATTGTCTATCAGTATCATTAAGTTTTTGACTCTCGTATGCTACTTGGTGTCCCTGTTGCATCAAGACACCCCTAATAGAAAACTCATAAGTATCTATCTATACCTCTTACGGAAGCATATGGTTGGGAAATGCCAAAACTAGCTCCTTTGCTATAACTTCCTTCAAAGCTTCGAATGCTCCTTGATATTCTTCAGACCAACCCCATGTCTTCTTCTTTTTTTTTATCAACTCCATTAATGGTGTGAGATCCCGAATTTTGAGTCCTAGAAGTCCAGAAGTCAGTGCAAGTAAAAATACCATTTTTCCCCTGAAGAAAAGGATGTGTGATGGCCGAAATTGGTAAGAAATATCCAGTAATTAATTTTAATTTTAATTCCCTTTAATCTAGTTCTTTATAGGTTGATAATTACCTTAGAAATTAAAATCCCTAAAATTAAGGGGGGATAATTATAGAATTTAATTCTAATAATTATCTTACTTTAATCAAGCCTTTAAAATAGGAATTTTAATCCCATAACCACCTTATATAAATAGTAAGCCAGCCACATAAAAATTTTATACAGAAAACACACAAAATTCATAAAACCTAAAAACCTTAAACCTCCCAATTTCTGCCGAAATCCGGTGGATCTTAAAATCAGCATAAGTCTCTCATCCTTTGTCGGATTCTTGCAAATAATAGCTTATTGGAAAGATCCCTTCATACTCTTTCCAACCATCTTTGGTATATCATATGGAGGTTAGTTTTTCTTTGTCAAAAGTTAAATCATATTTCGACGGACTTGCCAAAATCTGCTTGAACTTCAAAATAGCATAACTCTCTCGTCCTTTGTCGAATTCTTGAAAATAATAGCTTGTTGGAAAGATATCTTCATCCTCTTTCCAACCATCTTAGGTTTTATATCTGAAGGTTACTTTTTCTTTGTAGAAAGTTAAATTGTATTTCGGCGGAATAAGGTTTCAAGATTGTGTGATTCTGTCTTCAATTGATTTCTGTTATTGTTCCTCTTGTTCGTATGATTGTTTGGCATCCATTCATGTTATAAAATCATGAATTCATCATTTGAATCTTTTTTGAACATGAAATCAGTAGGCCCTACCCTTGCCCTATTGTTGCCTATCTTGATCAATTGATTAACCTATTGGATTCTGATCTTGTTTCTTTTAATTGTATAAATTATAAACACTTAATCCTTCTTTGTTTACATAAAATCGCAACCTTTACACCTTGCTAACATGAAATTGCAAATTATCTTATGTCCTATGCTTAGTGACGAAATATACATAGTTAAATTGGGGTGGTAATTCAGGTTGAATCTTGTTAAGTTCTTGGCTATCACATCACACATCCAAAAAGGAGGCACCTGTGGCATCTGACCACTAGTTTCTGATAGGTTTGGTGAGTGGAATTGGTAAGGAAATAGGGTACTTACTTGGTTGTTGAGTATGTATGCTTAGTTTGGTTTTGTCTTTGCCTTGTGATGTTATAAGTGGTTCAGAATTATTAAATAAGGGAAAAGAAATAGCTTCTTGTTCTAAGACAAGAGAGGTAGGATCTATGCCTCATCGGTTTTTACAGAGATCCCTGTTGTTTATTTGTTATTTTCGATACCTGCCCTTGTTATTATTACATGCGAATTGATTGTAGGATATGTGCACAAAAAACGGATTGAGATATGAATCCTATAGGCCATACCGAACCCTTGAGTTATGTTTTGAGTGCCTGAATTGCATATAATTGTGTTCTGACATGATTGAAGATACTCTGTTGTGGTATTATGCTTTGTACTTGTTTGTGTGTGCTTATACGTGTTTATGTGTCAGGATCCTGTTCAGATGGCCATTCGGGGTAAGCGTTGATGCTCCTTGGGAGAGGGGAGGCTCTTACTGATATGGGAGTTATATCGGTGGCAATCCCCATCATGCGCACACTGGAAACCTTGTCCTTGTGTGGCTTGGATGTCTGGTCCTTGTGTGGCTGGAAGCCTTGTCCTTGTGTGGCTGGAAGCCTTGTCCTTGTGTGGCTTAGATGCCTGGTCTTTGTGTGGCTTGGATGCCTGGTCCTTGTGTGGCTGGAAGACTTGTCCTTGTGTGGCTTAGATGTCTTGTCCTTGTGTGGAAGGATGAATAGGTTTGCTGATTAGCTTGTGTGCTAACCTTTTATCCTTTGTGCAGTAAACCTTGGACAACATAAGTAGAAGGGGATGACCTTTCTTTCTTTCTAGTGCCAAGAGTAATCTGATGAGTTTTACCTGCCTGTGTACTTCTGATTTTCAAAAGTGTTGTAGTTCACCCTCAGCTTTAGTTTTGGCCCTATCACTTTGATTGATTCTTGAATTGCATGATACCCATAGTTGTGTAGGGATGATCTGATGTTGTTCGGGATATTTGTGTTTAAGATTTCTGTAGATCTTATGATGTTGTGACCCTACTGAGATTCTTTTAATCTCATCTATTGTATTCACCATTTTTCAGGCTTAGGCACATCCACTATCCGTGGTACCAGTGTGTGAGATCAAGGTTGTACGGCAGGGTGATATCGCATCAAATTTGCATACATGTTCCTTGATTGCCTGCGCATATAACATGAATTATGATTGGACTACTTTCTGGTTTTTTTCAAGATTCCTCCTTTACTTGTTGTGTCTGATTTATGTTGAGGGTTAACTTGCTGGATATTTGGATCCCTATGGGACTTGTGTGTTGTGGATTCATTGATTTTATTTAAAGACTTCTGCTGATATTTCATTCACTCCATATGATACTAGAATACTTGTCCAATATCATACTCCAATTATTGATAAATATAAAGAATGTACATGCTAAAAATCGAGAATTTGATGAGTAAGCCATGTGGGATTCAGATAGGTCCTGGTTCATGGGTTTGTTTGGGTTTCAAGGCGGTAAGAGCCCTAATTGGAACAATTAATAATAGGTTAGGAGTTAGGGTCGTTACAAATGGGGTGGTAATAGATGAATATCCTTGGATAAATCTTCGATAATAGTTGGAAAGTCCCCAAAGAGAGTGAAGATAAGTGCCACGTTTGGGTGGCTCCCAATCTCTTATAGCCTTGATCTTGCCTGCATTCATCTTTATTTGCCTCTGCTTATCACATGCCTAAGGAAAGTAACTTTGAATTGGGTAAAAGCACAGTTCTCCTTCTTGATATATAGCTTATTCTCCCTCAATGCCTGAAACACGATCTTGATATAATGGACGTGCTCCTCCATTTTCTTGCTATGTATCACGATATCATCAAGGTACACCACAATAAAATGATCTAGTAATTTGTGTAGTACCTTATTCATAAGTGTGCAAAAAGTGACAGGTGCATTGGTTAGACCAAAAGGCATAACTAAGGACTCGAAAAATCTATACCAAATAATACAAGTTATTTTGTGCTCGTCTCCCTTGACTATTCTGACTTGATAATATCTCGATCAAAGATCTAGCTTGGTAAACCATTAAGCCTCCCCAAAATGGTCAAACAAGTCAACAATAAGTGGAATGAGATACTTTTTCTTTGTAGTGACTTTATTATAGAGCCATGTAGTCGATGAAAAACTTGAGCGATCCATCTTGCTTCCTCTAGAATAAAACATATGCTTCATATGGTGTTTTTGAAGGATGAATGAATCCGTTGTCCAACAGATCCTTCAATTGCTTTCGTAGTTATACTAATTTCGGGGGTGTAATTCAGTATAGGGGCCTTGCAAGTGGTTTTTCCCCTAACACTAATTGGATGGCATGATCTATCTCTCTCTTAGGTGGTAATCTCTTTGGGAGCTCCTTGGGCATTACATTAGCAAACTCCCCAAGAATATCTTTCACTCGGGCTTGTACCTCATAAAAAATAGGAGTATCTTCGTTCAATACAAGGGAAGATAGAAATATTGGCTCGTGCTTTTTTACCCCTTTCTTTGCCTACATGACTGAAAGGGTTTTTGTTTTTCATTCCTTCTCATGAGCTACTAAAACCACGCAAGACTTACTTCCTTTTGAAAGGACCATCGTGTTGGCACAACTTACGGGGACTTCACCCTTCTGATCTAGAAATACATTCCTAATACAATAAGAAAATTGTGCATAGGTACAATAGAAAAATTGAGTTTACCTCCCCAATCTCCAATTTATACCTCAACCCCTCGAGCTAAGCCAAAGATAGGCTAAGCAGTGTCATTGACAGTCTTCAACTATCATTTCTATTCTGTGAACTTGATACTGACTCTTTAAATCTCTTCCTTATTTATGAAATTATGGATTGCACCAGCATCAATCAATGCTTTAGTTCCCATTTACAATGGGTTTCACAAACATACAACCGGCTTGCTCAATTTTCGCCTTGCAAGTTAAGGCTTTGACTGTACTAAGCAATTGCATAGAACTCATTTTTGGCCTATCTTCCTCTTCATTTCCCTCATCAATGGAAAGTGAAGCAAGTTTTTTCCTTATCGAGTAATCGATAGCTTTGTCAAGACCTTGACATAAGAAATATTAGATAGCTTTTTACCTTTACAACAATGGTGGTGGTTAGATCTTAATATTTCTTCTTTGCAACTCGAGCATGGCCCAGTCTGTACCCCTCCCAGGAACACATGCATTATTTTAATTTCTGGCATAATCCATTCCCTAATGGTAATACTCCATTACTTTAGTTTCTGGTATACTCCATTTCCTAATGGCCTCCCATAATGACAATGTCTCATCCTAATGGTAATACTCCATTTCCTCAAGCGAATGTTGAGTTTTCTTTTTAATATCCATGATTCTGAATATGGAAAAAGACTAAGATAAAAATCAAAAGAATTTCGTCATTTTATTGTTTCATCTAATTGAACTACATTAAACCTTCAAAAGATTACAAAGGATAATATACTTAGAAAATCAAAAGGTTGGCATAACTGGTAGGACCATCCCAATTAGATACTTATATGATTTATAATTCGACAAGCTATATTGATTATGATTGGAATACTATAAGTTGTTCCATAATACATAAGCTTTCAAATATTGTTGTACAAATACATGTTAAGCACAAGGTCCCTACTTGCTAACATTGACATCAAATCAAGATGAAGATTTGAACCATAAATATTTGGTTTGAATAATATATCAACCAAAATGGTCACAAATATAAGTATGGTTACAACACTAGTGGCATTTGTAAAAAAACTATGAAAAATCGTTGGCCAGCATGACCATCTTGATAATTAGATACCAATAATATGGATATATATTGTGAGTATTGTAAGACCCCGAATTTTGAGTCCTAGAAGTCCAGAAGCCAATGCAGGTGAAAAGACGATTTTGCCCCTGAAGAAAAGGATGTGTGATGGCCGAAATTGGTAAGATTGTTTAGTAGTTAATTTTGTTTTAAATTCCTTTAGATCTAAGTCCTTATAGGTTGATAATTGCCTTGGAGATTATCCTTATAGATAAATAATTGTCTTAGAGATTAAAGTCCCTAAAGATAGGGAAAGATAAATAAAGAGTTTAGAGTTTAGTTAATTAGTAAATTATCCTATTTAGATAAAGTGATTAAAGTAGTAATCATAATTCTATACCCACTCATTATAAATAGGAAGCCAACCTCACAAAGAATTATTCATAGAAAACCTACAAATTTCGTATAGGCTTAAAACCCTATACCTCCCTATAGCCGTCAGAATTTTCAGAAACTTTAAATCAGCATAACTCCCTCATCGTTCATTGGATCTCTACGAATAATAGCTTGTTGGAAAGCTCTCTTCATCCTCTTTCCAACCATGATTTTTTTTTCGTCAGGAGGTTAGTATTTCTTTATCTAAAATTACTTTGAAAATTGGCGGCGGAATTAGGTTTTCGCCAAATCTTCTTGAACTTTAAAATAGCATAACTTTCTACTCGTTTGTTGGAATCTTGCAAATAATATGTCTTTGGAAATTTCTTTTCATTCTCTTTCCAACCATATATAAATCTCAGCTTTTATGTAAATATTTCGTTATAAGTCGAGACGAAATCGTCTTATGCCCTACTTTTAGCAATAGGTTTTGCATAGTTAATTGGAATGGTAAATTCAGGTTGAATCTTGATAAGTTCCTGGCTATCACATCACACATCCAAGGGAGAGACACCTGCAACCTCTTATCACTGGTTTTCTGATAGGTTTGGTGAGTGGTATTGGTAAGGAAATAAGGTATTCAATTGATTATTGAATATGCGTGCTTAGTTTGTTTTGTCTTTGCCTGGTGATAATTTAGGTGGTTTGGATTTACTTAATAAAGGCAAAGGATTAGCTTATTGTTCAGAGACAAGAGAGGTAGGATCTACGCCTCATCGGTTTCTCTAGAAACCCCTGCTCTTATCTGATATTTTTGTTACCTACCCTTGTTGTATTGTTTGTGATTGAATTGTAGGGTGTGAATATGAAATTCGGAATGAGATATGAATCTCCTAGGCTGTATCGAACCCCTGAGTTAGGAATTGAGTGCCTGGGATACTATTGTTATATGATTTGGATGTGTTGATTGTTTCCTGACATGATTGAGGATACCCTGTTGTGGTATTATGCTTTGTACTTGCCTGTGTGTGCTTGTACGTGTTTGTTTGTCAGGATCCTGTTCCGCTGGCCAGGCAGGGTAAGCACTGATGCTCCTAGTGAGAGGAGAGGTACTTACCGATTTATGGGAGGTGTATGGGTGTTGAACCAGCAAGCTAGCGCTGGATATCTGTCCTTGCGAGGCCGGATCCCTGTCTTGCGAGACAGGAAGCCCTTATCTTGCGAGATTTGGGGATGCCCTGGTTGCGACTAAGGGAAGACTTGTCCATGTGGGGCTAGTCGACTTGTCCTTGCGAGGATAAGGTGAAAGGCTTACTGATTAGTTTGTGTGTTAACCATCTACCCTTTGTGCAGTAAGTCTTGGACAACACAGGTGGAAGGGGATGGCCTTTCTTCTACATTGAGAACGATTTTGTTGTAATTCACCTGCCTGTGTACTTCTGAACTTTCGGAAGTGTGGTCCTCCCTCAGCCATTGATTCAGCCTTAACCCTTTTTGAATGATTTATGAATTTCGTGAACCCCTTTAGTTGTTTAGGGATGATCTTATGTGAATTGGGAGATTTGTGTTTAGGGATTCTGTAGATCTTATGATGCTGTGACCCTACTGAGATTCTTGTAATCTCAAACCGTTGTTTTTACCATTTTTCAGGCTTAGGTACATTCACTGTTCGTGGTACCAGTGTGTGAGATTAAGGCTGCATGGCGGGACGATATCGCATCACATTTTAAAACTTGTTACTTGCGCATATAACATATGATTAGGCAACTTTCTGGTTTATTTTAAGCACTCTTCTTTTGCTTGCTATTTCCGAAACTTGTTGGAAGATTTCTTGTTGTTTATTTGGATCCCTATGGGACTTGTGTGTTATGAACCCAATGGATTAATTTAAGACTTCTGCTGATGTTTTTATTTACTCCGTATGTTACCAGAATATGTGTCCAATATCATGCTCCAATTGATTGATAAGCAACAAAATAAACAAGCTTAAAATTGATATCTTATGAGTAGCCTTGTGAAATTCTAATAGGTCTTAGGTATTGTTGAGGCTTATTTGGGTTTCACGGCGGTAATGACCTTGATCGGAGCAATTAATAATAGTTAGGAATTGGGGTCGTTACAAGTATATCAATATTTTGGGTCTTTATGAATTATCATATACTTGTTACAATACATTTGGCATGCAACAAGTTTATTCACATCATGCCAATATATTATCGTTAATATCCCCTCATAAAATTGGCTTGTGGTTAGGAATCAAGTAAAACCTATCTAAGATTGTACAATAGATAATATAATCATCCACCACAATGCACAAAAATAGATCTTCAAAGGAGGATATAAACAAAACAATGCTCCAATATTAAGGAGGAGACAAAAAAAATAGCTGGAGAAGAAATCTCAAGTTATCATTATTATGATCCTTACTATACTTTATGAACTCTAAGTTCATAAGAAAACACATTGATAGAATATCATTATCAGATGAATTTACTGACCTTACTATAATTGAGATCCAACTATATTGCTCCAATATAAAGTGATGTTTGTAAGAGATAGTATTCATATATGAATTTGGTACATGTTTGGAGCATGAGTTACCAATCAGTTCCAATGATAATAAATTCTCATAAAAAGAACAAATATTTATGATGATCAGAAAGAGAATAAACTTGAAAATTTTCATTGATATTATTAAATTATCAAAGGATTCAGAAAAAAAAATCTCAATAAATTATGTCAATATAGAAAAAAATAAAACCGAGATGAAATATCAATAATATAATTTAAACATTTATTATTATGAGGATCTTAATTAAACTATGTGGGAGAGTATAAAATATAAATGATTGATCAATCTCAAAACGCATACCTTTCATTAGCATGCAACATGGATATTGTTGGACTTGTGAACCATATACCAATTGTGTGAAATTGGTGAAATATATACCGATAGATGTGCAAAAATGCGATAAATTATATTATAATAAAAAAAACATGTTGCACAAGATTTTATGCAAATGGTTATTTTTAAGAGAAATATCTTATTGTGGTAGTAGATAAAGAATATTATAATACATGATAAAATTGGACAGTGACATTATGATATATGAAAATTCAAGATGGATATACATTGCGAAAGTCAATAATTAAAATTTTTGAGAAGTTATATTTTATCAAGCTAAATAAAGCTTTTATTTATCAAAACAATCAAGATATAGATTTTTTTAAAAGGATCCAAATATGAATTTGGTTTGATTGCTAGATCTCAAAAAGATGATATCATCAGGGGAGTCAAAAGTATGCGTTGTATTTTTTTTTTTCTTTATCAAGATTTTTTTCTATTGTGTTTTTCTTGATAAAGCTTTTAAGATTTTAAAGGATAACTGAATCAGGAGAATATAAATTGTACTATTTTTTTCTTCATCAAGTTTTTTTCCATTGTTTTTTTTTTGACAAATTTTTTAATGAGACGGGATTCCAATAAAATGTTCTCATATTGAGAATAATATATTATTTTTTCTTAATTAGGATGTTATCCTTGATAATAAAGATGATTATTCTTCTATTTCTCATGTCTATAAATATAAGTTTGTTACAATATATGAAAAAAATTTCCTTTATTCTCTCTCGATTGTAAGACATATCATCATTCAATGCACTATTATATCAGAAGGCGCACCTTGATTGCGGGTTGTTTCATTTTGGAGAAAGCACGTGGACGCATATATGTCAGAAAGAGTGAATTAGAATAACAGGTACACGTAATTGACTTTGAACAATAGCTTTTTATTTTATAATATATTTATAATTGTGGATATGGAGGCTGCCGTAAGCAAAGGAATATAGATCAGTTAATCAACTTCCGAACACAGTAATTAATGTCCTCATTAACTGTAGATACATCATTGGATGAGACAATTAATCCAGAAATTTGAGGTTATTTCTTCTTCTTTTTTCTGTCTTTTCAAGATGCACCGTTGGCAAGAAATGAAAAAAGTAAAACCAAGAATACGAATACATTGATTTCTTCATATCTGCCTGTCTAGTCGGGTAGGGAAATTATTTTTGACAATTTGGGTATCCTGGTTGGCGTGTTGAACTCGAATCTCGACACATCATCATCATGTGTCATCATGTGTCATCACGTGTCATCACGTGTCATCATGTGTCATCATGTGTGACAAAGTACAATGGCCCCACAGATTACCCCAGTAACAAATAAACCTATAAACGGCAAAAAAAAGTATCCGTCCAGAAATAGAATATCAATCGAAAGTAATTATTTTCCCCGTCTTCTTATACTTTTTCTCTCTCACTGCTGTTCATTGATGTGAAGAGGCCGAAAAACACCCAAAATTACCCAATTTCTTACAAACTTAATTAAAACTTATAATATATGTATGGATGTTGGGTGAAGGGAACTAATCCAACCTTTTATATAGGCTATTATTTTATAAGCTTTTGCGTTATAACACCTCTTTTCTCCTACCGAGAAGCAATAATTGAGCGCTCAACAAGTCGGTACTGCAATAATCCGAACCCACATCAAAAGTTCAGGAGCGTTATCCACAATTGGACTCTGGCTCTGCTCATGTTGCTTGCGTGCTCTGTATCACATGATCACGCAAGGATGACGGATAGCTCGAGTCTAATCAAACTAGCTCTTGCAATGCGTGAAGTCAACAATGTCCGACGGCCCTTTTGTCATTGGCTGAGCCGAGTCGCTCTCTGCATTGGCGTTGCCGGTTGCTTTCCTTATGCGTTCTCTTTTAATTTTTTAATCAATATCGAGTACGTCCCCGTATTGTTATATACACTAACGTTGCTAATAATTTGTTAGTTTTCCTTTTCTAGTTTTCTTCGAAAGAATGTCGCCTGTATTTATTTGAAACAGTCTGAAAATTCTCTGGAAGCAGATGAACCGGACTGACCGGTAGCCAGGCTCAGTGTTCGTGTTCGTGTTCGTGTTCGTGTACGTATGTCATGAACATTGAGCCAGCGCCAAACATCCTTTGTTCATATTATAAATTTTCACGTCCGTTGCGCGTTTTCCGTCAACTGGGGCGATTAGTTTTAGCTCATGCGTTTTCCTTTTTACCATTTCCCTCCCAACGATCCCACACAAAGCTAGAAACACTCCAACAACGAAACCTTTTTTTTATTAAGATATTATTTTAATGTTTAATTAGTTTACAGTTTGTCTCTGCTTTTTGCCACGATAATGGAGGTGGTGGCTAACTCACTCTTACGTCCGAGTTGTCGTCTTCCGACCGGATAGACTGTGGAGATACTTATCTAATCTTATTTATTTATTTATTTCTATCATACGTTTTGTCAGAGCGCACTAGAGATAGGGTAGGGATATTACGGAACAAGTCGAGACTGCGAACTGTGAGTTTTGTCATATGATCATGGCTGCTAGAAGGGTATCTTTGTTGCTCTCACGCTCTTACACTTCTGGGTCTGCTATTAAGCTGCTTTCAAGAGGTACTCATGTTTGTAATCTTTGGTTGCTATTTTGGTTATTTCCTTTGTATATGAACCTCTCTTGCTTGGTGATTGATTTAATCGGAGTGCGGAGTACTCGAGGAGTTTTGGTTATTCATACTCAAGCTTCGTTGAGTTTTCTTCTTTTCCTTTTCCCGATTTTCAACTATCAAGAATTTTCACTCTCTATTTCTATTAATCAGAACAAAGGAAAGGACAAAACTTTAGCAAGTCATACCTTTTTTCATTTTTTAAAATAATTCAGTGACGCTCTATTTTGGTTTATGAGAAAAAGTAGCTGAAAGGGAAATGAGATCGATCATATATCAAGGCTGAAGAAAAAACCACGTTCTTCCGATATTATATCAATTGGATTCGTCAGATCGACATTTCTCTGACCATTTGTCCATAATATGAAAAGAAAAGAACTTGCCTGCGGTTTTGACTGTTGATTCTTTCTCTGGTACCTGCTTCCGTCTCCCTTTTTGGATCAGAGATTTAATTTTGCCTATTTGGTTTCCCTCTATACGTGCCATTTCCTTTCAACTGGAAGAAGGCTTCCGCGTTTGCAGTTTTGTTGTACCGGTTTGTAATATGAATTTTTTGTTTGCAACTATCCTCTTTCAGGGAGGGATTCTAGCCTGGGCAAAGGACTAACCAGGTATACTACTGCTGCTGCTGTTGAGGAACCAATCAAACCACCCGTCTTTGTAAATCACAAACAGCTTTTGATTAATGGACACTTCGTTGATGCCGCATCAGGTGAATTTGCTTGGGATTTTGTGATAAAAAATCTGGCGTCGTTATCTGTTTGATTTTCTTTTTGCTGAGTTTAACGGGCAATCCTTTGATGCCTATCGCATTGCTATACTTGCACGCTCAATTTTATGGAGTTTACAACTGTCGACTTCATTAGGAATATTTTTTCCTGCCATCATACATGAATGAGCAGGGTAAATTTTGTATTCTCATATTTGTCTGCATTTACAGGATATTCATTTAGCATTTTTCCTGGCATCCTTTCTGTGTACAGGCAAGACATTTCCAACATTGGACCCCAGGACAGGAGAAGTGATTGCCCATGTGGCAGAAGGGGATGCTGAAGATATAAACAGAGCGGTCTCTGCTGCTCGGAAAGCATTTGATGAAGGACCATGGCCAAAGATGACTGCTTATGTAGGTGTTGCTAAATGTATTTGTTGTCTTCCTACGGCTGTTTCACTCTTTTTTGGTGTGTGTATAATTGAAAAGATTCTTGTGTTGAGAACTTTTATCTCTTCTGTATTACAGGAGAGGTCAAGGATTATGTTAAGGTTTGCTGATTTGATCGAAAAGCATAATGATGAAATCGCAGCACTTGAGACCTGGGATAATGGAAAAACATTTGAGCAAGCTGCTACGATTGAATTGCCGATGTTTGCACGATTATTTCGATACTATGCTGGTGGGGAAAATGAAGAGATGATGAATTATAAGACTTGAGCTTCTTTAATATTTTCACCAAAACTTAAGATTAGTTCTACAAAATTTTCAGGCTGGGCAGATAAGATTCATGGTCTCACTGTGCCAGCTGACGGTCCATTCCATGTGCAAACCCTGCATGAACCAATTGGTGTTGCAGGACAAATTATTCCGTGGAATTTTCCCCTTCTCATGTATGCTTGGAAAGTTGGACCAGCGTTAGCATGTGGCAACACTGTTGTTGTTAAGACTGCAGAGCAGACTCCGTTGTCTGCTCTTTATGTGTCCAAGTTATTTCATGAGGTAAAACATGAATGTTAATGAGTTTTTTGTTTTCTAATGTTTTAATTCTGCGGTTGCTTGCATTCAGAAATTTCAGAAAATTACTTGTTAAACCATTTTCTGTTATAATTATACCTTCAAATAATTACACAGTTTCCACAAGTTACACCTGTTTGCCGCCATTCTCGAATTTTTGCATCAACAGTTTGCGGATACATGTTTATCAAATATTATTGCAAAATCTTGTTATTGTAGTTGGTTTTGATTAGAGGAATTGTTGTGACAGGCTGGACTGCCAGATGGAGTTCTGAATGTGGTTTCTGGATTTGGTCCAACTGCTGGTGCAGCTCTTGCAAGCCATATGGATGTGGACAAGGTATATATGACCATAAATATTCTCATTGCTTTAATTGTGTAAATTCGCATTTTTCAAGTCTCTGACATTGGAGACTGGCGAGTTATAATCCCTTCAGTTGTTTTGCATATTGTTACTTAAGATCGATTAACAAGAATTGTTAATCCTCTGAATTTGTTTTGCATGTGGCTCAACAACATCTTCTCTTTGTCTTAAAAGACTCGAGGATTAGGAGATCTTGAGTTTGATAATCAGTAAAGGAGGTTAGAGGGGTAGAACCAATATTGTAAAAAAATTCAACAATCAGGGGTCATAAAACATGACGACTTTATGGTTTTCCCTCACCAGTCTTAAAAGCTTCTGAAAAACTTTTTCATGTGAAATTTGTTGCAAGCACTAACCTAGTAGTTTGTGGCTGTATCATAGTCTCGGCCCTGCTAATTGTAGCTGATCATAATCTGTTTTTTAGTAATTCTTAACGTGAAGCACTCCTAATTTGAATTTTACATTTGTGATGGAGTAATCTCATTCCATACGGATTTGTCACTTGAGATTGCCTGTATATTCCATTTCTTAATATTCCTTTTGCAGCTGGCTTTTACTGGATCAACAGACACCGGAAAAATTGTACTCGAATTAGCAGCAAGAAGCAATCTGAAGCCAGTGACTTTAGAGCTGGGAGGAAAATCCCCGTTTATTATTTGTGAAGATGCAGATGTTGATCAGGCTGTTGAGCTAGCTCACTTTGCTTTGTTTTTTAATCAGGTATGTGTGTATGTTTAAAACACAGGATAGCTTTATGTTTTGAAGTTTGAAAGCATGTTATTGATCAAATACTCTGGTTTGTGCAGGGTCAGTGCTGCTGTGCTGGTTCTCGTACATATGTGCATGAGCGAGTATACGATGAATTTGTTTCGAAAGCAAAGGCACGTGCTTTGAAACGGCTTGTCGGTGATCCATTCAAGGGAGGCATCGAGCAGGGTCCTCAGGTGAATCTCAACGTATATCTTTTATGAATAATATGATTGGTTCACCAACGTCGGTGGCTGGCGACACCCATTGACGGAGCCTCTATATCATTGGCCAAATATTAATACACGGCTTCTGACTTTGGCCCACTTAAATCTAACAGGTTGATTCAGAACAATTTGAGAAGATTCTAAAATACATCAGATCTGGTGTTGACGGTGGAGCCACTCTTGAAACTGGAGGCGACAGGTTTGGTACGAAGGGGTACTATGTCCAGCCCACTGTTTTCTCAAATGTTAAGGTAAAAACTGTTTCTCTTGCAACTATTTTTACTCCGAATGTTGAAAGTATGTTGCCAGGGAAGTAATCCGATCATTTCTCTATTAGGATGACATGCTGATAGCGCAGGATGAGATATTTGGTCCAGTTCAATCCATCTTGAAGTTCAAGTAAGTAATGCTATCTACTTTTGCTACTTAATTTGAGAGAAGAAGGGTTGTTTTAGTCACCGTATTATTTCAAATCATTTCAGAGACCTTAATGAAGTTATCCGAAGAGCAAATGCCAGTCACTATGGACTGGCCGCAGGAGTCTTTACTCAGAACTTAGACACTGCTAATACCTTGACAAGAGCATTACGGGCTGGTACTGTTTGGATAAACTGCTTTGATACATTCGATGCTGCCATTCCTTTTGGTGGTTATAAGATGAGCGGATTTGGAAGAGAAAAGGGCATTTACAGTCTCACCAATTACTTGCAAGTGAAGGCTGTTGTGACTCCCTTGAAGAATGCAGCGTGGCTATAGAACCATCATCAAAGCCTCCTTTTCCTTTTAATAAAGCTTTGATTGCCTCAGCGTGGGTGGGTGGGTGGGTGGAGCCCGATTGTATTTACTGTTGTAGTCAAGAAGAGGAGAAAATGACGGACGACGACGGCAGCTGCTATGTTGTTTGTTTGAATATAATAAACTCATGGTTTTTACCTTTCGTGTTCTTATCTTCTTCTCGATAGATAAACTCCGCTGCAGCTTTTGGTTCATCGCATCTGGTTTATTAACATTGCCAATTCTTGTTCTCTCCTCTACCCTCTTTCATTCTTCTTGCTGCTCCAATTTGAAGGCAGTCGAGTTTTTATTGGAAGTATTACAATCTAAATCAATATATTATTGGGTTTTGAATAACAAGATCTATTAGTATTAACTCTCAATTCACTCTATACAAGACAAGAGTAGATACTGTCAAGTTGTATGTCAAGAAAAAAAACAAAAAGAGAGTAGACTTGTGGTCTACAATTCTTTGAGGGTCTTTTGCAGAAAAAAGAGAATTTTGTTAATGTAAGGACCTAAATCCAATCTATTAGAATTTTTACTGCTATGGAACTCAAATAAGTCCTCGTAAGGTTTAAATCTCACAAGGCTCAAGTCATCTAATTGTCAATTTTATTTGTTGAGTTATATGTTATTTAAAGGTTGGAGCATATTCATACATTAATGAATTTCTGGCTTATATGGAGTGAAAGAAAACATCAGCGGAAGAATTATATTAATACTCAAAATAAGTGAAAATATAACACACAAGTCCCATAGGAATCTCAAAACATCAACCAATAGTATATGTATATTTCGGAAGCAAGAGAAAAAGGGATTGGAAAGCCAAAAAACAAATCTACACAAGTTCAAAGACATGGCATGCAAGGGGTGCAAATTATGTGCAAATTCGTCCAATTGTGCAGCCTTGATCTTACACCTTTGGTACCAGCAGCAAAGCACACACCTAAGCCTGCAAAAGGGGAGAAAAGAAAGGATGACATTACAAGAATCTCAGTAGGGGGAGAAAAGAAAGGATGAGACTACAAGAATCTCAGTAGGGTCACAACATCATAAGTCCTAGGGATTCCCAATCAAACATCTCCCAATAACCAAAAAATCAACATCTAAAACTAGCTAAGATATCTAATTAAAACCGCACACATATCAGGGGCTGAAATCATCACAAGCACACACAATATGAGGGTAGGCCGAATTTGGTAGAAAACAAGGGGAAAGACTGAAAACACTTCTTATTCAGAAGCATAGCCTATACATAATCTGATTTTCAAAACCAAGGTTTGTCCTCATCTGTCCATGTTGTCCAAGGTTATGCTGCAAAAAGGGTAAAACGATTAGACAATCAATATTACAACAAGCCTTTTAGTTGTCTCCGACATCCAAACTTGAACTGGCCTAGGAGCACTTTTGCAGCAGCGCATACAAGTCATCCTGTCACTCTTAAACAAGGCATCCTAATGTCCAGACTTGAACTGGCCTACAAGGCTTCCTGACGTCCAGACTTGAACTGGACTACAAGGCATCCAGCGAGCTCTTGTTAGGAATAACAAGCCATAAACCTCTCGGTTCGGTAAGCATCTCCCCTCTTCCTATGAGGAACGATACTTACCTCGCATGGCCAGCGACAAAAGGATCCTTCAAACAAAGCACAAACAAGGCACATACACGCATACACACATAGTACACGCATACACAAATCACAACAAAGAATCCTCAATCAAATCACAATACAAATCAAAGATCAATCCTCAAAGTCATAATCGAATTTAGGCAACTTATTGCCATATTAACTTCTGAGATTCCCTATCATTATAATCACACATTCTGCAAGCATATAACCAAGACAGGCAATCGAATTCACTTATATTCAAACAATCAAACAATTGGGTAACCAAAGAAACCGATGAGGCATAGATCCTACTTCTCATGTGTCTTAATCAAATGCAATACTTTGCCTTTCCAATAAGATCAGAATCTCCTAAACAATTAGGAGGCAAAGACCACACAATACTAAGCCACAAGACTACTTAATTAAAAACCAAAGGCATTGGAAATCTTTACCAATTGACCTACCAAAATCCAGCGATCCGGATGCAGCAATATCTTTTCCGCGTGATGTGATGACCAAAAATTCAGTAAGAATCAACTTGATTATTCACCCTAATTCAATATACAAATTTCGACAACACTTTATATAGGACAACTTGCAAATTCAACATTAGAGAGGTTAGAGGTTGTGATTTCATGAAATTAAGAAAAGAATAGGTGTTTATAAAAGATCAGAATCCAATAGGTTAATCAATTGATTAAGATAGGCATCAATAGGGCAAAGGTAGAGCATGCTGATTTCATGAATAGGGAAGATTCAAAGGATGAATTCATGATTTTACATCATAAATGGATGCTAAATAATCATACGAACAAGAGGAACAATAACAGAAATCGATTGAAGGCAGAATCATACAATCTTGAAACCTAATCCCGTCAAATTACGACCTAAATTATGAAAAAAGAAAAACTAACCTCTAGACAAAAAACCCAAGATGGCTGGATAGAGAACGGAAAGAGCTTTCTAGCAAGCTATTATTTGCAAGAATCCGACAAACTATGCTATTTTGAAGTTCAAGCAGATTTTGGCAATTTTGCCGAAATACGATTTAACTTTTAACAAAGAAAAACTAACCTCCACATGAAAAACCCAAGATGGTTAGAAAGAAGATGAAGAGAGCTTTCCAACAAACTATTATTCGCAAGAATCTGACAAAGTATGAAAGAGTTATGTTATTTTGAAGTTCAAGCAGATTTTGGCAATTCTGTCAAAATACGATTTAACTTTTGACAAAGAAAAACTAACCTCCAGATGAAAATTCTAAGAGAGTTGGAGAGAGGACAGAAAGATCTTTCCAACAAGGTATTTGCAGAAATCCGATAAATATGAGAGAGTTATGCCAGGATGAATATCAAGGAGTTTCGGTTAGGGTTTTGGCAAAAATCGGAATTTAAAAGGAAGGGGATAAATTACGAAATTTCTAGGTGGGTTTTGGTATGTTTAAGTGGGATAGGCTGACCACTCTTTTATAGGTGCCTAAGGAGGTTTAACTAAAAGATAATTCCTTACTTTTTTTTTAAGCTTAAAAGGATAATTAAAGAATAATTATATTAAAAGAGATATTCTATTTAAAAGGAAGAATTATCTAATACCATAGATAATAAAGGATAATTCTATTAAAAGAGATATTCTATTTAAAAAAAGAATTATCTAATAACTTAGATAATAAAAAATAAAACTAAGGATAATTAATATAAATGATCACAACCATTTTTTCAAGAATAAAATAATCATTTCAGCTACATCGATTCCTGAAGTTCCTGGATATCTAAACTAAGATATATCAGGATCTCAAGTCATACTAAAGCCATGGTAGAAATATTTTTTTATTAGGTTCATGAGAACAGAGACAACACACACACAAAAAGCTACCCTGTCGCCTCCAGTAAGAAAAAATTGGAGTCAATGTACAGCCTCTCTCCAAAAAGTGATATCCATTGGATGGTGTCCTGTATCCATATCACTCTTTTTGTCTTGTTCACAGAAAAAAAAAAAGTTTCGTGGAAGCATCGGTTGTAGTAGTTATGCAACATGGGTGTAGAAGTGGATGTCAGCAGATTCCCAGCTCGAAAACAGCTGTACTTGGTCATTTGGCACCACGATGTGTCCGAAATTAAAAGAACGAATGTAAAGAGATCTCCTTCCAGTATTCCAAAAAAAAAAAGACCTCCTTCCATTATATCAGCATCAGGTATGGCTCAAAGTTCTAACCTCTTAGATTACTGGTTTCCATCAGGGATTTAAAATTCACTGTTACGCAGACGTGTAAGAGACAAGAGACAAGAGACAAAAGACAAAAGAATGGCTGTCACGACCCGGCCCCCGGACCCTTGGCCCAGCAGGCCCGGACGTGTATGTGAGTGTGATGGATCATAACTGTAACACTCAATTGGGCTTATAACCACAGGGCCCAAAAGATGCATCTTGTTACAAATGATACCATCATACAACACATATAAGCCCAAGACCTCCCCCGCTCTTTTCCGATGTGGGATTGGGTAACCTAACCCCCTGGGACACACAATCTCCCCTCCTTATAGACCTCGTGTTCTCACGAGGGGAGCCAAACGTAACTGACATGGGCCCAAACTCACGAGCCCAAACGTGAACACACAACATGGCCCAAGCCCACCCGGAAGAGAGAACGAGATCGGCTCCGCTACCATTTGTCACGACCCGGCCTCCCGGACCCTCGGCCCAGCTGGCTCGGACGTGTATGTGTGCGTGATGGATCACAACTGCAACGCTCAATTGGGCTTTTAACCACAGGGCCCAAAAGATGCATCTTGTTACAAATGATGCCATCACACAACACATATAAGCCCAAGACCTCCCCTGCTCCTTTCCGATGTGGGATTGGGTAACCTGACCCTCCGATGTGGGATTGGGTAACCTAACCCCCTGGGTCTCACAATGGCTTTCCAGTTATTTGCACTATGGAGGCGTGACCTTTAATCGGGATCTATCATTACAATAAGAGTAGAACATGAGCTTTCTTCTTGCCCAGTCCATTGCTGCGCTTTGTTCCTTGGACAATGTTACAAACTACGGTCCCTGAATCGGGTCCAAGCCAGAAGGGTTAGGTTTAGAGCAGGAAGGAAGTGATGCGGTTGAATTGGTTGCGCACCCACAACCAGTCATTTCCAAATCTGTAAATGAAACTACAAATGGTGCATATTTGTAGTTAACCGGTTATTTCCCCCATGCGTTGCCCACTCTGAACCGTCCCATATTGTTGCATAAACTGACATTGGTTTTGATGGATGGACAGCAGGGTAGCTGCTGCTGTAGACAAACTCTCTTACTGGGATGTTGTCCACTAGAAACCTACATCAGTTTTGTCATGAGCTACGTATTAACAGTCTGCTATCTCCAAGAAGAGAGGGGTTTATAAGATTTCAAAACAAAACTTGTGTAAACCATAATTCAGTAGTCTCACTGGCTTACACTATATGATGAGTGTTCCAGAGGATGCTGTATAGATGGTGGCGCTCTGTTGGATCAAACCACAGGTAGAACTTCTCTTCTCTTCCGGTGCTAACACTTCAATGTCAATCTCATCATGGTTGTGCGGGTATTTGTCTGCATTTGACAACTGAATTCCACCCCCTCAGTTACTCCCTCAAATGTGCAATCACATTCATGACAACAGAGAAAAGATCACACCCCTATATATCTATTATCATCTTAATTACTCAAATATGGCGCACTACAATTTTGAACAGTAATGAGGAGTTTAAAGAAGGCAATAGAGGGAATGCCGTATGCAGAATATTTAACCTACACTATATTCTGTTGCCATAGCCCATACGAAAAAGCAAATAGACTCACATAGAAGGCTACAACAACTCCAGGGGATAGACCAGATGGCAACTTTATTGCAGCACTAAAGAACCCATAGTAGTATTTTTCGTTCGAGGCCAATCCAGAACCTGCAAAAGAACCAAAAATGGTCATCAGAATCATAAACGGTAACCTTGTCCACAAACTTCAACTTGGGTAAATTGAGCTACTGACCAGATAACCTGTCAAGAGCAAGAGTGGCATAAGAACCATTATTGAGCATCTTCACATTTGAACCTCCGCAGAATGTACTAAATCCTTGACTAATTGGCACACTACTAAAGAGATCAGTTAGGTGTGTAACAGTAGGTGGTCTGTAATAAGCATGCCTCCTGTGTGAAGAAACAACTCCTGTCATGCACAGAACCAAGAGACCCAAGAGTATGTTCTGTGCAAATTTGGGCATCTTTCACTAGTCTGATGAAGAAAATATTGTGGGGGAGTCAGTCATATGTATATGTATATGTGGGGAGAATATTTGTGGCAACCTCGCTTAGGTGGTTTACTAGCTGGCTACTCTTCCAAGTTCCAACTATGCCATTTTCAGGTGGGTGTTTCGGATCTTAAAGACACCATAATTTAAAAAGTCATGTGGACAGCTTTTCTTTAGTCTGCAATTCATGGCAGAGCTCGTGGGATTGCGCGCAAGTTGTTACCACAGTATTTGATGGATGCTTTTATCCACTTTCATGCTTTGAAATGCAAAGCCCCTTCACATTTACCCTTGCAAGAACATCTCATATGTACTGGACAGCTTTCTCGCAATAATAAGATTTTATTGTTTTGGTCAACGGAGGAGGTAGCTAGCTGTAATAAGGGCTGTGATCCTCTTGATGTGAGGTGACTGATGGGAAGTCGGTTTGATCATAATGGTAAAATGTCATGATTCTTTCATCGAGGAATGAGATGGCAGGATATGATAGGATAGGATAGGATAGGATAGGATATGATATACCAGAAAGTATTCTAGCTGGATATGACAATTAATTAACCATTGAACAACTTGTTTAGAAACGGATTTTAATTCGGCTCACTAATTTTCTGAGTCCGAGTGTTGCTCTTTTGGATTTCCCTTTTGGGTGTGTCACACTTTATATTCAGGCCTTGCTTTATCATATCCTCTTCGGCCCAAATAAATGCTTGGCCCTGAACGTTGGGCCTAGTGCTCCATTTTACATGATTGTCAATAGGATTAGATATGTATACAGTATAATAGACCTATGAAGTTCCAAGTCCCACAGAAAAGGTCCAAAACGTATATTTGACTAATTGGCATGATTGAACTAGAGCCCTACACGTGCCCTTGCCCGGTCAAATCCAATAATTGATTTCCTTAATTATGCTAATAATATGTATATAAAGTTTATAAACCAATGCAGCTTCCTTCCTCATAATTCCACGTTGCCCCCACGCCAGTTGTCGGCTACCTCCATTCACATTCACGTAACCTTAAATATCACGACCTCTACCCATAACCTCCAACCACGTGTCACTCTCTTGTGAAACCCCATCACAGACGCGAAGCACCACACGAAGCACGCCGTTTCCATTTTTCCATATCCCCCACAGCCCCCACGTGACGTGTCATGTGCCCAAAGCCCATGCAGGCCCATGTTTCACCCTACGATCGGTCAACTTCATATAATCAGTCGACGCGTGTCGCGAAACTAGATCCTATATCCGCCTATCCTATATTTACGCACCACCCACCGCCTTTCACCAAATAGCCAAAACCAAATCCATCCAACCACAAAAATTCACGCCTCAGGCCCAAGGCTAACGCCATACTTTTCCTTCATAAAATATATAATTTATTTTTTTCTGTCTTTTCTATTTGTTCAATGATACGAAACTCAAAGGATGCCCGTCGCCGGATTCTTTCTTACCCGGCGGTTCATCCCTGTGAAAGCATCGCACCGACGACTCTTCTTGCCTCACTAACCAGTCTAGCGCATATCATTTGCTCTTACAAGTCTAAATTCTTATCTTCCAATGCCCGCAATGCTCGTGAGATGATTCGCCAAGTTAGCAATCTCGTTGGCTTCTTCGAAGAGATCCGGATAATCGGGTCGGATCTTCCGGACTCTATTGTTCTGAGCTTGTCGGAGCTACATTTGACGTTACAGAAGGTGCAGTACTTGCTGGAAGATATTAACCGGGACGGTGCCAGGGTATGGATGCTGATGAAGTCCGAGCGGGTGGCGAATCAGCTCCGGGTTCTTAGCCGGGCCATGGCAACGGGGCTGGATGTTTTTCCACTCGGGCTTCTTGATGTGTCGAGTGAAGTCAAGGAGGTAGTTGAGCTTGTATCGAAGCAAACACGTAAAGCAAGATTTGCAGTCCACCCGGATGACAAACGGATCGTTGACGATGTGATGTTGATCCTGAAAGAGTTGGAGGGTGGCGTGGTTCATGATAAGAATGTTATTCGAGGAGTCTTGGACTTTCTTGGGCTCAAGAGATGGAGCGAATGCTATAGAGAGGTCAAGTTCTTGGATTCGGAGATAGGATTTGAATACTCGAATGTTGAAGAGAGGAGACGATTGCAACTTTTAAGTAGCTTGATGGGGTTCATGTGTTATTCTAGATGTGTGCTGTTTGATTCCGTTGATAACGCAGAAGTCAGTGCTAAACCGCCCGAGACAAGCAGTGGGGGGGTTAGCTGTCTCAACTCTGATGATTTCCGATGTCCGATATCGCTGGAGGTCATGAAAGAGCCTGTCACAATTGAGACAGGCCATACTTATGAGCGGTCTTCTATATTAAAATGGTTTAAGGCGGGAAATGCTACATGTCCGAAGACAGGTAATAAGCTCGGAAGCACAGCAGTAGTACCCAATACAGCATTGAAGCGATTGATCCAACAATATTGCTCTGAGAATGGAATACAGTTGCCTGAGTCTACTCAAAAGAATAGAGACATAACAAGGACGGTTGTTGCTGGCAGTTTGGCAGCTGATGGAGCCATGAAGCTGGTGGCTGATTTTCTTGCTGACAGGCTTACAAATGGTGATAGCAAAGAAATGAATAAAGCAAGTTATGAGATCCGGCTTCTAAGCAAAACGAGCATTTTTAATCGTTCTTGTTTTGTGGAAGCTGGTGTGATCCCACATCTCTTGAACCTGTTGGTCTCTAAAGATTCTTTGTTACAGGAGAACGCAATCGCTGCCTTGCTGAATTTATCAAAGCATTCGAAAAGCAAACTTATGATTGTTGAGAATGGAGGATTGGAGTTAATAGTGGAGGTTTTGAAGCAAGGATTAAGGACCGAAGCAAGGCAACACGCTGCTGCTACATTGTTTTACCTTGCTTCAATTGAAGAGTACAGGAGAATGATAGGTGAAAGAACGGAGGCTGTATCAGCTTTAATGAGCATGGTAAAGGAGGGACATGATCGAGGGAAAAAGAATGCATTGGTCGCGATTTATGGACTGCTCATGCATCAAGGCAATCATGGGAAAGTTCTTGGAGCAGGAGCAGTCCCGTTGATACTTGACCTTTTGACATCTTCCGAGGGGGAAGAACTGGTAACAGATTCCTTGGCAGTCTTAGCAACTCTTGCGGAGAAACCTGATGGAGCAAAAGTAATATTGCGAAATGGGGCATTGCAACGAATCATGAGGATTTTGGATTGCTCTACTTCAAGGTCAATGAAGGAGCATTGTGTGGCTTTGTTGCTGGCTTTATGCGTCAATGGTGGCGTGGATGTGGTTGCTCTTCTGGTCAATAGTCCTTCTCTTATGGGATCATTATATTCCCTAGTCAGTGAAGGCACATCTCGAGCAAGCAAGAAAGCTGGCGCTCTCATCAGTATCCTACATGATTTCTTCGAAACAAGTTCTTCTGGCTCAAAGAGTCCGGTGGTTCTTCGCGGAAGGTTCATTCATGTGAATGAATGGTAACCCAAATTTTTTGGGGTGTCCATCCTTCTTGTGTGCTTCTATTTCTATTACCTGTCCTTGTAAATACACACAACTGTGTGGATAATTGTTTATATTCTTTCTTTTTTCCTGTTTGATTCAATGATGCTAGCTCGGGTTTTTGGAAGAGCTAGTGTCTGCATTAGCTTCTGTTTTTTGTATGAAGCTGGTGTACTAACAGACGGGTGTCACTACGTTGTCATTCTTTTTTCCTGATGGAGAATTGAACAAGTAATACTGTTGTATTCAGGTGCGGTAAATCGGATTTCATTTGGTTCCTGAAAGCTTCCTTCGTCTTTCTTTCCTTCCCACTGGTCTGTCGAAATTGTTGATCAAACAGATGCTATAGACTTGACTTGTATTGAGATAGTTAGAGCCTTTCTTAATCTTAATATCACTTGATCCATGGAAGGCCTTTCCTGCTTAGGACCTGTGCACGACAAAGCTAGCTTCGCTACGAGATCAAAAGCTTCCACAGAATACTCACCATTAAGTTTAGGATCGGCAAATTCTGTAATGTTACCACCCCGTGCTAGAATTCTTGCCTGAGAAATTGAGAACGCATTAGAGTTTAAAGCTCTTCAAGTATGAAAAAATATACACTAATCGGAGGCTGATGCTTTCGTACCATTTTATTTAGTTGCATTGGGTTATTAGAATTCAGATTGATCACCCTTTGTCCGGAGATAAGTTGGAGAAGAACAATTCCGAAACTATATACATCACCTTTAGCGTTTACATGGTGGTTCCTTTGATATTCAGGATCCACATAACCAAATGTGCCTCGTACTTCTGAGCTCACGTAGGACTCACCCACCTCCATAACTTTTGACAACCCAAAGTCGGAGAGTTTTGCTTCAAAGTCCGCATCAATCAGAATGTTGGTAGGCTGGCAGTGCAGCATGTGGGTTGAGACAGGCAAAGGAACCAAATTGTGCTATTAGAAAAGAAAAGAGTAGAAGAAGTTAACGGATGATTCCTTCACTACAAACCTTACGTACCTTGATATCACGATGAACAATGCAGCCTTGAGGATAACTGTGGAGAAACCAGAGACCCCAAGCACTATCAATTGCAATCTCGAGTCTTTGGAGCCATGAAAGAACCCTGTCTTTGCCTGTTGTCATACACCTTTTTCAATTGGCTTCCAACAACTGTAATAGGAGGAAAGAAATGGAAGCGCAGACATACCGTATAGCCATTCTGATAAGTTGCCATTGTGACACAGCTCATAAACTAGGAATGCTTCGTCTTTTTGCTCACAGTATCCGAGTAAAGCAACTAGGTTTGGATGTCTGACATGGGATAAACTTCTAACTTCCCTAATAAATGTCTCTGCACCTTGTCTGTCACTGGTTATGTGTTTAACCGCAACATGCTTCCCATTTGATAGTCTCCCTCTGTATACTTTTCCTATACAACAGAAGGCCTTAGTGTTCCAAGTTGCAGTTTTTGGAAGCTTTAAGATTTTATTTTTCCATTTCGTGGACATTAATTAGGAAACAATGAAGATATTAGTAAGCAGAACCAAACCAAATTGTGCTCCTTCTCACCCACCAGCCATCCCTTGGCCTATGCAGTTTGATTCATCGAGATTGTTGGTTGCAGAGTAAATCTCCTTAACTGATATATTCAGACTGCGGGCCTCCTCTGAGGACGAATCATCTGAAGCTCCCAAACATGAATACAACATTTGGTTCAGGACATTGTTGTCAGTAAATTATTATTTAATTATAGATCATCAGTAGCAAATACCTTGGCCTCCTTTTGACAGATTTTGTAGACTACGTTTCCTGAAGAAGATCCATACCGAAATAATGATTAATACCACGACTCCTACGACCCCAATGATTAGAACCAACACACCTGCAAATGATTGGGAAAAAAGGAAAAGGTCAGGCTAATGAAACATGCCGAGTACTGGACTTTTTCCTTCTTTCTTTCTTTCAGCTTAGTTCTTGAAGATTCATTGTTCAGGAAATGATGATAATGGCCAGCGTACGTAGGGGGCCTCTGCTAAGCTTGATAGAGTTTCCTGATTTGTTTTCCTTCATATTTGCTGGAGAAAACAGGGAGAAGATAGAGCCAGGGGCAAGATCATTCACATTCTGATATGAGTGGAAGAGAGAATAAGAGTTTTCCTTGATTCTTCATCTGTTTAGAAGATCAACGACATGCTTCCAGCTTGCATATAAGCATAAGCATGTAGGACAGAAAAGCTGGCCTGGCCCCGCCTCTCTTGGCATTGTCATTAGACCTGGGCTGCCAATTGGGCAAATGGCTTTCAACACCATGACACCAGGGACAAGTCCAAAACCACACTTGTACGATGACCAAGTGAAAAAGCCATGGCGCTGGCCTTCTATATTAATATTACGCTTCATTTTATTCATATATATAAATATAAAAGTAACTGACAAAATAGATAATACCCATGACAACGCCTAAACGGTTAGCTAGCTATTGGCTTGAGCAGAAGTAACTGTCAGTTGGGCTTTGGTCACAAACGGTTAGGACTAGACTTCTCCCAACTAAAATAATTCTTTTTTTATTCACCCTCTTTGGTAAAGCTATAATAAGAATAAAACTAACTACCATATGGTATGAATAATATGCAAGAGTTAGCAAAGCCGGCCGCAGGCCGCAGGCCGCCGGCGTCCAGAAATCGTTTTCGGCTCGCCTTAAACTGTCCCAAAAAGCGGCAAATTTAAACCAGAATGCAAGCCCCGCTACCGTCTCCTCTACGTCAATGCACTGTACTGGATTCTCTGTTGGTTTTATGAGCAGCTGACTTGTTATAGAACAAACCAGTTAAAAGTGGGAATCCCGTCTCTTACGCAACCGCAGGCAAGTTAGCTGACGCTAGACTTGCGGATGCGTACCTCCGTCTACCTCACCCGCTCTGACCGTAAAATGGACCCAACAAAATGGATCAAATCTCATGCGATGGATGTGGTTGGTACGGCGAGAGAGTGGTTAAAGAGTAACTGTCCAGGGCCCAAGGCCCAAGGCCCAGGGTCACGTACTTTGTCCAGTATGAATTTAATGACGTATCATGTCCCGTTTGAATGCACGAGGCGTGGGGTGTGGCATCTAATTCTAGGCTCGGGACAAACTACTCTGGGTGAACAGAAAATAGGTCCAATTTTTTTTAATGTTATACTATTAAATCCAGAAGCGCTCTCCAGGTAGAAATACGACACCCTCACCCTCAAAGTACACAACCAAACTCCACCCTTTACCTAAGTATCTCCCACCCCCTCTCTGTAAGGATCCAAATCCTAAAATAAGACTTTTGTTGTTGTAAAATCCGGACAAGCTCAACACGTGGATCAATCCGAATCCCACAAAACTTAAAATATTTTTCAAACACAATTCTTAAAATAAACGTATTTAATATTTCAAGAATTGAAGCATGTCAAATAAAAAACAAACATCTGGCATATCACCGGAGTGAACAAAATACCACAGCGAAAGACTTTATTTAAATAAACAAAAAAAATCCAAAACAAAAGACAGGTCCATACAGTCACAAGCCCAAAATCACAAATTAGGCTTAAAATCCAGTACATAAAACCGTAACCAGTAACATAATAAATGTATAATGATATAATAATAATCAAAACATTAAAATGAGTCTAAGAAGGAAATACCAGGAAAGAAAACCATGTAAAATGTGCAGGTGCGATAGTCCAGCCAAGTCGTACGAAGCTCACACACCTCAAAACACTACCTACGGCTCACAAACTACTCCTGAAAGGAAGAAATAACAACGGGTGAGATAATAATCTCAGTAGGAGTCACCACATCATAGGTCCTACGAGGAAACAAAGGCACATATTAAGAAGAGAAGAAACAGTTTACTATAAGAACAAGGACATAACTGATGCAACTCGAAGAACATAGAATTCACGCATTTGATGTTATTATGAAAAATATAGTTTCGGCCCAATAACTCAAAAACTCATAATACAACATGGTTAATAATGCCTACCAAAACCTATCGGGATTGACATAATAAATCACTTCTCGAGTAACCCCCTCTAAAGAGAAACCAGAAGCCCATTGGCATTATTAATTTATATTTTTAAGAAAATGATAAGTATACACGTAACCCCTACTGCCAGTGTTGTCCGAGACTACGTGGTACCATAAGAATTTTAAAAAAGAGGGAAATTGCGATAAGATAAACGACTATCAGTTCCCTGCATTCCTTGAGTTCCAATATAGTGACTCCAGGCGACAAAGCAACCTTAGCATACCAGTGAACTAAACGCAGCCACTCTATATTCGAAGGAAATGCGGAAGCTGGTGAAAAAGTCATGCTTTAAAGCTCTTCCAGGTAAGTGAAGCATGACCACCAATACTCTATCTATTGGCTTGTACAAAGACCTACAGAATCGAACCTCCTTATAGTATAGATAGAGGCTCACCTATGACGGGTTGGTTGATAAAATCGGCCAACTAAACCAAATATCCGAAAGGTTCCCATTTAGCGATTTTGAAAACAAATCTTCTTAAGGGTTTAGTGAGTTCAGCCATCACAAATTTCCCTTCTTGGGTTTAGAAAAGTATCCTATCAATTAGAGAGTCGGTTCATGAATGCATTAGACACCAAATAGAGGATGGAAAGGACTAAAAAAAAATCATTAACCAGAGTTCAAAGCGGAAAGGGATTGACTTTGTTGGTTCACTGATAGTCTCGTTCGCGTATCACTCGCTGGCAGATCGACAATGGGGGCTGGGGTGTTCCGATCACTTCTTCATCTTTATTCAAAAAGGTTAGATTCATAAGTTCCCATGCTTAAAGGTCTACGACTACAAGCCAAACTGGAAGCGACTCAGGATTGGATGAGGATAAGAGGCTCATGGGATTGACTTCGGGAAACAGGTATGGCTATATTTCTTGGTTATGGATGTATTATAAAAGACCCAATATATCCATCTCCTCAATTTCAGCAAGGCACGGTTTCATTTGGCATAAAACAAAAATTAGGCAATTAAGAGACAACCCACAATAGAAGAAAAAGAAAGGAGAGGGGTATCGTCAAAGCTAAAGATTTCACATCAACACAGAAGGAGTGCAAGACCAAAATAATAATGTGCTACAAGACAAAGTTAAGAAGGAAAAACAAGGATACATTGATTTTTATTTTGAGAGGGATGGTCAATCAAGCTAACAAGGATAATTAAAGGATGCAACAAGATGACAATGAAGTACCTTTCTCTTGAAGACGCATGATAAATTAAAAGGAGAAGGATCAAGAGAGAACAAGCATTATAATAACTAAAGAAAAAAGGATCAAAGAAAAGAAAACATAAGCAACAAGGACGAAGCAATTGCCGATCAAACATATGAGGCATAGTCTACTACCTCACGTGTAGAAGAACTGGTGGCAATTCCTTTGCCTTTATCATGTGATCCGGATTCAGAACCAACTGAATCAAACCAATATTAGAATCTGCAATTGCAAACCCGAATTAAAATACGGAAGAGAGGAATCCTATCGTTCCCTCACCGATGTATAAAACCAGTAAAACCAATAAGCTTTACACGAATAATCGAGCAATGGAAAAGAAAGTAGCTTAACGCGAGCACTTGGATTGGGAGGAGGAGTGCACACCAATCAAGAAAGATTGATGGCGGCACAAAAATCAAGAATAGGGCTTGGTGGCGTGAAAAATAGTGAAGGAGGAAAAGACAAAGGTTTTTGTCTGAAACAAAAGCAACGGAAGTGACTAGGGTGATTAGATAGGCTTAGGGTTAATATAACCCGACCTCAAAACCCTAGTGGGCTTAAAAAAAAGAGAGTCCAGTCTGAAATAATCAAGTAGGCTCGGATTTAAACAAACTCAGCCCAAAGATACCCGATTGGGATTTAAAAGGTACAAATAAGACCTTATAGTATAAACGGGCTCAAAAACAAGTTAACGATAATTTTTCACTGCCTCGATTTCTGTCTTAGTCAAAATGTCAAACGAACACGTGAACCACTAGAAAAATGCTGATTATACCTAAACGTGCTAACTGGACATACAATTAGGACAGGATTTCACACTCTGCGCCTGCACCCAATAGAATAAAAGAAGCAAACAACCTTGAAATTACCATTTTCGTTGACACAAGATCCGTCGCTTAATTAAATCTCGCGCAACTAACAAGCCCATTCCTGTCATTTCATCTGAACCTCCACAAAACCCCCCTGTCTTCTCCAGTACTAGCGACTAACGAGAGGGAACACAACAAATTAAAGTAACCCAATGCCTCCCTTTCCCTCTTCTTTTCTTTCTCTTGCCTTCATCGAATCTTTCTGCACGCCAAACCAACAGAATCCACTTCTCTATTTCGGTCACTCACGCAACCTTTCTCTCCCATTCTCCCTCGTCGATGGGTTCCCATCGCAGTTTTCGTTTCTCTCTCGTTCCACTTCTTGATCTTTCGGTTCCCGTGGGGGCTGGCTGTAACTTTTAATGCTCATGGCTGCACGGCATCAGGGCCGAATGAAGTGGAATTTTTAGCTTCTTTTTCTTAAGGCTGTTAAGTCCTGAGTGGAGTCGAGTTGCGATGGAGGACAGCGCCAGCTTGAAGCCCGAGGAGGAGAACACTAGTAACTGGACGGTAACGTTCAACATTGATCTCAACGAGACACCTACCTGTTCGCCGCACGATGTAGTACTCGCTGGAGATTGAGTTGATGGCACTCCTATGGTAGCCAAAGGGGAGGGTGGTAGTGGGAGTGGGAGTGGGAAAGGCAGAGTGGTGCTTTTGGATATTAATATGATGCCTAGCAAGGGAGATGAAGAGGATGATGCTGAGTTGCGAATTGGTGCATGGCTGCGGGTTGTCACGGGACTAGAGTTTTGCGGAATAGAAACTCTCCGTGCAGGCTTAGAGTATCACACTCGCAATAGGCTAAGTCAGCCTTCCTCACAAAGCTAGCTAGAATGCTAAGCTTAGAACATAACCGAAAAGAGAGAGGGACACAAAGGAATGGATAGAAAACCATAAACACTCAATATTGCAAGAATTTCTAGATGATTATAGATGAGGGGAGGCACACCTTATATAGCCAATACAGCTCCCCAATGAATGGTGGAGATCGAGTCAATCGATCTAACGGTGTCTATACAAAGATATACAAGGCAAGCACTAATGGCTGATTTTCCATCTATGGTAATCTTTGATTACATTGATTACCTTGATTTCCCAGGGTCTCCTATATGGCAGGAACGGATTCCTATTGAATTCCCTGATTAGCTCTGATTGATTCTCCATTAATGTGTCGATTCTCCTTGATTGAGGCACCAGATTTGAGGGATAGGTCACACACAAAGCCGAATGACGCGTAGTCTGAGTTTCGGTCGTGACAGTGTGCGTTTGTGACGTTCTCGTTTTTTTATATATTTCTAGAGTTTTTGTTCAAAGGATGGATTTTTAGGGCGTGGTGATTTTTTTATTTACTTACCGGGGATAACTTTTATATTCTTAAAATTTGATTATGTTTTTTGTTTTATAAAAGTAGAGTGGATTAAATTCAATAGAAAAATATACTCCAAGATAACCCTCGGAAATATAAAAAAGTCACATCCCAAGTTATTAATGAACTATTATCGCATTAATAATTTGCAGCACTGGTTAAATTCAAACTATTATCCCAACCTCATGTACTGTAGATAATTTGCACCAGAAACTAAATTATGATATAAATTTGAAGGAAGCAGATTCCCACCTTGTGTTTCTGAGAAAGCACTGGGCAAGAGATTTGTTCTGCGAATACTGGACCATTTGGAAATCTAGGCGAAAAGTTTTTGCAAGCTCTAAGAGAATATGTTGCTAGTAACAACGGGGTACTGGAAGATGGTTGGCATGTGGATTTTTTTTTTATTGCCAGAAGAGATGCCAAACTCTTGCAACTTACTGTTCACCGGATGGAAATAAGTTTGGGTCGATGTTGGATGTCGCCTGTCATCTAGGATTGGTGTCCAATTTCCATTCTGTGATGATGCCCCCAAGGATCTCAAACAATTTCAGAAATGTTTAAGAACCAGTTTTTCTGGTGACTTATCATTAGGCACAGGGACCACAGACGCCAAGGTCTGCCAGAATAGGATTAATTTGAGTGTCACAGAGGCCTGGCCAGAGGTAAATACTGGTTGTGGCTCTTTACGTTGTAAAGTAAGTATACTGCAATTTATCTTATGCTGCTTTGGCTCCAGGACACTCTCTAGCTATATGCCCAAACAGATAACAGTAATAGCATTTGGGTGGTTGCGGGCAAGGAGGTGGGTGAAACTGTCTACAGTTCCTGCATCTGGGTAGCCTAGACGGCCTACTCAAGTTCTGAAATTGTCAAGGGGGCTATGAGTGAGTAGTCACCGAAGTGGTTCCTTGAGAACTGGTCTGCACTGAAGGGTAAGGACTAGCTATCCTATCCTTAGACCTCTACTCAATTTTAGAACTGTGTCTGATTGGACCTTTGCTAGCTGAACTGTTCTTCTACTTCTGATTCTGGCCTCTCTGTCCTAGAAGAATCTCTTCTGCCTTCACTGTATACACCACTGGCTCTTCGAAGTCATTACTCCTCTCCGAGTCCAAAATACCATGGACATCCCAATTAAGTGCATGCTCAAATTTGCTGGCCATCATGGCACTAGTCCTGTCCGACTCGGGCACAAATTGAGCTACTACCCATAACTCAGTCTCATACCTGCAAACCATCTTGTTTCTCTTCTAGAGGTGATAAAACTCGGACCTTTTCTAATCCTGGAAATACTGGGTGTAATACCTCCAGTTAACCTCCTTCTCGAAGTCCTCCCAAGTAGGCTGACCTACATGCATATCTTTCACCAAGCTCCACTAGCTAGTTGGATCCCTCTCCAACAGACGGACAGCCAAGGTTACCTTTCAATATTAAATTGGTAATAATCGATTCAGAAAATCGAGCAGAAGATCAGTTTGTACTGACGGAAGAGAAGTTTGTACATACATCAAATTTCTTTGTACAAATGCTAATTTTACTAAGAGAAGCTATTTCTCTATTGACAGAAGCAAACTTTCTAATGACAAAAGATTGTGTCATCCTCAGGAGACAACCTCAAGTCCTATGTAGTTAAGAGAACTTTGTCCTTCCAACTCTTGGTTGCAATCACGCACTAGTGTCGTAGAAACTCTAACACCCTAAATGTCTGGTCTTTTTCAGTAGTTTGAACAACTACACTGGCAATCTACCACCTTGAACCTCAGTCTACTGAACCTGTGTCTCAACCTGTACCTTTGGCTCTACTGCAACCTATGGCTAAACTGGTGCCTGCATTTGTGGCAGCTAAACTACTGCAGACTACATCATCATGTGCTGCATCTAACCCAAAGTGGTCTAAATTGCGGCTAACACCTACAGAAATTCCTAATTATGAACTGTTGGTGCTGCCTGAGCTGGCTATGCCTCTGATGGACACTGTGGCTGTCCCATACCTGCTGCTGACCCTCGAGCTTCTAAGCTCTCATCTAGCTCTTTGATCTGAACCTGGCCTCCTCAGCCACCATGATCTCTAGAAGCATTGTGACCTCTACCACATGCCATCTCTAATAACTGGACACACAGTCATAGATATAAGCCTATAGACAAACAAGACCTCTAAACAATTCTATGTTGGACTGTGCATGTGCAATGAGTATGCTGCAGTTGTAAGATATGCTATTTCAAAACAATTTTGCACTCAATTTGCACAAAAACAACTATGCTCCGTTACCAACTCTATGAAGACTCGTTCCTGGTAAATAGAATCCTCACCGTTGTGTAGTCCTAATTGACCCAACATGTGAATCAATCGAAACCACACAAGGCTCACATTAACTTTTCAGAACCAAATTCCCAAAAATGCATACCAATTTGAATTTTTCCTTTTAAATAGAGCATGACATGTCACAAAACACTTAATGGAGTACGCACACACATACAATGGAAGTCTTTAAATCATATACAATAGGTCAAACGACCCCAAGGATGCAACATATTGAGACCACATATGGATCCAGAAAAAAAGTGCCCATGTCACACATCTCATAAAATAAACAAGAATACGAGTCATACATGCATAATAAGTATCAAATCCAAAAAACAAGCCCACAGCAAGTCCATAACCAAAAGCATAATCTAAAATAAGCATGTACGTCTTTAATGTATAAAAATAACAAAACATGAAATATACATAGCTTCTAAGACATGCAAGTGCAATAGTCTAGCCCTAAGACCAACCCCGGGAAAATGCGACCTCAAAGATGCACAGCTATAGCGAACGAGCTAGCCCTGAAAAAATATCAACAAGAAAGGGTGAGATCAAAGACCTCAGTGGAAGTTACAGCATCGTAAGCATATACGGTGGAACAGAGGCATATAAAAAACCAAGTGTAAGACAAATATTTAAATCACCGTTATCATCTAAGTGAACTAAGCATGTACTCAATGTGTTTCACAAGCAAGTATGTGTAATGCATGAATTATAAAACACTATGCAATAAAGACCAACCTAATAGGTTTTATAAACTCAAAATATGCCGCATCGTCACATGGGCTACTATGCTCCAAAACCTATCGGGGTGAATTGCAAAGCACTTTCAGAAACTCTCACGCTAAAGGAAAACTAAAATCCCACTAGTAGTTAATTTTTTATTTTCAAAATAAATATAAATCCTTTAATGCCAATGTTATCTGAAACTAAGTGGAGAAATCACACTATCGTACTCAATCATAATTCACATATATATAAACACATAGCCTGCTAAGTCATGGCAAAATCAGGCAGTCTGTTAAGCCACAACAAACTCAGGCACACACATATATCTATCCATAAAACACTATAGGTAAGTTGTATTCCCTCTGTTGGGATTCCATGAACTCACCTTGTTTGGCCAAACATTAATCATTAATTCCAAGTTGTTCCTATGAACAGGTATACACATTCTATACATTGAAATCCACAATGCATGAAATGCGAAACATATTAAAGGGTCCCTAATAAGGGGTTGATTAAGTTTTCATTTGATGTTCATTTGATATTGGATAGGTTTAGGGTAGGTTTGGAGGTCCCAAAATGAAGTACACAAGATTTGGGAATGGTACGAGGGTCACTAGAATATGTATGTAAACGTGTGGAACCAAAACAAGGGAAGACAGAGCAGTAAACGGCCATAAGTATGGTCGTGTACTTTTTAAGGCAGGCTGTGTACAAGTACACAACCTAAATACAAGGGTGTGTACTTGCCTATGTAGGACAATACATGTACATGGCCATGTACTTCTCTATATAGGCCATGTACTATTCTGTCCAAAATAGTCCATGGGCATGTACTCGTCGCAAACGAATTACGCATCCCGAAAATGACCCAGAACGCTCCCGGAACTCACCCAAACTCTCAGGAACCCTTACCAAGTTTTCTTGGCAACAAAAAACAAACCACAAAACACACAATTCAAGGATGTCCAACATGAACAAACACACAAGTATAAAAATGAATCAAATGAATTGTTTCAAACATTGGGTTACATGCCCTCTCAACATGCATAATATGAGACCCCAAATTTTGAGTCCTAGAAGTCCAGAAGCCAGTGCAGGTGAAAAGACAATTTTACCCCTGAAGGAAAGGATGTGTGATGGCCGAAATTGGTAAGAGTGGTATGGTAGTTAATTCTGGTATAAATTCTCTTTAATCTAAGTCCTTATAGATAGATAATTTCCTTAGAGATTAAAATCCCTAAGAATAGGGGAAGATAACTAAAGAATTTAATTATATGGTAATTATTTTATTTTTAATAAAATCTTAAAAGTAGTAATCATAATTCTATACCTATTCATTATAAATAGGAATACAACCTCACAAAAATCATTCAGAGAAAACATACAAAATTCGTGTAAGCCTAAAACCCTACACCTCCCTTTAGCCGCCAAAATTTGCTGAAAATTTAAACCAGCATAACTCTCTTATCGTTCATCGGATTCTTGCAAATAATAGCTTGTTGGAAAGTTCTCTTCATCCTCTTTCCAACCATTTTTTTTGTCAGGAGGTTAGTATTTATTTCTCTAAGGATAAGTTGAAAATCAACGGCGGAATTAGGTTTTTGCCAAATCTTCTTGAACTTTAGAATAGCATAACTCTTTCATTGTTTGTCGAATCCCTAAAACTAATAGCTTGTTGGAAATCCCTTTTCGTTCTCTTTCCAACCATATATGTTTTGTTATTTGGCTGCAAATATTTTCTTGTCTAAGGTTAAGTCGAAAATCGGCGACGGAATTAGGTCTTTTTTTTTTATATTTCTACAGTTTTTGTCTTCAGTTGATTTCTGTTGTCGTTTCGCATGTTCTTATGATTTCTTAGCATCTATTCATGATTTATGATCATGAATTTCTTTCTTTTAAACTTCTCTATGCTTAAAGTCGAAATTGTCCTATGCCCTACTTTTAGCGACGAAATTTGCATAATTGATTGGAATGGTAATTCAGGTTGAATCTTGTTAAGTTCCTGGCTATCACATCACACATCCAAGGGGGAGGCACCTGCAGCATCTGATCAGTGGTTTCTGATAGGTTTGGTGAGTGGAATTGATAAGGAAATAGGGTATTCAATTGATTATTGAATATGCATGCTTAGTTTGTTTTCTTCTTTGCCTGGTGATAATATAGGTAGTGCAAAATTACCTAATAAAGGCAAAAGAGTAGCTTCTTGTTCAGAGACAAGAGAGTTAGGATCTACGCCTCATCGGTTTCTCCAGAGACCCCTGTTATCTTTTTGATGTTTTTATTATCTGCTCTTGTTGTATTGCATGCGATTGAATTATAGTGTGAGAGTATGAAATTCGCAGTGAGATATGGATCTCATAGGCTATAACAAATCCTTGAGTTAGGTATTGAGTGCCTGGGTTGCATATGTTATATGAATTGAATATGCTGATTGTGTTCTAACATGATTGAGGATACCCTGTTGTGGGATTATGCTTTGTACTTGCCTGTGTGTGCTTGTACGTGTTTGTGTGTCAGGATCCTTTTCCGGTGGCCATTCGGGGTAAGCGCTGATGCTCCTAGGGAGAGGAGAGGTTCTTACTGGTATGAGAGTTGTATGGGTGGCAAACCCCAACATGTGCGCGTTGGATATCTGTCCTTGAAAGGCCAGAACCCTGTCCTTGCGAGGCCAGAACCCTGTCCTTGCGAGGCAGGAAGCCCTTATCCTTGCAAAATTTGGGATGCCCTAGTCCCTGTGTGGCTTGGGAAGACTTGTCCGTGTGTGGCAAGATGACTTGTCCTTGCGAGGCAAGATGAATAGGCTTACTGATTAGTTTGTGTGTTAACCATCTACCCTTTGTGCATTAAGCCTTGGACAACATAGGTGGAAAGGGATGACCTTTCTTCTTCATTGCTGAGAGTAATCTGATGAGTTCTACCTACCTGTGTACTTCTGATTTTTCGGAAGTGTTTGTAGTCCTCCCTCAACCATAGATTCGGCCTTAACCACTTTCTGAATGATTCTTGAATTGTGTGATCCCTTTTAGATGTTTAGGAATGATCTAATGTGAATTGGGAGATTTGTGTTTAAGGTTTCTGCAGATCTTATGATGCTGCGACCCTACTAAGATTCTTGTAGTCTCATACCATTGTTTTTTTACCATTTTTCAGGCTTAGGTACATCCACTGTCCGTGGTACCAGTGTGTGAGATCAAGGCTGCACGGCGGGGCGATATCGCATCACATTTGCATACTTGTTTACTTGCGCATATAACATGAATGATTAGGCTACTTTCTAGTTTATTTTTAGATCCCTCCTTTGCTTGCTATTTCCGAAATATGTTGGAGGATTTCTTGCTGATTGTTTGGATCTCTATGGGACTTGTGTGTTATGAACCCAATGATTTAATCTAAATACTTCCGCTGATGTTTTATTTACTCCGTATGTTACCAAAATATTTGTCCAATATCATGCTCCAACTATTGTTAAAAATTAGAATAAATATGCTATAAAAGTCGGAAGTTAATGGTAAGCCTGGTGAGATTCAGATAGGTCCTAGGTGTCATTTGGACTTATTTGGGTTTCACGGCGGTGATGACCTTAATTGGAGCAATTAGTAATATATAGGAATTGGGGACGTCACACATAAACACACAACAAACATGCTTAGGAGTTCAAACACACAGTTCATGCATCCAAAACATGGCAAGCAAGTTCATGAATCTAAGATGAACGTCATTCACAACATACATAAGGCCTTTATTCAAAACCAAGCGTTTACTGTATTTTAATTTCAAAACACAAAATGGTTTTGTGTAAACATATAAAACGTAAACACTCACCTCTGGTCATGTAGAAAATTTAACTTCAATAGCCTTGCCCTTATCAACCTCTCCAACAGCTCCTAAACACATAAACTGAACCAAAAAACATATAAGCCAAAATTAATAAAATTGAAAGAAGGACTTGAGACTGAAAACAAATCCTAAGAGACCCCAACAACACTCACACCAACACAAATCTCACTTTAACAACAAACTCTCAGCTCGCAAATCTGGAAATCGAACCGACAGGCGAAACACCCAACCCTCGCACAAGCCACACACGGCAACAAATCGACACCCAAGCTCACTCGATCACACGATTGGGTTTTTCAGCCCACAAACATGCTCCACAACTTATAAATCAACTAACTCAAGCAACAGAAACTGCCAATTTCATCGAATCAACCAAAATCACAAAACTCACCAAATTACCGAAATTACCATCAAAATGCAAAATACTCACCCACAGATCAAAGGGTGTTTTCATGCAATCAAAACCATCAAACTAGCTTATAAACATTGACATCAACCTAAAGGATACAAAAATTGATAATGAAAATGAAGATTTTGGACACTTACCACGAAATCCCCAAAAATGCCCTAAAACAAATAATGATCAGATTCCAACCTCTCGATCCAAAAGTATCAATGGAAATCTATTTTGGGAAGTTAGAAAAATATTTAGGGATAAAGCTAGGCTATTTTCATTGAAAGAGAATCGACAAAATTTGAATGGGTGCTTTAGGGAGGGAGGATGGGAGAGAGAAAGAGGGAGAGAGAAAGAGGGAGAGAAAAGGGAAAATGGGTTGCTTCTGTTCTGACAATTAGAAAAATTCTAAGTGTTGGATCAAGCTGGGTATTTATACCCCAGGCCAAAAATCTCATAAAAGACCCCAACAAAACATTTTTAAATCCCAATGTGCCCCAAGTGGGACAAAATGGATTTTAAAACCAAATATCATAAAAAATGGGTTAAAATAATTAATTAGACTATAAAGCATATGATTGTGCTTGGAAAATATCAAACGGGCCAAAAATAGGTTTTTCGGCTCAAAGATCCCGGTCACTCAAAACTAACCCGGAACCGACCTATATCGATTTCCACTGACTCAAACCTTGACACTCGACCTAGATCTCTCGCTAAGACACCTAGAACTATTTTGAGTAGCTGTGGGCTTTAAGATTGTTTCATTTGCCTTTGATCTGGCCCATTTATATTTGTGACAGTTATTCATTTTTTAGTCCCATTCATTCATTTCTGAGCCGTGTTCATTATTCCAAGACAGGTTATTAGAGTTTTGGACCCAGGCTATATAAGTTTACCTTTAGCAATTGGTAACACATCAACCACTCAGTTTATTTCCTACATTCCTTCTAGCTAAAACCCTACTCCTCTTCTTTCTTGTTTCATATGTCATCCCTTTGTTTTCTATTTCTCTTCAAACAATCCTCTATCATTTTCTTTCCTATTTTGAGTGTTGCTTTCACCTCTTTCTTTTGTTCATCTTTTGCACATACAATAGTAAAGGATCATTTATTCCTTTATCTACCTTTATGTATAAATTGTTGCTTTATTTCTGACCCTTCTGTTCTTTTCCTTTTAGTTGGTTTTCCACTGCACTCGTCTAGTGTTTGTTCATAGGCTTGGTGTTGGATTTAGGATTTTCTAAGGTAAGAACACCTATGTTTGTCAGTGGGTTTGATAGGATTTGGAAAGGGTCTATAGTTTCTCTTCTCATTTGTTATTATTATTTTTTGTTTGTGGTTTGTCAGACTTTTTATGTGTTTGATAGGTAGATCAAGTTCATTTGACAAAGACAAGGGTGTTTCCATTTGTTCGACTGCCTGAGAGGTGGGAGTCTAGGCCTCATTGGTTTGGTCGAAAACTTCTTATTGTTTAATAATTAGAATATATTTGTGTGCTATTGTTTTATAATTAAAATATATTTGTGTGCTTTGAAATGAGACATGTACCTGCATTGCGTGTGGTAGTCATTATAGGATCATTCTATCTGTCCGTAGTGTTTTCTATTGCATTTATTGGTTATTCCTATCATATGTTCGTTGTGTGTGTGATATGATGCGAGGGGAGGGGGGGAGGGGCACAATGAGTCTTTAGTGTATGCTTGTCGTGTATACAAGATTTATTGGGAGTGTTTTATCATTTATGGGGGATTCACGAGAAAATGAGAGGAGAGAGGAGAGAGAAGAGGATCATTGAAAAAAAAAGAAGAGAAACCCAAAGTGGGGTCCTAACAACTAGTTGTCCCAAAGACAACGACTGGTCATTTTGTTGAAAATTTCCTACCAAGAACCCAATTACTGATCATTCAAGAGACAACAACCAGTCAAAATTTTTAGAGTCTCTTGCCAAGAGCCTAACGAGTGGCCATTTAGAAAACAACGACCGGTCAAACATGAAACCATTCCGGGGATTGTTCAAAGACTAGTCGAACCATAAACAATGATTGATCGAACTTTGGTTACTTCTCAAAATTGTCCGACTGCTCCATTTATTGTTTGTTTTTGTTCGTTTCTTTGATTCATTTGTCTTTCCAAGTTTCTTTTTGACCCTTCACTGAGTTTTTTAGTGATTTTTGTGTCTAGTAAGTGATTTTATTGCCAGATAAAGTAATCCTTGATGTGAGATTAAGTCCAATAAGTTGAGATATTTTTTAGGTATTCTTGGGGATGTTTATATTATATTGCACATACCACTATTTAATAAGAATATACTGGTTTTATAAATATATTTATGAGTTCTAAGTGTATATGGGTTTGATATCTTATAGATAATTATGTTTTATTGGCCAATGTCAAATAAGTTTATAGAATCCTAATGTTAGGGGAGAGTTACTTGCTTATTTCAAAGTTGTATGGATGATGTTATGTATTGCCTAATAATTGTTTTGTAGGCCTATTAATTATGAGCAATGCGACAGGTATGACTTTATGTTATATTTCTCTACCTAGTCTTGGATAACACTGGCAGTATGGTTACATATATATATATTTAAGAACTAAAACCAACACTGTCAATAGGCTTCCGATTTTCCTTTAGCAGAGGTTACTTGTGAAATATTTTCTTATCCGCCCTGATAGGTTTTACAGAGCATGAGTAGCCCGTATGTTAAGTTATTTATGTTTGAGTTTTTAAACCTAGTTGGCTTGTTTCTATACTACATTTTATACTACTTGCATTGCGTTATGTTCTGTGTTGTATGTGCACTATTAGTGGCTTCAGATAATAATCCTTTTTAAGTTAACTGTTTTATAGTTGTTTGTATGTGAATCTGTTCCATTGTTAGAGCTTATGATGTTGTGACTTGCACTAAGGTCCTTGTGATCTCATACCATTATTGTTTCTCCTTTTTAAGGTTAGTACGTGAGTAGTAGATGATCCTACTCAAGGTTGTGTTACCAAATACCTTAGGAGCTAGACTATTGCGTCTGCATTACACTACACCAGCACTATTTTTCTGTCACTTTGTTTTGGACCTTACTATTTTTTTGGGTCTCACAATATGTTTTTAGACACCATATATCAGTTGTGGACTTAAAGCCTATTTTTGGATTTTTGGGGTTATGAGTTATGGGCATATTCGTGTTTGACTTTTGTTATTAATAATAAAGACTTCAGCTAGTATTTTGTTAGTTAATTTTTTCGTGTCAAGTGTTATGATACTATTGGACATGCACCTTCTTAATTAAAATTAATGCAATATATTTTGGAAAACAAGTTTTAGGAGTCAACATTGATAGTTTAGATTCACAAAAGTAATAATCCTGGTTTCCAGAAACATATCCTTATAATTATTACCAAGATAACTATGATGTGGGTAATCTTTTTTGATATTAGCAAGATATGTATCAAAAATTCTATTGTTATCATAGTCTTGACGACCGAGATTATGTCTATTGGTATTATCATATCTATGGACATCAGGATGTGATTGACAAGACCCACCAAGATCTTGGTGACTATATCACGCCCCGTACCTCTAGGGATAAATATCTCCACTACAAGACTCAAAGAATAGCACTCGCTCTATTATCCTCAAAATTTTGCAATACTAAGAAAATATAACAGTAGAAATACACAATATTTGAGATCCTGACCCATTAGGCTAGTTGAGCCAAAGGCCAATCGAATTTTAATGACAAAATTAATGGGTTTTGAATCATAGTCTGGGATTTATTACAAGTTTAAGAGACAAATTAAGTATTTGTGAATGATGGTTGGAATTTATTTGATGATTTTACCGATTTGGGCCACTATGCAATCTTAGGCCCATACTATATGCGGGTAGGTTTACAATATCCTTATCCGTTGTTTATGAGTCATCGGGACTCATAGGTGTCAATTTGAGGTTTTGATTCCGAAAAAAAAACATCGGAGTGCATTTTCTTTGAAGACGGGGTCCGAAGGTATTTTGGTCATTTTAGAAATATGAGCTTTGGGACATGTTTATTAATGGGATATACATTATACAGTTTTAAAGGAGTGTTGATGACCATATGAATGATTAGGTGTATTTTGTAAATTATTATAATTAATGAGACATTAATCTCATTTAAGAAATTTATGAATGAAAAATCATATGAATAGTTATAATGATATTTTTGATGTTATAAGCCCTTGGAAAGGTCTATTGATCAATTATATGTATTGAGAAATTTTCTAGGAATTTTTGGATGAATAATTTTAATTATTATGATTTTTCTAAGATAAATTGAGAATTATTTGATTTTTAGTAAATTTTGAATTAATGAGTAAAATAAATTGCAAGTTCCAGTTGATAGTATTATTCTTAAGGATTATATAGATTTTTTTTTGGGTATTTTTCAAATTATTATGGAATTTATTATAAATTTTTGAAGATTTACTAGGATTATTAATTAATTATTATTATTATTATATCATTAATTTATATTATTTTATAATATTGTATTCAATAAAATAAAATGATAGCCTATAACATCGTTTACACCATCAAGCTATGTAGTTTTGATGTTCGTGTTATTGAGTGTAAGAATCAAAACGTTGTGGTTTCGGGGGAAGCCCAAAACGATGTCGTTTTGAGGGAGGAACCGGCTGCCGCCTTCAGCTTCCCAGTTCATTCCCTTCTCTTGTCAACCTACGGGATAAGGTCCCGTTCTTAAAGCTGGCCCCTCATTTTAGTTTCGAGCATTCGTTTCTCCTCTAAAATTTTCCCCACCTCTTCGCAAATGCATTCCAGCCATTCTCTTGTGTTTCCGGCTTTTCCAAGGCCGATTTTGGGTAAGTTTTGGTGAGTTAAGACCTCGATTTTAATTGAGTTAATTAGTAAAGATTCGGGCATGATTTAATGTAATAGTTACATAGTTAAGTTCAGTTTTGATTGCTCTTGGTGTTGGTATAGTTTTCAAAAAGTTTGGCTAAGGGTATTGTGATCGAACATATCTAGAGAATTAGGTTTTTTCGTAGGTGGTGAGGTTGCAGAGCAGGCTGGAGCTTGAAATGACCTAAATGAACAATGGGTCGTCTGCTCCAGCCAGTGTATGAGGTGTCGTTCGGTGGCAGATCGAGTGACACATTGCCTACATGACCAGGCGACGTGTCATTTGCAAGAGCCGAAAAGGAGGCCACCTGAGCTTGAGGCTCGGACAGCGTGGCACGCAGGGAGTGGAACGTAGTCAAGAACCTATAGGCTAAGAGATAGGTCTGGACAACGTGGCATGCGTGGAGTGGAACGTAGACACGTCTAGTGATGATAGGTGGCACGTTTTGGTTTGCTGGAATTAAATAATTACAAAAAAATAGAAAAATAGGGTAAAAATGATCAGAAAAAATAACAAATTGATAAAATTTGTGAGAGAAAATTTCCAACCATTTATTGGAATTATTGGGAATATTTTATCATTTATGGGGGATTCACAAACAAATGAGAAGAGAGAGAAGAGGATCATTGAAAAAAAATGAGAGAAAACCAAAGTGGGGTCCTAGCAACTTGTTGTCCCAAAGACAACGACTGGTCATTTTGTTGAAAATTTCCTACCAAGAACCCAATTACTGATCATTCAAGAGACAACAACTAGTTAAAAATTTTAGGGTCTCTTACTAAGAACCTAACGAGTGGCCATCTAGAAAACAACAATTCGTCAAACATAAAACCATTCCGGTGATTGTTCAAAGACCAATTGAACCATAAACAATGATTGATCAAACTTTGGTTACTTCTCGAAATTGTCTAACTACTCCGTTTCTTGTTTGTTTTTTGTTCATTTCTTTGATTCATTTGTCTTTCCAAGTTTCTTTTTGACCCTTCACTGAGTTTTTTAGTGATTTTTGTGTCTAGTAAGTGATTTTATTGCCCGATAAAGTAATCCTTGATGTGAGATTAAGTCCAATAAGTTGAGATATTTTTTAGGTATTCTTGGGGATGTTTATATTATATTGCACATACCACTATTTTATAAGCATATACTGGTTTTATAAATATATTTACGAGTTCTAAGTATATATGGGTTTGATATCTTATAGACAATTATGTTTTATTGGCCAATGTCAAATAAGTTTATAGAATCCTAATGTTAGGGAAGAGTTACTTGCTTATTTGAAAGTTGTATGGATGATGTTATGTATTGCCTAGTAATTGTTTTGTAGGCCTATTAGTTATGAGCATTGCGATAGGTATGACTTTATGTTATGTTTCTCTGCCTAGTATTGGATAACACTGGCAGTATGGTTATATATATATATATATATATGAACTAAAACTAACACTGTCAATGGGCTTCCGATTTTCCTTTAGCGGAGGTTACTTGTGAAATATTTTCTTATCCACCCTGATAGGTTTTACAGTGCATGAGTAGCCCGTATGTTAAGTTATTTATGTTTGAGTTTTTAAACCTAGTTGGCTTGTTTCTATACTACATTTTATACTACTTGCATTGTGTTATGTTATGTGTTGTATGTGCACTATTAGTGGCTTCAAATAATAATCCTTTTTAAGTTAACTGTTTTATAGTTGTTTGTATGTGAATCTGTTCCATCGTTAGAGCTTATGATATTGTGACTTGCACTAAGGTCCTTGTGATCTCATACCATTATTGTTTCTCCATTTTAGGGTTAGTACGTAAGTAGTAGATGATCCTACTCAAGGTTAACTTCCCGAATAGCTTAGGAGCTAGACTATTGCATCTGCATTACACTAGACCAGCACCATTTTTCTGTCACTTTGTTTTCGACCTTACTATTTTTTGGGTCTCACAAATGTTTTTGGACACCATATATCAGTTGTGGACTTAAAGCCTATTTTTGGATTTTGGGGTTCTGAGTTATGGACTTATTTGTGTTTGATTTTTGTTATTAATAGTATATCCTTTTATCGATTTGGGCCACTATGCAATCTTAGGCCCATACTATATGCGGGTAGGTTTACGATATCCTTATCTGTTTTTTATGAGTCATCGGGACTCAAAGGTGTTAATTTGAGGTTTTGACTCCGAAAAAGAAATATCGGAGTGTGTTTTCTTTGAAGACGAGGTTCGAAGGTATTTTGGTCATTTTAGAAATATGAACTTTGTGACATGTTTATTAATGAGATATACGTTACACAGTTTTAAAGAAATGTTGATGACCATATGATTGATTAAGTGTATTTTGTAAATTATTATAATTAATGAGATATTAATCTCATTTAAGAAATTTATGAATGAAAAATCATATGAATAGTTATAATGATATTTTTGAAGTTATAAGCTCTTGGAAAGGTCTATTGATCTATTATATGTATTGAAAAATTTTCTAGGAATTTTTAGATGAATAATTTTAATTATTATAATTTTTCTAAGATAAATTAAGAATTATTGGATTTTTAGTAAATTTTGAATTAATGAGAAAAATAGATTGCAAGTTCTAGTTGATAGTATTATTTTTAAGGATTATATAGAAATTTTTGCGGGTATTTTTCAAATTATTATGAAATTTATTATAAATTTTTGAAGATTTATTAGAATTATTAATTAATTATTATTATTATTATATTATTAATTTATATTATTTTCAATAAAATAAATTGATAACCTATATCATCGTTTACACCATCAAGCTATGTAGTTCTGATGTTCATGTTATTGAGTGAAGAATCAAAACGTTGTAGTTTCGGGAGAGGCCCAAAACAATGTCATTTTGAGGGTGGAACCGGCTGCCGCCTTCAGCTTCCCAGTTCCTTCCCTTCTCTGGTCAACCTATGGGATAAGGTCCCGTTCTAAAAGCTGGCCCCTCATTTTAGTTTTGAGCATTCGTTTTTCCTCCAAAATTTTCCCCACCCCTTCGCAAGTGCATTCTAGCCATTCTCTTGTGTTTTCAGCTTCTCCAAGGCCGATTTTGGGTAAGTTTTGGTGAGTTAAGACCTCGATTTTAATTTAGTTAATTAGTAAAGATTCAGGCATGATTTAATGTAATAGTTACATAGTTAAGTTCGGTTTTGATTGCTCTTGGTGTTGGTATAGTTTTCAAAAAGTTTTGTTAAGGGTATTGTGATCGAACATATCTGGAGAATTAGGGTTTTTCGTAGGTGGTGAGGTTGCAGAGCAGGCTGGACCTGGAAATGACCCAATTGAACAATGGGTCGTCTGCTCTAGCCGATGTATGAGGTCTTGTTCGGTGGCAGATCGAGTGACACATCGCCTACTTGACCAGGTGACGTGTCGTTTGTTAGAGTCGAAAAGGAGGCCACCTGAGCCTAAGGCTCGGACAACGTGGCACGCAGGGAGTGGAACGTAGTCACGAACCTATAGGCTAGGAGATAGGTCTGGACAACGTGGCATGCGTAGAGTGGAACGTAGACACGCCTAGTGATGATAGGTGGTGCGTTTTGGTTTGCTGGAATTAAATAATTACAGAAAAATAGAAAAATAGGGAAGAAATGATAAAAAAAATAATAACAATTTGATAAAATAATAAAAAATTATAAAAAATACTATATTGAATGAGGAACCTATTGAGATAAAAATTAATGAATTTGGATTTGATTTGTTCAAGTCTGGACTTCAGGATGCCTTGTAGGCTAGTTCGAGTATGGACGTCAAGATGCTCTATAGGCTAGTTCAAGTAAGGACATTAGGATGCTCTATTTTTGTGTAGCAGAATGACTTGTATACGTTGCTGTAAGAGTGCTCCTAGGCCAGTTAAAGTCTGGATCAGAGACAACTAAAAGGCTTGCTGTAATATTGATTATCTAACCGTTTTACCCTTTTTGCAGCATAGCTTTGGACAACATGGACAGATGGGGACAAACCTTGATTTTGAAAATCGGATTATGTTTTAGGCTGCCTGTGTGATTCTGAATAAGAAATATTTTCAGTCTTTCCCCTTGTTTTCTACCAAATTCGGCCTACCTCATATTGTGTGTGCATGTGATGATTTGGCCCTTATTATGTGTGTTTAATGCTTGCGGTTTTAATTAGATATCTTCGCTGGTTCTAGGTGTTGATCTTTTGGTTATTAGGAGATGCTTGGTTGGGAATCCCTAGGACTTATGATGTTGTGACCCTACTGAGATTCTTGTAATCCCAAACCTTCTTTTCTCCCCTTTGTAGGCTTAGGTGTGTGTTTGTTGCTAGTACCAAAGTTGTGAGATCAAGGTTGCATGGTTTAGGTGTGTGTTTCCTATTGAATGAGCATGACATGTCTTTGAACTTGTGTGGATTTGCATTCTGGCTTTTCAATCCTCTTCTTCTTTCTTGTTGCTTCCGAAATATGCATAATACTATTTGTTGATGTTTTGAGATTCCTCTGGGACTTGTGTGTTATGTTTCCACATGTTTGAGTGTTAATATAAGTCTTTCGCTGATGTTTTCTTTCACTCCGTATAAGCCAGAAATTCATCAATGTATAAACCTTGTCATTATCTGAAATTTGCAGGAACAAGGCAACTTGGCTCAGGGTATCAATCCACTCATGTGCGGCCGTTGCACCTGTGGTTCCATTGAAGTCCTTGCATCCCAATTGACGGGCTTCTTTTAGTAATTTTGTGATCACAATTGGCAATCTTTCAGCTTCCTTTTGTTTGGCCGGCTGAACTGGTTCAAGAGGAAGGATTGGTTCAGGTTCGACTGGTGCTGGTGCATTCTGAATTGGTGCATCAAGTCGCTGCTAGATTCCTTGCAACATATTCAGAATTTGAGCGAGTACGGGTTCCAAAGCTAGTGCGGCTAGTTCATTTTAAGCTTCAGGCTGGGCCTACTCAGTTTGTACATTCTGATCCACTTGTTCACCTTGGTCATTTTGATCCCTATCCCTATCCTATAGCAGCAACCTTGCAGCACTAAGCATCGTGTTCAACCTTGCCATTCTAAAATACACACGTGATTTAATTATCTGAAACAAAATTCAAAACCAGAAAAGAAAGGTACCTGGTGGAGAGGAGTGCACCGGATGATTTGCATTCTGCTAGAAATAAAACATAGTAGTGCACCTAACTCGGCATATACTCATAAATACCCATAGAATACTTGTCATCACAAACAAATTAATCCAGCAAAACACACAATCGCACACACACAAGTTTCGGCATGCACACACAAGTTTCGGCTTGCACACACAAGTCATACAAAACACAGCAAACATAAAAGCTAATTTTGGCATACTCTTAAAGGCACACTTAAAAACTTCTGGCATTATATATTAATTCATAGAATAAGGCATGCAAACACATATTATCACTCAGCATATAACACAACATCAGACATAATCAAATTCCAGCAATAAATCCCAAGGATATACGTATGCAATAAGCATGTCATGTAAATCAATTCAAACATTTTCTAACTAAGAAAGCCATATGAGCTTACATCTCATAAAATCTTTATAATATTCAAGTAAATTCTCATAATCAAAGATATATGTGTATACAACACCCATAAGCAGGCGATAAAGGATAATCATTTGGTTTTGATATTCGTAAATTGTATAATATATTGAGCTGCCTGTGTGTTTCTAGTTTCCGTCTTGTGATGGTTGCCTATGAAATGTTTTGTGTAACGACCCCAAATCCTAACCTATTATTAATTGCTCCGACTAGGGCCATTACCGCCATGAAACTCATACAAGCCCAAGAACCAGGACGTATCTGAATTCCACAAGGCTTACTTATCAAATTCTTGATTTTTAACATGTACATTCGTTACGTTCATTAGTTATTGGAACATGATATTGGACATGTATTCTGATATTATACGGAGTGAATAAAATATCAGCAGAAGTCATTAAATAAAATCAATGAATCCACAACTCACAAGTCCCATAAGGATCCAAACATCCAGTAAGTTAATTCCCAAAATAAAACGGAAACAAGTAAAGGAGGAACCTTGAAAACCAGAAAAATAGTCCAATCATAATTTATGTTATATGCGCAAGCAATCAAGGAACAGGTATGCTAATGTGATGTGATATCGCCCCGCCATGTAGCCTTGATCTCACACACTGATACCACGGACAGTGGATGTACCTAAGCCTGAAAAATGGTGAATACAACAGGATGAGATTACAAGAATCTCAGTAGCGTCACAACATCATAAGATCTACAGAAATCTTAAACAAAAATCTCCCGAACAATATTAGATCATTCCTACACATCTATAGGTACCACGTAATTCAAAAATCAATCAAAGGAATAGAGCCGAAACTAAGGCTAAGGGTGGACTGCAAACACTTCCCAAAAATAGAAGTACACAGGCAGGTAAAACTCATCAAATTGCTCTCGGCAATAGGAAAAAGAAAGATCGTTCCCTTCCACCTATGTTGTCCAAGGCTTATTGCACAAAGGGTAAAAGGTTAGCACACAAGCTAATCAGTAAGCCTATTCATCCTGCCACACAAGGACAAGACATCCCAAGCCATACAAGGACAAGGGTATCCCAAACCACACAAGGATAAGGACATCCTGCCACATAAGGACAAGACTTATAGCCACACAAGGACTAGTCATCCAGGGCGTGTATGCTAAGGTTTGCTACCCATACAACTCCCATACCAGTAAGAGCCTCCCCTCTCCCAAGGAGCATCAGTGCTTACCCCGAATGGCCATCGGAACAGGATCCTGACACACAAACATATACAAGCACACACAAGCAAGCACAAGCACAATACCATAACACGATATCCTCAATCATGTCAGAACACAATTAGCTTATTCAATTCACATATCATATGTAATTTGGGCACTCAAAACCTAACTCAAGGGTTCGGTATAGCCTATAGGATTCATATCTCAATCCGCAATTCTTGCACATATCCTACAATTAATTCACATGCAATAATAACAAGAGCATGCATCGAAAACAACAAACAAACAATAGGGATCTCTAGAGAAACCGATGAGGCATAGATCCTACCTCTCTTGTCTATGAACAAGAAGTTATTCCTTTGCCTTTATTTAATAATTCCGAACCACCTATAGTATCACAAGGCAAAGACAAAACCAAACTAAGCATGCATACTCAATAACCAATTGAATACCCTATTTCCTTACCAATTCCACTCACCAAACCTATCAAAAACCAGTGGTCAGATGCCGCAGGTGCCTCCCCTTTTGATGTGTGATGTGATAGCCAAGAACTTAACAAGATTCAACCTGAATTACCACCCAATTTAACTATGTATATTTCGGCACTAAGCATAGGACACTAGATAGTTCGCAATTTCATGTTAGCAAGGTGTAAAGGTTGTGATTTCATGCTAACAAAGAGGGATTAAGTGATTATAACTTATACAATCAAATGAAACAAGATGGGAATCTAATAGGTTCATCAATTGATCAAGATAGGAAATAATAGGGCAAGGGTAAGGCATACTGATTTCATGTATAGAAAGATTCAAAAGATGAATTCATGATTTTATAACATGAATAGATGACAAAAAATCATTCGAACAAGAGGAACAATAACAGAAATCAATTGAAGATAGAATTACACAATCTTGAATCCTAATCCCGTCGAAATTCGACTTATCTTACGATAAAGAAAAACTAACCTCCTGACAAAAAACCAAAGATGGATGGTAAGAGGATGAAGAGAGCTTTCCAACAAGTTATTATTCGCAAGAATCTGACAAAGGATGAGAGAGTTATGCTATTTTGAAGTTCAAGAAGATTTTGGCAATTCTGCCGAAATTCGATTTAACTTTTAACAAAGAAAAACTAACCTTCAAACGAAAAACCAAAAATGGTTGGAAAAGAAGATGAAGAGAGCTTTCCAACAAGCTATTATTCGCAAGAATCCGACAAAGGATGAGGAAATGCTGTGCTTGATATGATAACATGAGATATGAAACATGATATTGAAATGTAAATGTCACATCCAGAATTGTTCGTCACACACTGCAGCAGCATAGGGTAACCTATACGTCTCCTAAGAGCTTCCCGAATATGGTAGTGGGCATGGACTTTCCAAGGGAGGATGGGAATTATATATTATGCTAATTGAATGTATGACAGGAATTCCTAATGTGGGGACTGCACAGGTGAAACTACCATCACCTATCACCCCGACATCATCAGTGGTCTGGGCCAAGTGGTATACACGTCTTACTGGACATACCAAATCATCACACATGAGATAACGAGACAAAAAATGTGAGGAGTCACATAAAGTACCACTAATGTATCTCAGTCCTAATCCAATGACCATAACGGATTGAGAGATATTGTTCGCTTAGTCATGGTCAGAAATGCTTGAAAGGTCAAACTATGTTGCATGTATTGACTATGACTGTGCTCTTTGACTCATTGATGCATAAAATATGTGCCAACATGTTAATAAACTAAATGTGTGAATGTGTTTGAAACATCATAAATGTTTTTCCCTTCCTTTCACCTGCAAGCTTCTACCAGATCTCTAGATCTATTTTTTACCACGATTAAATATGATCGTGGTCTTTCCCCAGGGAGATAGTCAATAATCAGGAATTAGCTCAATGCCAGGTCAAGATTTCTATTATGGACTCCAGTACTATATATATATGATATCATATTCCCCTAGGTTGTGTTTTGATATCATGAAACATTTATTGCATATTGAACGTACATAAATCAAATGGGAATCAATGTTTTCTATTGAAGAAGAATGGACCTTTAATATTTAAATCATAACTCGGTGTCTTCCGGATGACACCATTGTTATAATTAAGTCCACTGTTGCCTTTCTAATGGTTTTTATTATTTCTTCTCCGTTATTATTTGCTTTATTCTAGCTTTATAGGTTTACTACGTATACTATTGGATGTAATGATAGTGTTTATAATGAGCCTACGATGATTGTCACGAAAAAAGTCCAGATCATGAAAAATTGTCACACTCCTAAACTCAAAAAAATTGTGACAATGATAGTATGCCCACAATATATACTGATGCGACACATAGAAATGCATGTAATGAATCTATAAGGCATAAAAGAAATTTGAGAAAAATATTAGATAAAAGAAAAAAAAATTAGAAAAAATTATAGAAAATACTAGATTGAATGAAGAATCTAGTGAAATCAAATTTGTGAAATTTGGAGTTGGTTTGATATGTCAAATAATTAATACAAATTTTGAAAAAATTAAGAAAAATAGAAAAAATATCCAAACCGGTTTCAGATTGACTTGGGTGTACATTCGTGTCGAATAAAGGTTTTAGACACCTGATTTTATGTATTATTATGTGTTGAGTTTGAGTTCTGAAGAAAGTAAATATGAATTGTGTATAAGTGGATACCTATAGCAACTGGACTCTAAGGAATCGGTTCGACAAGTTATGGAGCATTACATGGGCTTCGAAACCCGTGAGTGGATGAAACTTTTAATACTTTGGGTATTGACATAAATATTTGCATGTGGGCTAATAAAGCTAATAAGATAATAAAATAAAAATATTATATGTGATATAAAGGCATGAAGATGCCAAGTATGAAGCTATAAGGTGGGACAGAGACTATATGGGCAAGCCGATGAACACGAGATAGGATCCCACAGAGTATGATTGTTTAGGTGGAGCTGCTATCAGCTAATACTCCCATCAGTCATAAATCTTAATATAACTCGTTGTCAGTGCACCAGATACTCATATGTTACCAAAATGAAGTATAAAACCAACATAGGTTAAACAAACTAAAAAAATGACTCAATAATCAAAAGTAGATAAAACTGGTCAAATATCTTTGTGTCTCAAACTAAATGCATCCTTGTACACAAGATCAATCAAACATTCCTATGTCTCAATACACATGCATCCCTGTGCACTATCAAGTCTCATGCACCTTTATGCCTACATCCAAAACTTGTATCTTTGTGAAAAATCTTAATAATACAAAATATATTTTCCAGCCAAACGAAATCACAACATAAATATTTATAAATCACCAACAGTAATTCCTAAAATAATCCACCACTATTTTAATAAAAATCAATATATCTCAATCAATTCATTTAAAAGCCAAAACGAGTAAAATGTGTGGTCGCATGTGGAAACCAATCAAAAGATAACCAAGCACGTTATAGAGCCTGTGAGTCCTATACAATCACAAAATATGCTAACCAAACCAAACCAAACCAAACCAAACCAAACCAAACCAAACCAAACAAAACAAAACAACAAATAATGTAGATACTCAAATGCAACTTAGTATCCAAATCAAGGTAAAATAAATTTTTACAAAAATATTTGAAAATTTTAAAAATAGCTAATTAAATCTCAATTAAAAAGTATTATTTATTATTTAAAATTAAAATATATTTTTTAATAAAAAATTTAAAAATTTATAACTTGCAAACTAAATTTCAAATTAGAAAACCAATTGCATTCAGACTAGTTGATCGGCTATCACGTTTGCTTCTCGGCACACAAGTTCCAGACTAGTCTCATTAAAAGGATGTAAGCATCTAATGGCATAGATTCAGCAATCGAATATTGCGCCTATCTTGGTATCCATTTAGTATGAGGTTAACAGGTTCCCAGGAGTCCGAATCTATCTTTAACTTACTGATTCCCTTATCAAAGCAAATCTTCATGCCCTCATATGAACCCCACAATTCCGCTTCTAAACTAGAGCATTTCCCAATACGATTGGTGAAACCTTTTACCCATTGATCTTGTGAATCTCGAATAATTCCACCTGCATATCCCATACGGGTACCAAGATTTCGAGCTCCATCACACTTAACCTTATACCAATAATGGTCTCCAACACCCATACGACTTTCACCTAGAGCCTGTTTGGTTCCACCAAAAACCTCCATCCTAATTTAAGTAGTAGAGCTTCATTTTTATCTGCTGCTTTGTAGAGGCCAAGTCCACCCTTTTCTTGGGTTCTACATATAGTCTTCCAATCAGTAGGACCATCTTTCTTTGACTTGAGTTGGCTCCCCATATAAAGTCTCTTACAATCCTATCAAGCTCTTGATTAACTCCACAAGGTAAATGGTTTATTTGTATAATATGAACTGATAGTGATTGAAGCACGGATTTGGCCAAAGTTGTCTAGCCGGAAGAGATAATTTTGAGGCATTCCATGTAGATAGCCTCTTCCTTACCTTTTCTAACATCTCTTTAAAGTAGCTTATCTCCATCCTACCATGGATCATGGGAGTACCAAGGTGTTTGCCTAGAGATTTTGTCTCTTGAAACCCGAGATATTTACTAATGTTATTAGCCAAAGACTGTGAGGTATTTGTCGAGAAGAAAATGGTGGATTTTGAGTTGCTTATTTTTTGTCCTGAACTGGAACAAAATTGGTCCAGAGTCGAGCGAACAAAAGCTGCTTGACCCATAGAAGCTTCAGCAAAGAGGAATAAGTCATCTGCAAAAAAGAGATGACACAGGGGGACTATTTATTCCAAGTTTAATTGGTCTCCATAGTTTATCTTTACATATATTTACAATAATATGTGTTACTCTATCTATGCTAAGAACAAAAAAAGTAAGGTGAAAGATAATCATCTTCTAATATCTCGTGAGGGTAAAAATATGTCAGATACATAAAAAAAAGGAGGAGATACAAGTTGTAAACTCTTTATAATAGATGTCAGTAACTTAGTAATAATTTTATAAGCTATATTACATAGGCTAACAGGCATAAATTATGAGATATTCTCTTGTATTGGTAAGTTTAGGTGTAAGAACAAAGAGAGTTTCATTTAAAAAAGAATCTAAATTACCTTTAATGTAAAATCCTGAACAAGCTTGACGACGCTATCACCAACAGTGTCCCATTGAGATAGGAAGAAGATAGGCTGCAATCCATCAATCGAAGGGGTTTTAAATTTTCCCATCGAAGACACTATTGCCAAGACGTCATCTTTAGAGATATTGCAAAGTTTGCTCATGAGTGAGGGCTGTTCTATGGATGGAAAGCATTTCAATTTTGGTTGCTCTTCTCTTGGTTATAGTAGTAATATGAAAAAAATGTATATTTTTATCTCCATTATTGATCCAATTTACCCTTGCTTTCTCAAACCATAGCATCTCTTATACTGAGACTAATTCATAGCCCTTCCTCACTGCTTCACAATACTCTACTAGATGTGCAGAATGTCTATGACTAAGTAATTTTTCAAGACTTTGTAGTCTGAGAAATAATATTTTCTTTCTGTGGAGAATATTCCCAAAACTTTTCCGGTTCCACTCCTGAACATCCTAAATAAACTTCAAACATGTCACTCTCCATTCCATTTGTGTGTCCCAATGAGACTCTATAAATTGGCGAAACCCTGGATGTAGTAGCCAAGCCGCCAGAAATCTAAAAAGGGCGCTTGGGAAAAAATTTGCTAGATGTTTTATCTGTTAGCGTGATTCAAGGATAATATTTTAGGATATTATTTTAATTATATTATCTTTTAATTTAGCCAGTGAACAATTGATAATTCTATTTATTGTATCAAATTCTTTGTATATAAAGATAACTGATGTATGGAAGAAATAAGAAGAAAAACATTTTATTCTCTTTCAAAATTGTTATGATAGCAGAGCAAATACACGAGAGGAATTTTTTTTTCTCTCAACATTAGAGAGACAAGATGGAAGACACCACATCAAAATCTAGCATAGAAAGTTTGAAGGCAAAATTAAGTGAGATGATGACTCATGCCAGATCATCTTCTACAATTATTGAAACAGCTTCTGCATCCATTGGTGTCAAACTAGATGGAAGAAATTATGCAGTATGGTCTCAGATTGTCGAGAATTATATCTCGAGCAGAGATAAATTGGGATACATCAATGAAGAACTACCACAACCATTAACAACTGATCACTCATACAGGAGGTGGAGAACTGATGCAATTGTTAAAGGATGGTTGATCAACTCAATGGACCAAATATTGGTTGGAAATTTCATTTGTTTTTCAACTGCAAAACAAGTTTGGGATTCCATTGCCATCACCTATTTTGATGGCTCAGACTCATCACAAGTATATGAGCTATGTCGTCGAGTATCATGATCATGAAATTGATTTTCGATGACCAAACCCAGTGGAGTGTCCTATGGATATTCAGAAATTTAATAATCTCCTCCAAAAAGAAAGCATTTACATGTTCTTAGATGGACTGGATAATAGATTAGATAATATTATCGAATAAAGCATGTATTCCAAATAAAGCCTTTCCCTACTATAGAGCAAGACTATGCCTATGTACGAAGAGAAGATACTAGGCAAGCAGTTATGGTTTCAGGTTCTGAAGATACAATGAGTGAAGTTTATATGGCCACAAGATCTAAGCAGCCACGCTTGATGAGAAATCATCAAGCAAAAAAAGTTAAAATGTTATAAAATGCACTCATTGTGGAAATACAAAACATACCTAGGAAACTTGTTTTAAGTTACATGGGTATCCTGAATGGTGGTCTAATCTTCAGGCTCAAAAAAATTCAAGCAAAGAAGATACAGAAAAAGCAGCAATGGCTGTAGCCAACTCACTTTTTTCTAGGACATCCTTCAATCAGCTATTACAACAAGTATTTCCAGGACTTTTTTCAAAGGCTCAACAACATGGGTTTGACTGTGAAGCATGTCTCAAGGAAAAGAGTCATCGAGTGACTTTTAATAGTCAAATTTGAAATAAACGTAACACTCTTTTTGAACTTATCCACTCTGACGTTTGGGGTTCATCTCCTATTATCTCAAAAAGTGGATATTGTTAGTTTGTAATTTTTGTTGATGATTGTACAAGAATGACTTGGTTATATCTCATTAAATCAAAGGTGGAGGTATTTAATATTTTTAATAATTTTCATTCAATGATTCAAAGACAATACTCAAAGAAGATTAAGGTATTACGATCTGACAATGGATATCAATGCCCAGTTTCAACACTATTTCAAACAGCAAGGGATGATTCATGAAACAACATGTGCACAAATACCACAATAGAATGTGATAGCTGAGAGAAAAAATTGACATATTCTTGCTACAATAAGAGCCTTATTAATCGGAGGAAACATGCCACCTAAATTTTGGGAGGAAGCAATCACCACAGCGGTATATTTACTTAACCATTTGCCATCATAAGTATTAAATTTTCAGATACCTCTACAAATTCTCTTTAGATATCACATACCACCTAGCATCCTCACATTACCTGTGAGACCCAGCCCATAGGGGGGGTCAAGACACCCAATCCCACATTGGAAAGGAGCAGGGGAGGTTTTGGGCTTATATGTGTTGTGTGATGGTATCATTTGTAACAAGATGTATCTTTTGGGCCACGTGGTTAGAAGCCCGACTCAGCGTTGCAGTTGTGATCCATCACGTGCACATACACGCCCGGGCCCGCTGGGCCGATGGCCCGGGGGCCGGGTCATGACAAATGTTAGTGTAGCCGATCTTGTTCCCTCTTCCGGGTGGGCTTGGGCAGTGTTGTGTGTTCACGTTTGGGCCCGTGAGTTTGGGCTTAAGGCAGTTACGTTTGGCTCCCCTCATGAGGACACGAGGTCTATAAGGAGGGGAGATTATGAGACCCAGCCCGTAGGGGAGGTCAGGTTACCCAATCCCATTTAGGATATGGCTGAAACAAAAAAGGTTACAATTGCTTTGATCTATCCACAAATAAATAGTATACCATAATGGACGTTACTTTCCTAGAAAAATATTTTTTCTACTAGCCAATCCCATCAGGTCCACATATTCAAGAGGAAAGGTCCAATAAGGAAGAGTCAAATTTGATGGATGATTTTTCTGAAAGTTTAGATGTGAAGAATGGGCACCATGATACCGATGCAGATTTTGGGGATAAAATAATGACTGATTTTGGTATCCAATCTATTAACGATTTGGTGATAAATTCAGTTGACTTGGAGACAAATTTTAAAAAAATTATCAGCTAAAAATTCTGTTGATTTGGAGCATGGAAAGAGAATAGATAAAGAAAGGGATGACACTAGGATACCAAATGACGATGAAGATAACACTTGGCATATTAATAAAGTAGAAGAATCAGCTACAAATCAACATGGAAAGAATTCAAACATAGAAAATTCTTTTGAACAAGATACTGGCAACTATCAAGGCATGGAGGGCTTATTGGAGGAAAATAATCATGCATCTCCTATCAAGATTTTTGTAGTTGATATAGCCCCTCTACTCACATCAAGAACAATATCTCCTGATGGAAATTCCTCTAAGGTAAGAATTACTAATATCCCAAAATCTTGTGATAATATAACTTGTTATAATTTTCCTTACAGAGAAAATAGAGGAAGACCTCCTAGAAGATACTCACCAGATCACCATGGTAACAAGAATAATAAATATCTTACTGTCAACTATGTCACTACTTCAAAAATATCTCCAATAATGAAGAAGTTCTATAAAAATATCTCACAACACTTTGTCCCAAATTCAGTGAAAGAAGCATGGAGAGATAAAAGTTGGACCGAAGCAATCAATGAAGAGTTGCATGCCTTAGAAAAAAATAAAACCTTGAAATTAATTCAACTACCTATAGGGAAGAAAAAAATTAGCTGCAAGTGGGTGTTTACAATTAAATATAGAGCTGATGGTGAAATCGATCGTTATAAGGCAAGATTGGTCGCGAAGGGATTCACACAAACATATGGAGTAGACTATTCAAAAACTTTTTCTCCAGTGGAAAAGCTCAACATAGTGAGAGTACTATTATCCTTAGCAGTAAATTTAAATTGGCCTCTGCATCAACTTGATGTGAAAAATGCGTTTCTACATGGAGATCTTTAAGAAGAGATATATATGGATATACCATCTAGTTATACAATAACTTCCAAAATCCCACTTACATGCAAACTTGAATGATCATTATATAGATTAAAGTAGTCTCCTTATGCCTGGTTTGGACAATTTATGTCAGCCATGATAAAATATGGTTTTTACCAATCCAACTCTGATCAAAGCCTATTCTTAAAACATTATGAAGGAAAGGTATCAACTCTACTTGTTTATGTTGATAACTATCCCATGAATTTGAGATGAAGAATCTAGGAGGTCTTAAATACTTCTTGGGTATAGTGGTTGTCAGATCACTACATGAAATATTTTTAACCTACAAAAATTATGTGCTAAATCTATTAATTGGGGCAGGGATGCTTGATTGCAAGCCAGCGGACACACCAATAGTGCAGAATCATGGGCTAAGGGATTGGTGAAGACTATATACCAACTGATAAGAATCAATATCAGATATTGGTAAGAGAACTTATTTATCTTGCTCATACACATCCAGATATTGCATATTTAGTGAGTGTAGTAAGTCAGTTCATGCACTCACCATGTCAACAACATATGAAGATTGTTCATCGAATATTATGGTATTTGAAAGGAAGTCGAGGAAAAGGCTTAATATTTAAAAATAATGGTTATCTTCAGATTGAAGGATATAATGATGCTAATTAGGCAGAAGATTTAATAGATAGAAGATCAACATCTGGTTATTTTACTTTTGTGGGAGGAAATCTAGTAACATGGAAAAGTGAAAAACAAAGAATTGTCTCTTTATCCACTACAGAGGAGTTGCAAAAAGACTCTGTGAACTATTATGGTTAAGAATGCTACTTTGAGAGATCGGATTTCATCTACAATCAGGGACCAGAATGAACTTATTTTGTGATAATAAAGCAACTATTAACATGTCAAATAATCTAGTGCAACATGACCATACAAAACATATGAAGGTGGATCGTCATTTTATTTAGCAGAATTTAGAAGATAAGGTGATGCAACTAAAGTTCGTTACATCAAAAGAACAAGTTGATGATATTCTTACAAAAGTAGTATCAAGTAGAGACCTTCAACATATGCTGGACAAGTTGGGTATCAAGGATATTGATGCACCAACTTGAGAAGAGGGAGTGTCAGCGTGATTCAAAGGTAATATTCTAGAGATATTATTTTAATTATAATATCCTTTAATTTAGCCATTGATAGTGACCAACAGCTAATTTTATTTTTTCAAATTCTTTTTATATAAGGATAACTGATGTATAAAAGAAACAAAAAGAAAAAAATATTATTCTCTATTCAAAATTGGCACTATCAAAGTTTAATAGAATTGGCATATGGTCTGACTTAATCCTTAGAAGATGACGAATGATACCTTCAGGGAACTGAGGTCTCCATTGCATGTTACATACTGTGAGACCCAGCCCGTAGGGGAGGGTCAGGTTACCCAATCCCACATTGGAAAGGAGCGGGGGAGGTCTTGGGCTTATATGTGTTGTGTGATGGTATCATTTGTAACAAGATGCATCTTTTGGACCATGTGGTTAGAAGTTCAACTCAGCGTTGCAGTTGTAATCCATCACACGCACATACACGTCCAGGCCCGCTGGGCCGAGGGTCCGGGAGCCGGGTCGTGACAAATGGTAGCGGAGCCGATCTCGTTCCCTCTTCCGGGTGGGCTTGGGTCGTGTTGTGTGTTCATGTTTGGGCTCGTGAGTTTGGGCCCAAATCAGTTATGTTTGTGCTCCCCTCGTGAGGACACGAGGTCTATAAGGAGGGGAGATTGTAAGGCCCAGCTTGTAGGAGGGTCAGGTTACCCAATCCCACATCGGAAAAAGCGGGGGAGGTCTTGGGCTTATATGTGTTGTGTGATGGTATCATTTATAACAAGATGCATCTTTTGGGCTATGTGGTTAGAAGCCCAACCGAGCATTGCAGTTGTAATCCATCACACGTATATATACGTCCAGGCCCGCTGGGCCGACGGTCCGGGGGCCGGGTCGTGACACATACAACATGATCGATCTAGTCTTTCATTAATATTACCTCTAAACCATGTGAATTTGGGTCCAATAAATCCAACATCAAGTAATCGACAATCGTCAAGAAAAGTTATTAATTCCTTACCACTAATTCCGTAGTCCTTCTCTCCCCACGTTTCTCATCTGAAGACAAACGAGTTTTGAAATCTCTAATCAAAATCCAAGGCTGACTAATTGATTTGCATAGATCTTTAGCTCCGACCATAAAAATTTTTGTTTGCTTGCTATCGGATTGGCATACACTGCTAAGCAAAGACCTTGAAGTTCACCTTTGCTCCATTCAAAATGTACCAATTGACTCTCAGATTTTATTATATTCACTGAAATCAATTGTCTATCTCATAAAATCCAGATATCTCCTGCAAAGCCCTGCACATGCTCAAAAAAAAAAAATTCAAAATTTTCCAAAGTAAGAATAATTTTTGTTGCCTTATCACCACCTAACTTTTGGTTCTAAAATTACTGTAACATCTGGCCGATAAACACCAATCATTTCTTTTAAGGCAATTTTGAATCTTGGGTTTGCAGCTCCTTGACAATTCCATGAGCGTATTGACATAAGAATTATTGAGAAAAAATAATAATTGACTTAAGCATACCTGAATTACTATATCCTGTCTATGTTGTTCCCTATAATCTTGCCATCACTCTGATCCTGTTTATTATTTATACTAAGAAAACTATCTAATAAAACTGTCCTTTCCGACATACTAGCCTGATTACTCCTCGCCTCCTTTAAAAGAGTCGACACATCATCAGAGGCGCACCGTGATCATTAAGGATTCACTTGTTTCTATTTTATTTTCTATATTTTCTATCTGTCATGTCCCTCCTTGTTACAATAACTGCACCTATTATGCCCTGAACAGAGATCGGAATATGTAGCAAAATCGTATGTCGAGGCATGCAAGACGACTATAATACTCTTAATAAATGCAACGCAGCAGAAGTCATTGTGAGCATGGTTATAATAAACTCTCTAAAAGAAATAAGTGTCTAAAGGAGCTCAACACCAACCTCGAAAAAATCAAATAATAATCCGCCAATCCGATGTCTCTGATATAGTCTAACATCAATGTCTATCTAACTCTGAAAAGGAAAAACAACAACGAGTGAGCATAACTTAGTAACTAGCTATATCCTCTGTAAGACCCCGAATTTTGAATCCTAGAAGTCCAGAAGCCAGTACAGGTGAAAAGACAATTTTACCCATGAAGGAAAGGATGTGCGATGACTGAAATTGGTAAGCTTGTTTAGTAGTTAATTTCTTTTAAAATTCCTTTGGATCTAGGTCCTTATGGATGGGTAATTGCCTTAGAAATCAACCTTAAAGATAGTTGCCTTAAAGTTTAAGTCCCTAAAAATAGGGAAGATAATTTAAGAGTTTAATTATCTGGTAAATTATCTTATTTTGATAAAGTGAGTGAAAGTAGTAATCATAATTCTACACTCATTCATTATAAATAGGAAGCCAACCCCACAAAAATCCCTCATAGAAAACTAACAAAATTCATATAAGCCTAAAACCCTATACCTCCCTATTGCCACCATAATTCTCAGAAACTTTAAACCAGCATAACTCACTCATTGTTCATTAGATCCCTGTGAATAATAGCTTGTTCGAAAGATCTCTTCATCCTCTTTCCAACCATATATGAGTTTTCATCAGGAGACTAGTATTTCTTTCTCAAAGGTTAAGTTGAAATTTGGCGGCACTGCCAAATTTTCTTGAAATTCAGAATAGCATAACTCTTTTGTTGTTTGTTATATCTCTGCGAATAATAGTTTTTTGGAAAGCTCTCTTCATGTTCTTTCCAACCATCTTTTTTTGTCAGAAAGTTAGTATTTCGTTGTCTAAGGTTAACTTAAAAATCGACGGCGGAATTAGGTTTTCGCCAAATCTTCTTGAACTTCAAAATAGCATAACTTTCTAATCGTTTGTCAGATCCTTACAAATAATAGCTCATTGGAAAGCTCTTTTCATACGATTTATAACCATATATGTTTCGAAATTTGGATGTAAATATTTCATTGTTTAAGGTTAAATCAAAATAGTCCTATGCCCTAATTTTAGCGACAAGATTTGCATAGTTAATTGGAATGGTAAATTCAGGTTGAATCTTGTTAAATTCCTGGCTATCACATCACACATCCAAGAGAGAGGCACCTGCAACGTCTGATCACTGGTTTTCTGATAGGTTTGGTGAGTAGTATTGATAAGGAAATAGAGAATTCAGTTGATTATTGAATATGCATGCTTAGTTTGTTTTCATCTTTACCTGGTGATATTATAGGCGGTTCAGATTTAATTAGTAAAGGAAAAGGAGTAGCTTCTTGTTCAGAGACAAGAGAGGTAGGATCTACGCCTCATCGGTTTCTCCAGAGACCTCTGTTATTTTCTTGATGTTTTTGTTACCTGCCCTTGTTGTATTGCATGCGATTGGATTATAGGGTGAGAGTATGAAATTTGGAATGAGATATGGATCTCATAGGCTAAATCGAACCCCTGAGTTAGGTATTGAGTGACTGGGTTGCAAATGTTATGTGAATTGAATATGCTGATTGTGTTCTGACATGATTGAGGATACCCTATTGTGGTATTATACTTTGTACTGGCTTGTGTGTCCTTGTACATGTTTGTGTGTCAGGATCCTGTTCCGGTGGCCATTCAGGGTAAACGTTGATGCTCCTAGGGAGAGCAGAGGTTCTTACTGGTATGGTAGTTGTATGGACGGAAAAACCCAGCAAGAGCTCGCTGGAGGTTTGGTCCTTGTGTGGCCGGAAGCCCTTATCCTTGTGTGGTTTGGGGTGCTCAAGTTCGTATGTGGCTTGGGAAGACTTGTCTGTGTGAGACAAGACGACTTACTAGGCTTACTGGTTAGCTTATGTGTTAACCGTTTATCCTTTGTGCAGTGAGCCTTGGACAACACAGGTGGAAGGGGATGACCTTTCTTCTTTATTGCCGAGGGCAGTTTGATGTGTTTCACCTGCCTGTGTACTTCTGAACTTTTGGAAGTGTTTGTAGTCCTCCCTCAGCCATAGATTCGGCCCTAACCTTTTCGTTTGATTTTGGAATTGCGTGAACCCCTTTAGTTGTCTAGGATTGATCTAATGTAAATTGGGAGATTTGTGTTTAAGGTTTTTGCAGATCTTATGATACTGTGACCCTACTGAGATTCTTGTAATCTCATACAGTTGTTGTTTACCATTTTTCAGGCTTAGGTACATCCACTGTTCGTGGTACTAGTGTGTGAGATCAAGGCTGCATGGCGGGGCGATATCGCATCACATTTGCATACTTGTTACTTGCGTATATAACATGAATAATTGGGCAACTTTCTGGTTTATTTTAAGCACCCTTCTTTGTTTGCTATTTCCGAAACTTGTTGAAGGATTTTTTGCTGGTTATTTGGATCCCTATGGGACTTGTGTGTTATGAACCTAATGAATTAATTTAAAACTTCCGCTAATGGTTTTATTTACTCCGTATGATACAAAAATATGTGTCCAATATCATGCTCCAATTGTTGATAATAAGAAATAATATTAACAAGATTAAAATCGGAAATTTATGATTAGCCTGGTGAGATTCAAATAGGCCTTAGGTGTCATTTAGGCTTATTTGGGTTTCACGACGGTAATGACCTTAATCGGAGCAATTATTAATAGTTAGGAATTGGGGTTGTTACAGGTTTGGTATCGGAACATGGTTTAGGGAATAGAAAATTGTTATATGCTAACTTATTGGTTGATTTTGGTGATTTTAGGTAAGAACATGGGCATACACTCACTCACTTAGGGACTAATACAAAAAAGGGAACTAAGACTAAAATGGGATTAAGTTGTAAGGTTTAAATGATAGGAATAATAAACTAATGTGCTGATTGTTCATATGCCTTCATATGTCTTTCTTGTCATTACCGAATGTATATGCATGTGATTGATGATGTGAATTGCGGAATGTGGATGATGTGTGAGTTTATGCTTGCTTGATGTTTGATTTATGAGTGGAATTGCCGTGAATACCTTTGCATGTGTGCATGTGATTTCCAAAAATTTGTATATTGTTTTTCAGTATATGTGTATCGTCCGGTGCATGCCTCTCCACCAGGTACCACTCCTTTTACTAGTATTGTATTTAGTATATGTTGAGTAGTAAAGGTGTATTCGTGTAGTATGGCACGCTCGAGGCAACAAAGGGACCAACGAGGTAGGTTTGAGATTCAGCCTGAACAGCAACCTGTTGAGCAAGAGGAGCCAAATGCACAAATGGAGCAGGAAGGGCAAGCTGAGCCCGAAAACCAACCTGAGGCACCAGCTGCACCAGGCATTGACCCTGTTATGGCACAAATCTTAAACGTGTTACAAGGAATTGCTACAAATCAGCAGCGAATGGAGGCGCAAATTTAGAATGCTCCTGCGCCTGCACCAGAACCTATTCCTCCACTTGAACCTGTGCAGCCGGCACGTCATAAGGAGACAGAGAGACTTCCCGTTATGATTACAAAGTTGCTGAAGGAAGGTCGACAACTTGGATGTAAAGATTTTGGTGGATCAGCTGGAGCCGCAGCCGCTCGTGAGTGGATGGACACCTTATGCCGAGTATCCTTGTTCCTGCGTATCTCGGATGATGACAAGGTTGCCATTGCTACATTCTTACTTAAAAAAGAAGCCCTCGCATGGTGGACATCTGTTAGCTTGCGATTCCGCGATCGTTTGCCAACATGGGAAGAATTCTGGTACGAATTCGACGAGAGATTTTATACGAGATTCCATAAAAGCGAGCAGCGACAAGCTTTTTACATACTTGAACAAGGCACCCGTTCGGTGCTGGAATATGAAAAAGTGTTAAGAGAGTTGTCCCGATTTGCACCTGAAGAAGATCGTACACCGTACCAGCTTGCGAGACGATTTCAGGATGGGTTGAGTACCGAACTCAAAACCATCGTCGGTACGACACCGGTGCAGAATTTACAAGAACTAATTGTTGCCGCAACTGAGGCTGAAAAGATCGTGCAAGCTAAGAAGTCATCTGCAGCCACTAGTGGCGGATCCTATAGGAGAGATTCGAGGTAATCGGCGAAAGGGACCCTATCCTTTAAGGTCCTATCCTCCGAAAATTAATGGCAATGTAAATACCAACATAAGAACTTTTCTGGTTCAAATTCCAATGGATCTTCGTAGAGTTTGCAGCAACGGCGATGTTACAGCTGTGGCGAGATGGGACATGTTCAGAGAAAATGCCCAAAACCAAGGCGAATCACAGGTGTACCAAACGTAGGCCGAGGTGGGAATGCCAACCCCGCCAGACCACCAGCACGCGCACCAGAAGGACCACCCAACGGATCCACAAGTGAGGCGCAACCAAGACCAACAAGGCCCTTTACTTTGACTGATGCCGAGGCTAGTCTTGATGTAGTGACAAGTACTATTTCAGTATTTTCTCAAAACGCTAAAGTATTATTAGATCTAGGAGAAAATAGATCATTTGTAAGTCCAAGGATAGCACTTAGCGCGGATCGACCTCTATTTCCCTTGACTCCTCCTATTGCTGTTCTAACTCCATTGGGAGAGCAACTGACTTGTGATCTGGTCTACATCAGCTATGCTGTGCATATGGGCTCAAATTCAAATGTACTTGAAGTGGATCTAATTCCATTAGACATCAGGGAGCTGGATGTGATTTTAGTCATGGATTGCTTGGCGAAATATCAAGCCTGTTTGGAGTGTTTCACCAAGCGGGTGTGGTTTATTTTTCCTGATGGTACCGAATACTGTTTTGAAGGTGATAGGCGAGTTGTACCAACTTGCATGATTTCCTGGCTTAAGGCGAAGCGATTAATCAACAAAAGATGTACAACGTACCTCGCACACGTACATGATATTTCTAAAGAATCCTCAGATCTGGATTTTGTTCCTGTGGTTTGCGAATTTCCAGAAGTATTTCCAGAAGACATAGCCGGGCTACCACCATCAAGGGATGTGGAATTCGGCATTGAGCTAGTGCCAGGTATGAATCCGATTTCCATTCCTCCGTATTGTATGGCTCCTGTGGAAATGAAGGAACTAAAAATGCAATTGGAAGATTTGTTGGATCGTGGTTTTATTCGACCTAGTGTGTCACCCTGGGGAGCACCTGTTCTGTTCGTGAAAAAGAAAGATGGTTCGCTGCGATTGTGCATCGATTATCGACAGCTGAACCGTGTGACCATGAAAATAAATACCCTTTGCCACGCATCGACAATTTGTTTGACCAACTCCAAGATGCAGCCGTGTTCTCCAAGATTGATCTCAGATCTGGATACCATCAATTGCAAGTTCGTGATGCTGATATTCCAAAGACCGCGTTCAGATCGCGATATGGCCACAATGAATTTCTGGTTAAGCCATTCGGCTTGACCAATGCACCAGCTATGTTTATGAACTTGATGAATCGTGTGTTCCGTGAATTCCTGGATAAATTTGTCATAATCTTCATCGACGACATTCTGATTTACTCAATATCGGAAGAGGATCATGCTATGCATTTGCGGATTGTGCTTAAAATTTTGGAAGATCAACGGTTGTTCGTAAAGTACTCAAAATGCGGATTCTGGTTATGCGAAGTTAGTTTCCTTGGCCATATTGTTTCCGCCCAAGGTGTGTTTGTTGAAGATTGAAGCCGTTATTGCTTGGGAACCACCACGAAGTGTGTTTGAAGTTCGTAGTTTCCTAGGCTTACCAGGATACTACCATCGCTTTGTGGAAAATTTTTCATCACTTGCCGGACCATTGACAAAACTGACATGCAAGGGTGAACCATTCGTATGGAATGAGAAATGCCAGAAAAGTTTTGAAGAACTAAAGAATCGGTTAGTTTCTGTACCTATCCTTACCTTACCTATTTGTGGAAAGGAGTATGTGGTTTACAGCGACGCATCAAAATCTGGACTTGGATGTGTATTGATGCAAGATGGGAAAGTCATTGCCTACGCTTCAAGGCAATTGCGAACGCACGAGATAAACTACCCTACACATGACCTGGAACTTGCAGTTGTGGTATTTGCCTTAAAAATATGACGACATTATTTATACGGCGAGACGTGTCGAATCTTCATTGATCACAAAAGCCTGAAGTACCTCCTCATGCAAAAAAAAATTGAATATGAGACAACGAAGATGGGTGGAGCTGATTAAAGACTACGATTTAATCATCGAATATCATCCTGGAAAGGCGAATGTTGTTGCTGATGCCTTGAGCAGAAAGGTTCATCCTCCTTCCCCATCAAATTTGGCCTACAGGCACACCCATTACCTAGCGATGATGTTGGAATTGAAAACTAATCGTGTGCATCTTGGCACCAATTTCTCTGGTTCGTTGTTGGCACGAATTGAAGTAGCACCTACCTTAATTGAAGAAATCCGGAATCAACAATTAGAGGATCCGAAATTTACTGAAGTTCGGAAGTAACTTGCTGATGGTGTTGATGCCATAGTTCATGATTTCAGAATACGAGATGACAAAGTACTTTCAGAAACTGGGTATGTGTTCCACAAAATGTTGATATTTGTAACCTTATTCTATCAGAGGCGCATAGTTCGAAGTTCGGTATTCATCCTGGAAGCACTAAGATGTACCGAGATTTGAAGGGGCAGTATTGGTGGCCAAATATGAAACGTCATATTGCTGAATTCGTTGCCCGATGCCTCGTGTGTCAACAAGTAAAGATCGAACATCAAAGACCCGCTGGTCTACTTCAGTCACTTCTGATTCCAGAATGGAAGTGGGAGCACGTCACAATGGATTTTGTGACCGGTTTACCTATATCGCAGCGAGGATACAATGCCATTTGGGTGATTGTGGATCGACTGACGAAATTTGCACACTTTCTTCCTATACGTGTGACAGATACACCAGAAAAATTGGCAGTTCGTTACTTGGACGAGATTGTTCGTTTTCATGGAGTACCAGTTTCTATTGTTTCAGATTGTGACCCTCATTTCACTTCACGATTTTGGCAGAAATTTTAGAATGCACTGGGTTCGAGGTTGAATTTCAGTACAGCATTTCATCCCCAGACTGATGGTCAATCAGAAAGGACAATTCAGACACTTGAAGACATGCTACGTGCGAGTGTATTAGACCAGCAAACCGGCTGGGATCGATGCCTGCCATTGGCAGAATTTGCTTACAACAATAGCTTTCACGTAAGCATCGGTATGACACCCTATGAAGTACTATATGGGAGACGCTGTAGAACCCCCATTTGCTGGAATGAAGTAGGCGAGAGACACCTAGACAATTCGGAATTAATTTACCAAGCAATAGAACAATTAAACTTGATTCGACAAAGGCTAAAAGCAGCTCAGGATCGGCAGAAAGGCTACGCCGACAATCGACGAAGGAAACTGGAATTTTCAGTAGGAGACAAAGTATTTTTGAAAGTCGCCCCATGGAAGGAAGTCCTACATTTTCAACAGCGAGGTAAGTTAGCACCTCGCTATATTGGTCCATATAACATTGTTGAAAGAATCGACCCTGTTGCATACCGACTTGCACTACCTCCAAATATGGAAAGAATTCACAACGTATTTCACATTTCAATGCTAAGAAAGTATATGCGAGATCCTGCCCATGTGCTTAAAGACCCGCCAGTTAAAGTTGCTGAAGACCTATTCTATCCCGTACAGCCAGTTGCCATACTAGATCGGTCAGTTCGACAGCTTCGCAGTCGAAGCGTGCCTATGGCACAAGTTGTTTGGCGTTATGGCCAAATTGGAGAGGAGTCTATGCATCAAAAAATTTCTTTATTTGTTTGATTAGGTACTTATATTAAAAATTTGGAGGACGAAATTCTTATAAGGAGGGGAGGATGTAAGACCTCGAATTTTGAGTCCTAGAAGTCCAAAAGCCAGTACAGGTGAAAAGACAATTTTGTCCCTGAAGGAAAGGATGTGTGATGGCCGAAATTGGTAAGCTTGTTTAGTAGTTAATTTTGTTTTAAATTCCTTTAGATCTAGGTCCTTATGGATGGGTAATTGCCTTAGAAATCATCCTTAAAGATAGATAGTTGCCTTAGAGATTAAGTCCCTAAAAATAGGGAAGATAATTTAAGAGTTTAATTATTTGGTAAATTATCTTATTTTGATAAAGTGAGTGAAAGTAGTAATCATAATTCTACACTCATTCATTATAAATAGGAAGCCAACCCCACAAAAATTCCTCATAGAAAACATACAAAATTCGTATGAGCCTAAAACCCTATACCTCCCTATAGCCGCCATAATTCATAGAAAATTTAAACCAGCATAACTCACTCATCGTTCGTCGAATATCTGTGAATAATAGCTTGTTGGAAATATCTCTTCATCCTCTTTCCAACCATATTTGAATTTTTATCAGGAGATTAGTATTTCTTTCTCAAAGGTCAAGTTGAAATTCGGCGGCAGTGCCAAATCTTCTTGAAATTCAGAATAGCATAACTCTTTCGTTGTTTGTTATATCTCTGAGAATAATAGCTTGTTGGAAAGATCTCTTCATTTTCTTTCCGACCATGTTTTTTTTCGTTAGAAGGTTAGTATTTCTTTGTCAAAGGTTAACTTGAAAATCGACAGCGGAATTAGGTTTTCCCCAAATTTTCTTGAACTTCAAAATAGAATAACTTTCAAATCGTTTGTCAGATCCTTACAAATAATAGCTCGATGAAAA